>BPLR01008419.1:0-321232 GCA_021605095.1 Caerostris extrusa | reverse complement strand
TATAGTACTGCAATAATATACATGTACAGAGCTACATATATATATATATGTATATTATGTTATTAAAGGTATGTGCATGGTACAAAGTGTATACATATGGTATAGGTGGTGTATACATTACATATATATATATGTGTATACACATATATATATATATATGTATGCATACATATATATATATATAATGTATGTGTGTATACATATATATATATATGTATACACACACATATATATATATGTTAAATATGTATGTATACATATATATATATATATGTATGTATGTATATTATTTGCAAATATAACTCACCTGTACTCAGAAGTAAATTTCAATGCAGTGCTTTTAAAATGCTGTATATATATTTCATTATTACTGGAGTCTTTTTAATAGTAAAATATATAATTTATATTTTAATGAAATCATATTATTCTATTCTATGTATTATAACTTTTTAAATAGCAGCATATAATTGGTCTTTCATCATATAATCTTTAAAATAACAGCGGACTTAAATAATATCTGAGTTATTTATTAGCAAGAATTTTAAAAGCCATACATAAAGCATGAATATTTCAGTATATATATATTCAGCCATATTAAAACACATATAAAAAAGCCAATATATATTTATAAAGCCATTATAAAGCAGCAAAAAGGAGACATCATAATGTATTAATCATGAAGTCACTAAATTAGTACTATATTATTCTAATATCCAGTTCATCATTAACTTTAAAAATAGCAGTGATTAGTTATCTTTCATCATAATACCAAGTTGAAATAATTGCAGACTCTTGAACATTTTATTATTACTAATATTTCTTAAATATCATGACAACAAACAACAAGTTTTATAATGTGCCGAAATCCAATTAATACATTATAATCCTTTAGAAATAAACAAGTTCATTTCAAGTCTTATTCGTCATGATATTAAAATAATTGCAGACTCTTTTAATATCTGCAATTATTTATTATTAACATCATTTTCAAAATAATATAATAGTATAAGATTAATCTTATAATGTATTCGTTGAATATGTTATTCTATAATAGATTCTAATATAGCAGTAATTATTTCTAAAATCTTTCACCATGCTAAGGCAATTAATGTCTCGGATTAAATTTAATTAATAAAATTTAAAAAATATTTACTTACAGCGGCTAATTTTGTTGTTATCTCAATGTTCTTAGTATTGTACTGAGCTTGGAATAATTTCATGGCGTAAGACAGTTTAAAGAGAGTTTTGAAGGCGGAGCTAAAAGTACTCAGAGGTGGGGAACAGGAAAGTTTTACCTGCATGCCAGCTCTGCTGAGAACAGAAGAGAAGGGAGGACCCAGGAGCTCGTTCAAAGTCTCAAATCTCCCCCTGAAAGTTTAATTTAGCCCCCATCATCTTAACATCATCTCATCAAAGCTCACGTTTCATGCGCCTCGCAACACTAAGCTTCCCGTGTCAGGATACCATGTCCAGCTTCTATTTGACATAGGGATTCGAGTTCAAGACTCCTTTTTACAGTTTATCAGCAAGATTTTTCGCTGTCTAGGATATCCTTTCAAATCGATGAGAAAATCTCCATGGTAGTCGGTAGAAACTAAATGATATTTTTGTACAGTGTTTACTTTCCATCAATTCACTCTAGTCAAATTGGAGAGTATTATTACACTGAAATAAATATTTTCTCCAGTAGTTAGCATCTCTTACAACCAAAAAAACGATACGATTTCCAGTAGTGAAACCATTTCATTAAAAATATTGCTAGGTTTTATGTTGTGTTGTATTGCTAGGTTTTCCATGTATTTTTAATTTGATGACATTTTCGAAATGGAGGGAATACTTTCACTCAACAACAACATTCTAGAATCGAGCAGAGCATAAATAGAACTTTAATGCAACAATTTTAATTTGTAAATAAAGAAAGCATATTTTTTTCATCAGCAAAAAGATTAAAAATGTCTGTTATTAATTTTAAATGACAATATTATTCAAGCGGAAGAAATAGTAATATTTCCTGTCCTCAGACCTGCCAATAAGCAGACAGCCTTGAACACCATGGAGCTGTCGCGCCAATGATGACATGATGTGTAAGAAATAGTTCTAATGGAATAACATCTTAATCTCAACTACTCTCGCTTTTTTAATTAGGATTGGATTGACCAAATGCTAAAAGTATATTTATTTATCTTACTAAAGGAAGACAATGACAAAATTGAAGAAATTTAGTGGTTAATCTTAATAAGTGTCTGAGTCGAAAAGTATCAAACATTATATTTGCTGGAAAGAGAATTGTGTCAAACTTTATTTAAAAAGAAAATATATCCAATAAAAATTTTTTTTTTTTTAATTTGGGGACTGGTTCATCTTTTATTGCTGTGCATTTCTTGTGGGCTTTTCTCCTTTTTTCCCAAATAGTATTAAAAATTTAAGGTGCGCGCTTCTACCGGTGGTTTAAATATTTCGCGGTGAATTTTAGCGATCGACGTTTTGGTTGAAATAAATATTTAAGGAAAAAAAAATAATATAAACCTGTTTGTGTATAAATAAATTGTTTATTTGTCCATGTAAGAGCATTGTCACATGAATATACATTTTTAAATAAGGACATGAGTGTGTGAGCTAGAATGTCATCATATATATTTTGGAATATAAAAAGCAAAGCAATGAAATCACTAGATAAAAATAGGCACTAAAATACAAAAATAAAAATTCAGTAAAATAAGATCGGCATCACTTGAAATGGGCAAAACACATGATTAGCATAACTTACAACAGAGTAGCAGGTATTTCTCCGCAATTTCGGGCAAAACATTAAATAATAATGTGGATTAAAATTTAATCATAATTGAAAACTAACTGAAATAAATGATGAATAAAATCACGATGATTAATCTATCCCCATGAACTTCCCTTCCTCAACAAATAAGTTCCTTCATAAATACGCGGTAGGTTCTGGAAAGACAAGACAAACCAGGCAAATGTTGCATGGCTCAACATTCAATGAAACATCAACACCTCGTTTCAGAGAACTTTGCAATGTGTACTCAAAAGAAAATAAAAAGTGTAAAGCATGGCCTCCAAAGACTAAAAACAAGGGTGGTTACTAATTTTTCATGACATGTGAGCTCGAGTTTCATTTGCTGCTCGAAAAACCATCAATTTTGCAAGGTACACAACATCCCTCATTTTCTGGAGCTATAACAACTCTTCATCCAACAATTCCACCTTTCATCGAAAGTGGCGTAAACTCGGATGTTCCCCAAGGGAGTTATAGAAATAAGATCTTTTAATTCTTTCCCTCTCACTCATAAAGCCGCCATTCTTGATGTCCTTACGAAAGTTCCTAACACGATCCAAAGGGATCTTTCTGACAGCCACACTTTTCCCCGGAAGCTAAGTACAGTTTCCTCCCGTAACTGGGCCCGGGCACAAACTGCAGAAATGCCTGGCATACGTAAGAATCAGGGTCTTCTTTGGCGGCTACAACCTTCTTTTTGAGGCAAGCGTGTACCGCTCTTGACACATGGCACGTTGAGATTCGGGCCCTGTTTGCAATCCCTCATTAAGTTCGGAACACGGGGAGGACTGTTCCTGTCTTCCTACGTGAGAAGGCCGCCTAATTGTTCGTATTAAAACCATTCAAAACGTTAAAGCCTTGAGAATCAGATATTCTCAGCGGAACATAAAGAATCGTGGGGAAGAAGTTTTAGTCAAAAAGAATAAATTCAACCAAGAGGGATACACGGGTTTGGTTTTTTAAAGCAGATTAAGTTTCATAAATGGGTCAATCCTGTCTGACATCAGACACCAAGGCTCAGCTTTAAAATTCAGTCGCAATCGCATTACCACTTTTAAAGCTATTGCCAGGGTAATACAATTGAAATGCCCACAAAAAAAAAAAAAAAAAAAAAAAAAAAAAAGAAGCTTTATCAAAAACAAATGAATATTTTTTAATTAAATAATTTATTCAGAAAACAGAACTGTCAAATACGATAAAATTTGATACTTAAATTATTTGTTTTTGAAATTTAACTTAAATAGCAGATATGATCCAGCTACTTAAAGAAAACCTTTTAGTTTTTGGTAAATTTAATAAGAAAAAATATCGCTGAAAAGTGCAAATTATCGTTTTTGAAATTGCAAAAGTGAGAAATTATTGTGAATAACTACTTATATTGTAAAAAGAATTTTAAAGAAAAATTATTATGAATAATGAAATTATTCATAATAATTTTTCTTTCGAAATTTCTTTCTGAACCTGAAAGATTTTAGAAAGAATAATAAAAATAACCTTTTTGTAATGGAACACTAGAAATAAACCAAAAATATTTCAAAATAAGATTACAATCACATAAAGTTCAAAAAAATATACATGCGTATAAAAATTTTACATTTACCAAAAATTTACCATTTTAATTTAAAAAAAAAAAATCTCTAAAATTCACAAACTTTTACATAAAAGATTTTAAGAGATTAATAGGAATATGTATAATACTCTGCTTTGTCCCATATTAATAGTAGCAGTTGATGAATTTTAATTAGTCCATAATAATAATAATAAAAAATAAATATATAAAGCAACATTTATTATCAAAAACCAAATTAAATTGAACAATAAAATATTATTCAATTTTTATATTGAGCCTTCAGATAATTTTAGGATTTTTCAATAATTTCTCCACTGCATTTTAAACTTGTAGGTAGGATCCCTTGGCTGCGAATCTTTGATTTCCCCCTACATGCGTGAGCTTAAAACAATTTCTTCGTTTTATAGATTTTTATTTTTTACAAAATTCGGAATTATGTAAATTTGAGAACTTCAATGGTGTGAGCTGCTGATGTCATGGGCCTTTTTTAAGCTAAGGAGAGAAATATGCCGAATTTATTCAAGTATTTCTTCATGATCTCTGCATTTACGTCCACGGTTTTTTTTTTTTTTTTCAAAGAATCAGCAGTAGTATAAGATTCACCTTGCAATTACTTTCAGAATTACGTTTCTAAATTCTTGATATGGTCACTCTGATGTACTTTTTTTTACAACTAACGTAATTGCACCTTTTCATGTTTCTTTTGATATCTAGCAGGACACCAACTCGATCTTGCTTGAAAACTTTTTTTAATCTTACTTTTACAATGTGTTGATGTTAATATATGTATATGGTTAACAACCATGTTTAATTCTCTTAAAAGAATGAAACAATTTCCTTTTCTATGACAATAAAAGCCCTTTAAGTATTTTAATTGTAAAATAATAAGATGATAAATGCCACGAATAAAGAATTTCAATAAATGTTTTTGGCAAGAAAAAAATTTTCAACTTGAATGTATAAAAAAAAAAGTTATGAATTTCATGACGATTTTTGACATAAAAGTCTTTTCTGAAATAGATTCTCCGCTAGACTGATAGTTTACCTTCCCGTAGAAATACGACGCTACTTTTCTTGTGGTGAGATTAAAGTAATAATAGCATGCATCAGGTTTACCATACAGATGAATTAAGTCGTGGTCCAAAGCAGACTGATGGACAGGGCGTTGGGCTTTTTTGAAAAGGGATTTGGTCCAAAAACTTGATAAGCGATGATGAACCAAAAGCCACCACCATTTCTATATTGGGTATAGGCGCAATAAACTGAACGATCCTGGGCCTCTGGGGGTGTTTTTATGGAGCTAAATTTTTGTGCTGTATTTTTGCGTGTAATAGCAACAAATAATTTTATGTTATAGTTCACATTTATTGATTTTGATGGAGAACGACCAAATGAAATGAAATTCGGATAGTCTCATAGTAAATACTAAGAAGTCCAACCTCAACTCAAACTGTTTCTGGCTCAAATGTAAACACGAAGGATTTTTTGTCTTAAAGTTTGAAAAACTTGCTCACAATTAACTTATAGACTTGGGGAAGGTTGCTGGCGGCTTGAGTCTCCTCAATCTCTCAGATCAATCAACATCATCATTAAATCGTTTATATACTATAAGTGCCTGTGTGGAAAAAGTAATGTTACCAACTCTCCTACCATCAAACAAATGGATACATGTTTCTTCATAAAAGCATATATTAATAACATAATATTAGTATGTGGTATTTCATTTTAGAACTATTTTTAAACGCAATTGATCTCAAAGCTGATCAATTTTGGTGGGATCGTAGATAAAAATTAAAAGTCTTTCCATCTGATAGCTTTTAGAACAACGGTTTATTTTAAATTCAACTTTTAGGATTCTATGTCTATTTTTATATTTTTCTTCATATATTTATGCTGTGTGGCCCCGAATATTAAGGGTAAATTTTCGTGTCAATAAAAATGCGATACAAAATTATAAAATAATTAGAAATTGAAAAAAATGTTAGGTTATGGATTAAAACGTTTCATACATAATTTCACCATATTTCTGTTATTAAAGCTGGTAAATTCAAACTAAATCGTTTTTATAAAAGTCGATGTTTCAAAATACTGTGTTAAAAATATAAAGCCAAACTGACAAAACATATGTGATAGAAAATGAAAAAGAAAGCAATTCAAATAAATTAGTAAAATTGCCGTGGATGAATTTTTTTTTTAAATGTTCATGGATGAATGTTTAATATTTGTTTAAAATAAAAATAAAGTTATTTTAAGGCCCTATAACATCTGAAGCAGTATGGTGATTAATGTATCGACCCCCTCTGAACTTAGGTAACCCCAAAAAGGCTATTGAAAGATTCCTTTTCTACATTAAATATGTGGTTTGTGTTATTATTTTTTTTACAATAATGGTAATATTTCTTAAGCATTTGAAACAAATGGTGACAAATTAAATAACGAAAATTAATTTGAAATCCTAATTAAGGAAATTCGTTTGAGAAACATTTTCTAAGAATAAATTGTTCAAATTTGTAAGTAATAAATAAAACATAATTTTAAAAATATGTCCAGCAAAAAACTAGTGTTCTTTAAAATGTAAGAGTTAATAAATTCCTTTTAAATTAAACCTTAAATTAATAAATAATTTTAAAAATTTCAAGACACCAGCAAATTTTTTTAATATTAACTATTGCTTTTGTTGCTTTACAAAAGCAATATTTTCTTAGTATCTTTTATTCTAGAAAGAATTGGTAGGAAAATATATTAATGAACGTTAAAAAATATTGCTAACAAAGTAAAAAGAAAAATAATAATAATTTAACGAAAATTTCAAATACTCCAATTCGTAACTTTAAAAAAAAAAAAAAAAAAAACACAATTTCATTTGATCGCTACTAATCAACTCGAAAAGTGTTTTATTTTTAAATTCTCCAATTTCTTTTTATGTTTATTAAATTCTGTATCAACATAGGTTATTGCATACATGGAAATTTTACTTTTGAAAATCAAAAGTTAAATTATTATTTCTCAAAATTAAATTATTATTTCTCAAAGAGTAAACAGATCCAATTTTTAAGAAGTAAAATTCAGAGAATTAATGGTTTTAAGTCCAACAAGATATTTAGTATTCAATTTACAGTCATCGTTAAAATATTGAAAAACAGCCATATTAATTTTTCCATTAAAATTTAAAAAAAATTTTGCCAAAAATTTAGTTAATCAATGCCATTGAGGTTGAAATAGTTGATAAAAGCTGATAACCATTCAACAAAATACTAATTTTTGTAAAATTAATTTTTTTTTCCTCGTTCTTGTTTTTCCTTCATGATATGAATAGAATGTATATTTTAAATTAAGCTCGTTTTGCCTGTTAAATGTATGTATTTTTATAATTTTTTTCATTAAAAATTGAACTCCTATTATTGAAACAAAATATTATTTTGAAAATAATTAGATCATAATTATTATTTTTTCCTTCCGGCAAAATGCACCTGTTCTGCTTACTATACATTTAGATTTGTGTGCATCTTTTCAATAATTTTCTTTCTTTCCAGATTTAGATAATTAATAATTAGTTTGCATTTATCTATTAAAAGGGATATTTAAATGATGGATTCGAAAAATATATATGCCTTTGTATGCATCAAAAATTAATTAGGCATTCGTTTTAATTGTTAAAAATTATTACAGATTATTAACTTCCATACTGCACATAGATTCTCAATTGAGTTCATTTCCTTTATGATGATTTAAAATGAAATGAAAAAAAAAAAAAAAATGTCTAATAAATGAAAACAGAGTTGATTCTCATAAATAACGTATTTTGCACTTGAGAAGTGCATATAATCATAGAACATATGGGTTTAAGATCATACCAGGATATGCCATAGGTTTAAAAGATTCATTTCTTTTAATTTTTAAGGTTTAATTTATATGCAACATTTTTTTTTTTTTTTCATTTTATGCCTAGGATTTTTGATTAAATTATAAGCTTGTCAGTTTCTGACGTGCAGTAAAATCAAAATTCTTATTCATAGGAGATAAAGTGTAACTTCGCTTTTACTCATTTCGGTGATGAATTCCTTATAAATGACGATATTTGCCGAATGGAATGACCGTTAAAATCTTTTAATCTCAAGATGACAGAGATTCTTTTTTGAAACAATACAGCTTCCAGAACTCAAAACAGAGTTCAATCATTGAAAAGATTTGTTTCAATAGCTCATAAATGCCATCAAAAGAATGTTGCACAGCCTTGAGGTTACAAAAGGTAATCACATCCTTTTATTAAGAATGCTGCACAAGTCTTTCGCTTTCATCAATAGAGGAAATTGTGTTTTGGCAGCTTAAGTTTCAAATACGATTATTTTCAAATTAAAAAAAAAGAATTCTGTTTATTATTTCTCTGGTTTTCATGGTGCATAAACCTTACTATATATGTGTACTAAATTTCTTTAGACATTTCTACTAGACATTCTGGAAATGTCACGACATAAAAAACTGTGCTTAACTTTTTTGACATAGTGAAATCCCAAGATTTCCTGTTTCCTGGGCCTATCTCTGTTCTAATCTTATTCACATTTCAATTTAATAAATTCTACTGGATTGTATTAATGTTGCAGTCTTTCCTTTAGAAATTTAATACACTTTTAACAAATTGCAAGTATACACAGAAACTTTTTCTTTTCATAACAATGACAATTAAACAGCAAAGGTAAAGCAATAAAACCTTTTACATTTTCAAAAACACATTTCCTATTTGTTTTTCTTTTCTAATCAAAAGGAGATCAGAGCTAGCCCTTACAATTACAATAACCAATTTAAGTAGCTATTTTTTAAATTTTCAGATTGCTATTACATTAAATTTCAGACTGATTATTAACATTAGCTCTAGCTATATTATTTAAAGATTAACACTAATTCTGATGAGATTTCCGTGATATGCAAACCATATAGGTTTTCTGTTCACTGGCAAGTCCATACTGTATTTATAACCAAGTGGATACGGATACAGTAAACATTTTTTTTTTTAATTCGCACGTTTGGGACCACAGCCGTGCCGGATTAGCGATTTTGCAAGATTATAGAGCGTCAATATAGATTGAATGGGAATATCAATGATAAATAACTTAAGATAAAATTTTAAATGATTAAGACATGTACATATTTAATGCGTTGTAGGACATTCTGAACCTATGTAGACAATATAAACTCCAACAAAATATTTCATCTTTCTAGCAAAAACAAAATTCATACGCTGAATATTAATTTAATAGAATATTCTTGTATTCATAAAAAATAAGAATTAATACTGTACAATGATAGTTAAAACAAAATGCGACTTCTTTTCGATTGATAGGGAAAATTCGATGAGAAGATTTAATACTATTTAGATTAATCAGATATGATGCATATTTTCTCTTGACCGTTGTTCATGTTGTTCTGTGACAAGAGGAAGTAAAAATCAAATAATCATATTCCAAAATGCTACGGATAGTGGAGTTAACAATTTTGATGAGATGCTATGAACGACAACGCCAAAAAGTTTGCAGCTATTACTTTTAATGTCAATAAGTTTTTGATAGCTTACTTTTAATGTAAGAAAAAGGTTGTTTCAAGTTCAGATTATGTGAAAAAAATAAGATCAAGAAGTCGGGTGTGTCCGTGGGATACTGATGTTATCAATTTGCAAATGTCTGTTTGGAACTCGTTTTTTGTTTGAAAATTAACTGCTTCACTTTTTTCTGGTTGGAGAATGAAATTCCAAGTATTACACCACTGTCCGATTTAATGACGTGAAAGTTGGAGATTAGAACTTTTTAAATTAATAGTCACTGCTAAAAAAGATATCATCAGAATAAATTAGACAATAAGTATTTTTAGGAATCGTCTCAAAGATATCTTGCATGTAAATCGTGAAAAGGAAAGCGCTGAGAACACTACCTTGTTGAACTGCCTGTGTGGAAAACATTTTCATCGAAATAGTGTTTCTCCATTTGACAGTAAAATTCCTGTTAATGAATTGTGAATCCACTTTGCTGCATTGCCTTTGATTTCTGATTTGATTTAAGAATTTTATAAATTAACCCACATCTCCAAACGGAATAGTAAGGAATCCAATTTAATAAAGATGAAAAAGATTATTTTTTTTTTTTTTTTTTTCATTCTTGGTTTCTATGATTTTATGGTGAAAGAGAGATATAATGTACATGCAGTCTTTGACAGGGATAAAACCTCAATGATGATAATGAAATTTTTTGGAATCTGAGAAATGAATGATTCTTGAGCACGATCCTTTCGAAAATTTTACTTAAGATGGAAGTTAAAACAATTGGAAGATAAAATTTAATAAACTTAACTACCGCTTGTCACTATAGTCCATATTGAACCATGACCAACAGCCTACTTACAGATTCCGAAATATGAGAAGTTTTCTTTTACGGGGTAGGGTTGTCAGCTCTATGCTCATATTAGACAGGGACCGGATGGATTTATATTTAAATTTTATATGGACTCAAACCCCTACAAACATCCATGACAACGCCCGAACTCGAAGACGAAACCTGGGCACCAAGCGTTAGGATAAGTTTTAATATAACGTTATTTTTTTTGTTTGGTTTGAAGATAGGAATGATTTGAGCAGAAAGCCACTCTTCCGAGATGTTGCCTGCGATCCATATATTATAAAAAATTCGCAGAAGTTGTTGAAGGTTGAAATTAGGCAGGATTTTGATAAATTTGGCTGGAATTCAGTCATTTCCAGGTGAGGTATTGGGAATATATTTAATTGAATCTGTAAGTTCAAAGAAAGAAAAATAATTATTATAATTATGAGAAGAATCTGCAAAAAGTTCAAAGGAATAAAATGTATCATGGATGATTTATTAAAAGTGAGATGCCAAGAGATTAGCTTGTTGATCTGCATCTAAAATGGAGTATTGTTAGTGTTTTTTTTTTGTTATTCTCAGAATATCATGCCTGTTGTGAATTGCTTTGATGATTTTATAAATTCTTCTGTTATAACCTGAAGAATCATAGATTGAGTCCCGATATTTTCGTTTCAATTGAGATATAAGTCGGCGAAGAGTAGCAGCAGTTTTCTTATATGCGATCCAGAAATCTCTGAAAATTGGGTATGGGGCTTTATATAAAAGATTTCTTTGTGGCAGAGGAGATTTTTACACTTTCCATTCCACCAAAGTTGAGATGGTTTATGCAAACAATACAGTTTTGTGTATTATTTTTTGTAACATGGTTGAAAGAAATTCTTGTAACTCGGAATAAGTTTCAAACGTAGGGTAAGGAATTTTGATGATCTTGAAGAGAATAAAGAAGTTAGGACCAACAGATGGCTTGTCTATAATTTTTAAGTTGGTGACCAAATTGGAAGGACAGTCGAGTAGGTAAATGGTCACTATCAAACGGGTCCGACTCTGGTTACGGAAAATGTTAGGATAAATATCTGCATTAGCGATGGATAAATCTAGAAGGGAGGAAGATGAAGCTGTAATATGAGTGCTTGTATTGAGGATAGTGAAAAAGATTGTTTTAGGATCCAATTCATTAAAATTTCTGAATTGTTGTTATAAAAAGGAAGAACCGAGGATAGGGATTGTTTAGTATTGAAATCTCCAAGAATAATACAAGAGCAAAGAAGTTGAACTACTTCAAGCCACTGAATGTCGTATTTCACCTTTGGTGAGTAAATATTGATGATGAAAAAAAGACTTATGATAAAGATGAATTATGATTTCTTGGATTTCATTATCAGAAAGAGAAAGATTTAGGAAATTTATAATGCTACAAGAAATAGAAGAATTCACATGGCGATCATCAAACCTCCTCTTTCTGTTGGTTATTAGATTTGGGTTTTCAAAAATAAATTTATTTTGGTAAATGAAATTTGTCGTCGTTAAGAAAGATCTCTTATAAAAAATATGACCATAATTTTAAAAAATGAGAAGCGATGTTTTTTTTTTTTTTTTTGATAGAATGCTCGTATTTCATTGAACAATGTATACATTTTTAAAGAACATTGAAAGAGAAAATTAAATTGGGGGAAATAAAATAGAAAATGTATCTAAAATGGAAGGCCATAAGAGTTTACTCACGTTTTCTTGTCAGGCTAATCAGTACGTTTTTGATGAAAAGAGAGAACATTATGTAAAAGGGCTTTGTTCCATATGGTTAGAGATTGAATTGTTTAATCTTGTAAAAATTCAGATCCTTAATTCATGGCTTTTAAATTTCTTTTTATCTTTGATATTAGATATGTTATAGTTGAAGGTTGGGAGAGTTTTTTCAAATATTGTCCGAATGAAGCGTGCTGTTGTGGAATTTTCAGATATTCCTGGAAAGAAGCAACCTGAGCTTAGTAAATATCTGTAGTCAGTTTTTGCATTTCCAATGTGTGCTGATGAAGTAGCTGGGATATTTAGTCTTTACTGATGAAAAAAGTGATAAAGAGAAAACAATTTATGTAACTTTAGTTGAATAATAATATGGAAAACAATAAAGAACTTTACCACACTTGAAAGTCAGAACAAAGAGCAACTGGAATCCAGAGATACAATTTTATGTGCTGGATTTCGCAACCTTCCTATCATACCAGTAAACCACGGATCGCCCCCAAGGCCTTGTTATTTAAAAAAAAAGTATCTGATATTGTATTGCTTCCATGATTCGGATATCTTCTTAAAAATACTACTAATTAAATACAAATTTATGAGTTTTACTGTGTACTGAAACAGAACCGATAGTTTAAACACTGGAAAATTTTAGTGATGAAAATTGTCTGTATCAAAGGATTTTAACAACACATATGTGCTCTTCTATAATATTCTGTAATCTAATAAAATAACATTATATAGAATTACATTAACTAAACAAATAGATTTATCTACTACTGTTAGTCAGTAAGTCATTAGCTTTTTTAAATAATGCTTAGTGTTTAAAAATATTTTCATAATAACTACACCATGAAATTGAAATTTAAAAGCTTTAATTATATCTATTGAAATAGTTTTTTGAAAGAACTGCATAAAATTATCAAAAGGTGCAAAAAAAATTTCTAATACAAAAAAATACATTTCCTACAACAATATTTGCAGTTTTTATGCAATTTTTAACGCATCATTTCCGTACTCTTGATTTTGATGTCTAGTGTTTAATTATTTCATTTTCTTTCCCAAAAAATTATGTATGTAGGAGGTCAAATGAAGTCATGATCCAATAGTCATGTAAATTTTATAAAATTTTTCATTTAAGATTATAATAACACAACACCAGAAAGAGTCTTAAAAAGAAATTGAAATAAGCTTTAATAACTTATTGAAAAAAATATATTTGCATACTATTCTTGAAATAAAAAATAAACTTGCATATATATATATATATATATATATTAGTTCATGAACACAACAGATGTAAAGTAAAAAATAAAACAATTTTTAATACTTTTCCTAACAAATCTTTTTAAAAAACACATTTATCTATTTGTAAAAGTCTTAAGAAAATAATACTAGAACACATAACTACCACATTAAAGGCCTTTGTTATAGTATAAACATTTATCTTCTATCTTAAGTTTAGCAACTGCCTCCTGAATTTCTGGTTCCAAAGACTGAATGGATATAGAGCTGAAAGAAGAAGGGGGAAAAACATTATTTATAAACAGCAAAACCAGGCAGCACAGAACTAAAGCTGTTTAGAATATTTAACATTTTATATTCCATTAAATTTTTTTACATGATAGTATTATCATTTTGCATATAGAGACATACATATTTAAAATAGTTATTTTTTTATTAGAGTATATATGTATAAAATAATAATATCTATAGTCAATTCTTGATATTTTTGTAATACAAATGTTCACTTTGCTTATGTTCACTTTGCTCACTTACTTATCTACACTTTTATAAAACAAGATTGCCCATGTAAAAAACTAAAATAAGTAAGGGTTACATTAAATACATTAGTGGTATACAGTGGATTTATCCTTAACTAATATTTTTAAAATACCTCAAAGAATATATATATCTTACTTGCATCCTAAATTAATCTCTTAAAGGATCATTTTTCAAACACAGTTTTGTTTACAAACAATTTTTATTTATTTAATTTTTTTTACTTACAAAAATCAAAAATATGCATTGCTAGAAATATAAGTAACTGCTTATCCTGTTTATTTTTCTCTATAGAAATTCAAATATAAATTTATCCTTTGAGATTGCACATTCAAGATCAGAACTATCTTTTGATTCATCACCAGAGCTTTCAATGTCACAATATAATACATCATTCCTATTATCAAAAAATATTTCACTTTTACCCCCTTTAAAAAAAAAGCAAAGGAAAATAAATGCAGGCAATAATAAAACGCCAATATATTGCAGACCCTTTTCAATATTTTGGATAATGAAAGACGAGTTAAATGTATATAAAACATTAAATCGTTACTGCATATCTGGCAATGAAAAAATCATGAAAGAACTCCAGAAAATTATGAACAAACTTGTATTTGACTTAGAATAATGCAAGTGACCAAGAAATACTCATTTTAATCCAACATTAAATAATTCATTTTCACAGAAATGAATACTTGAATTTTTTTTTTTTTTTTTTTTTTTGAGATACAAGTATACTCAGGATAAATAGTTAAAGAGTTAATTAAAGATGGCAACAGATCTTTACCAACAAATTTGTAAGAAAATGTGAGGCTTATTCATTAGCATTGAAAATGATTAACTTAATTGCTAAATTGATATGATTCATTTATTTCAACTTTCTTTCTAATGTTAGGAGTTAATGAACTCATTTTGATGGAAAGTTTTCGTGAAATTTTTTAAGACAAACAGTTTTTTTTTTTTAGAGGCCAGAATTGCAGTTTTTCCAAAATGATTCATTTCAAATAACTACAAAACATAACCAATAAAAAAAAAATTGGAATAAAAATAAGCTATAACTTAAAATTGCTAACTTATTATTAAATGAAAATACAGAAATATCAAGGTTTGGAAGAGCATTCTAATGAAATTCTAATTCTCCTATGAAATTATAAAATTTACCTATAAATTAATCATGAGACCCTTCACAACTATCTCATTTATAATAAGTTCCTAACATAAATCAGATAAATCTGTGATTTCGTTATTTTTGCTTTTATGTCATTACAGATTATGTAAATGTAACATTTCAATTCCACTAAACAATATTTTGTTATTAATTTATATTTTATTGAATATGCATAAAATGTATATTATCAGTAATACTTTAATGCCTTAAACATGCAAATTTAAATATTCTATTTGAGATATTTATATCTCACTTTTAAAAATATAACAATAAGAAATGAAAAATAAATTGAATTTAGAACTATCTACTTGAGAATAATTTTTGGTAAACTATATTGAAATACTAATATATCATCATCATTTCAGAAACATAAATTAACAAATATTCACATTTTAGGAAATGCCACTTGAATATTGACAGCACTTTTTGGAGTTTTATATATTTATCTAGCATGCATGACAAGAACAAAGCATTTCTATTATGATAAAACATAAGACTGGAAATCAAACAATCCACTCAGCTAAAAACCCAAAAAGTGAAGATTTCACATTCATGTTTATGATACAAGGCAGACAATATGTGAAATATGTAACACAGTTTTTCTCAATAATGTTAAGCAATAAATAGTTTATAAAATGAATGAAAAAATTTATTATTAGGTTTAAATCTTACAATTTGAAGGAGAAAAAAATGCCTACAATCTTAGCATATTTTTTAAAAATATTAAACTACACAACAAAAGAAATGAAATAAATTGATGTTACCAGATGCAGGGTAGTCAGAGCAAGGAGTCAGGAGTGGAATATTGTTTGAAAGAGTTCATATTTTTAAACAAACTTCCAATTCTTTTATAAAAATATATTTTTATTTTCCAAAATTCTAGGAAATAATGTTAAGAGGGCAATTCAATTGTATCCCTCAATGATACAATCATTAGTAAAAACAATGATTACTTTAGAACCAAGTAGGTATTGAAAGACTTTACTAAGCTGAAGTTCATAATAACAATAATTAAATGAACAATGAAAAAAAGGTCTTATAGAAGCTGTTCTATTATTAAGAAAAATAAGATTTCATGTATTACAGATAGACCAACTTTGTACTTAAAACACACAATTTTCTTTTTAGTTTATCTTGAGCTTTTCTATGGTATTGTTATTTTCATAAGATATATGCATTGTTTGTAAGCAAATTTAGAGTACAATGTCTTTTCAGAGAGTCCAAATATTACACCTTTAAAATTGCATAAAATACATTTTTTAATGAAACAACTGTTTTTTACAGATATACGAAGTTCAATAAAAGTCATTGAAATTATTTCCATTAGTAAAGATCATAGATCAAATATCATATGAGATTTAAAAATATCAAGATTAAATTAAATTACAAGTTTTATTGTTTATCAGAATTATAGCTTTTCATAAAAAATAAAGTGTCTTTCACAAGAAATGACTATATCAAAGTAAACATATTTGAATTACAATAGAAAGAAATGTATTACTTTCATTGCTTGTGAATTTTTTAAACTAATATTTGAAATAGATATTTGTTTATTTCTTTCACTAATAAAAAAATTCTTTTATTTTAATATTGCATCATCATTACAATGGAACATGCAACCATGGTATAAAATTTATCAAAATAATAACTATTTCAAGATCAGTAGAAGGTGATATGAAGAACAGAAATTATGCCTATCTATATATAAATAAAAAAATATTCTCAAAATGTATTATTACCTTTGCTGAGGGAACAAAGCACAGCACAAAGGAGTGGCAAATATCAAACTGAAATAAATTAAAATTAAGGTTAAATAACACAGATGTTGATGGCTAATTAAAGATGATTATAGGTTAATTAAAACTTGGGTTAAATGGTACTGTCCATTCTCACGGGAAAAAAAAAAGCAGTTTATTGGAGTACAATATCACATTTATAAATATTTTATTATCAAAAGATACAAAAATCATCTAAAAATCATACAAAAAGTTCAGTTTTCAAAACAAAAAAAAGAATAATAATCGAGGAGTTTTTAAAAGGTTAATAAAATGATGCAATCATTTTCAATTTTTGAATACTTAGTTTCTCACACATTCAATATTTTTAAACATAAAAAGAATGTTGATGTTTGACAAGCTAAAAATGTATATTCATACAAAAAAACTTTTTATATGTTATGTTTAAAATAATTTCATAAAAAAAATTTTATATGAAATTATTTTAAACATAACATAAAGTTGTAAAATTTAGCATTATATTTAGTTTCACAGAGATGACTTCAAAACCAATCATTTATTATAAGCATAATTAAAACTTCAATCTATTTCCCCCAAAATTAAAAAACTGATTTTGAAACTTATTGTTAGAAATGTAACATTAAATTGTAAGAACTTTTAAGGGAAAACTGATTTTGAAACTTATTGTTAGAAATGTAACATTAAATTGTAAGAACTTTTAAGGGGGGTATGTAACAATTATTAATTCAAGAAATCACAATTAAGTAAAATCAATAAAGAAATCCAAATGAATGTAAAAAATTAAAAAAAAATTTAACACTTACAACAATCCACACAGTCCCACTTGTAGAGGTGCGTTAATCCATGGATATCTCTAAAATAGATAAAATTTATTAAAGGCCATACTATAAAAATTCACAGCCTTTTATATTTTAAACAGGTTAAATATATAATTAATTTGTTTCATTAGAAAAAAATTATATTTTTAACTTTCCTCAACAAATTCTATTTTTTGGTTGTTTTTATCAATTTTTTTTTATAATAGATATTTAAAAAAAAACGTCTGAATGAACAAAGAAATTTTGTACAGAAACAATTAAATAAACATACCATAAGAACTCCTTTTTTATCCAAATAATTCATAATAAATGGTGGAATCACTGCAAAAAGAGAAAAAAAATCTGAATTGATGAAAAATTAATTTTTTTTTTCCCGTTAAAATTACACTATAATTCCGCATATAAGTCGAGAGTGCGTTTTCCTTCAAAAAAATTTACCCAAAGTTTAAAATTCGTATATAAGCCGAAATAAAATGAAAAAAACACCTGTAACGTTCAGTATTTAAGATATTTTATTGTTTTGGCATACGTTTTTTTACTTCTGATGTTGACGAAATTTGCACCCTGCTAACAGAGATTTTTCGCTTTGCCGACGACGCAACAAATGAGTAATATAAACAATTTAGAAAATAAAATAACTTATTTTAATAAAACAAATAAATCATTTTTATTTAAAATCAATTTTTCATAAACTTAAGAAATATAAACTGAAGGAATAAAAACATGCTTATTTAACGACTTTTGATAATTTTCCACCTACACCCAATTAATGGAAAAGTACAATTGGGGGAAAATAGGTGGAGTGGACACCCTTGATACCTTTTTGTAATTATTAGATTTTCACATAGTATAGCTCGGTGGTGGTATAGTTCGAAATGACTCAAAAAGAACTAACTTATGGTGCTATGCAGTTAATTAACAAATTTAACTAATGTGGTTAATTAATCGCTAACTCAATTTTTTTAACTGGATCGATTTAGCATGATGAAATTAGATATGATAATTTTTTGGAGAGATACAATTAAAAATTTGAGATATAAAGTTCAAAAGGCTTTGCCAATGTTAAATGAAACTTTTGTTTAATGGACGATATCTCGCACATTAATTAATATTTTTTAAACATTTTTGCACCAGTCACAGAATTTTTTTTCCAAAATTAAGAACTTAATCTTAAATAAATTTCTGAGAAAACTCTTTAGAAACATTAAAATTGGTTATGGTTTTTAAAAATAATAATAGCATATTAAAATTGTTAGACAGTTGGCTTTCTAGAGTTGCCAACCCTTAAGCAGCTTCCCAAGTTTCAGTTTTTAATCTTTTCATTCACTTTTTTTAAAAGAATTTAAGTAGATTTTCTCATTTTAAAAATATTTATTATATTTTTTAATAAATCTCAAAAAAAAATTATTGTAATTTAACTTCATAAAATATTAATAAATAGAACTAAAAACTTAAATAATTTTTATTTTGAAATAAAAAAATAATTAATCATTCGCTTTACTAAAGCTGATGGAATAATTTTTTTTTTAAATCAGAAGTGTGTCGGTCTTTGATTTATATATAAAATTAGTTGCACTTTTATTGGTTAAAAATTATTAAAATGATAATGCTCAGTTTTTTTACACAGCTATAAGTAGTATAATTTCGTTTTTATAATGTGCGTATATTTGACTTTTTATACATAATTTACAATATCTACAAGAGTTTTTCCAATAATATGCATATTTATTTCAGCACATTATATATACTCATCTAAATATGATTTTGTATTGGCAACTAAAATAAACATCATAAGACATTTTATTTGATAAATTGTATTGAAAAGAAACAACAGATTATTTCAAGTTACAATAGTGAATATATATATATATTAAAAAAAAGGTCAATATATAAGATATAAATTTGACATAAAGGCATCTAAATTTTTTTTTTCACTACACATCAGCAGCCTTTTTATCCTATTTATGCATATGCGAGCAACCCGTTCTTGAATAATAATCAGAGGACAATGGCTTCATGGGAAAACTTTTAGAAAGAAACTGATACTCATTGGTATGTCGTACAAGAGAAATTCTCACGAAAATAGCCTGACCATTAATGCGAGACACAGATGCACACTGCCACAAACACCATAGAATCCCTCATTATTAAAAAAGCAGTTATTGCATGAGGATGTTGACAATAACTGATATGGACCGATTATATTCTAACAAGTTCCTAGTCCATTCTCTTTTAGATTAATTTGTTGTGTGTTTTTTATATAATTTTTCTCCTACATTTGTATGTGTACTTATGGATAATCACACATACAAATAAATCATAAATTCATGTTTTAATTTTTGATTGCTAATTTTTAAATTGTCAGACTATGTGATAAAGTGCACAGCTAGAATGCAAGAAGAAATAGGATTTGATTTATTTATGGCATCCATTGCATTCATAGCTTACAGGGGCAACAAAATTCAATGGCTAATGATAAATAATTAATGATAACTTGCAAAAGCATCTCGCATTAACATTCAATTATTGCCATTAATAAGTGATAAATTAAACAAGAAACATTTTTAGAATTTTATTACGAGTTTTGCCAATCAGAGCTTTAGAACAGGAAGGGGGGGGACTTCTTAATGATACAAGAAGTCTATGAACGATCAAGTTAGTATATGAAATTTAATAGACATTTAATTGCAGTAGAATGCAAAATCATTTTTTAATGCAATGAATATGATTAATCATATGATTTGAGATTATAAATTTTATTGTTATTTAAAGAAAATCCATCCCAAAATTGAATACTTCAAATAAATATTGCTTTAATGCAATAAACTGTCTTTTTTTCTTAGCTTGGAACTTTTTATTTCTGGAATTATACTGCTATTCTGTTTAAGATTTTTGCAATAAAAGAATATTTGAAACATTAAAAAGTAAAATAAATCAATAAGTAAAATAATAAGATATATTTATAAATTATGAAATGTAGTGGTTAGTATTTAAAATTGAAAGGTGTTTTTATTAAATAATGTTGCACAATGTCTGCAGCACTTCTAAACAATATATATTAATGAAATTCATTAAAATTCTAATGTATGTTAACAAAATTTTAAAAAACTGATAAAACATTAAAAATATTATTTGTTTAGTAAAGAGTTAATAATAAATCCCTTTTATATAATTCTCTAACTATTCAGTTATATTTACAGTAAATATACATTTACTGCCAACAGTTATGTAAAATATCTAAAATGGATGCAATTCGATTTCAATTCAAATTAATGAATACGTTTTGATCAAATTTTAAAATCAATTATTTCTCAAAAAAATCTCAGCAGTTTTTTTTTTTTAAGTTTTTCTTTAAAGTTCTATAGTCTGTTAATATTTTACAAAATTTTAAAATTCGATGTTTAAAACTATTTATAAATCTTTAAAGAAGATTATTTGTTTAGTGAAGAGTTAAAATAAACCCCTCTTAATTCCTTTAAAATTCCATCACTACTGAATTATATATACATTTTATAGTTTACTTCCTGCAGTTATATAAATATCAAAAACGGATGCCATTGATTTCAATTCAAATTAATGAATACATTTCAATAAAATTTTAAAATACTTTTAAAAATCGAAATGCTTTAGCTCAAAACTTTTAATTTTGAAAAGATAATGTGCTTTTATATTTAATTACTGTTCATACAATTAAAATATCATCTGTCATTTGATGAAAAAAATAATTCGATTTTATTATGATTTAGAACTAATATTCACCACACAAACGCCTTATTGAATTCAATTTGTTTAAATGATTATCATTTGCTAGAAAAACAAATAATTTTTGAAAGAAGTAGATTATTCTTTTTATGATGGAAGAGGTTAAGAATAAACTGAATGAAATGACTGAAATATAAATATGGGAAATTTTCTGTAATTTTAAAAGTTATAGGAATTTGTCGCAAAACTGTGTGGGTATACTATTTTCCACAACCTAAATCGACTGCTCCAAAAATCCTAGTTTCTATAATGGAAAGATTTGGAGTTAGTGGTTAATTAACCATGTTAATTAATTTTGTCAATAAACTGCATTGCACCATAAGTTAGTTACCTTAGAGCCATTTCCAACAACACCATTTATGTGAAGATCTAATAATAATTACGAAAACTATTATATGTTTCCCCCTTCCTTTTTAATGACCATATGTGTACGCTTTTTGCAAGATTAGTGGATCCGTGTGTAAGCCAATCCCCTCACTTTAGCTTTACAAAAATGTTCAAAAACTTAGCTTAAGCACGGAAATATACAGTATTAAATGGCTTATAAAATAAGATTTTTTATTTATTTACATTACGTTGATTGAAAAATAAAATGCTTGTTTTAATTTCAACAGTTTGATTATTCCCAAAATAAACAACAGATACATAGAATCTGCAGAAGGAACAGAGAAATTTGTGTGAAAATGCAATCCAATTTTTTTTTTTGACATCTACATTTCATTTCTTTAAATTACTATACAACCAAAACTAAAAAGTTGCAATGTACCACTTGAAATACTCTGAATGGTCAAAACAATGCATCTCATTATCCTGATTTATTTTAAATAAAACTTTAGTTGTTTTATTATAAAAAAAATGCATGGGACACCTGTATATCGTGTCTTCAATTAACACTTGCAAAATTGATTTTTTAAATAAATATAATCAATCAAAGATGCCTTAAATGTATTTCGTTTCAATAACTGCAAAAATATATATATATATATATATATATATTGCAATCCATCTACCAGGTTGGAGGTTTGGTGCTGCGCGACCAAGGCACTCCATGTACTGACCCGATTTGATTTTTTTTTTTTTTTGTTTAATAAATATACTTTACAAATAAGTCAAATTTGTTTTGCTTCTGTCTCTTTCTTTGCCTGAACTTCATTATCCTTAATTTATGAACATGAGTGTAGAAATGAGTGCAACATGAAACTAGTTCGTAAGAGAAGAAATACATGAATGCACATATATACAAATACATAAATAAATATACATATACATACGTGCAGAATTCCTCCAGTGGAAACTAATAATTCCGTTGTAGAGAAACTCATAGTTTCTATTTCCATTCATTAAAATGATTGTTGTGTGTGTATAAACATACACAAATCATTTATATTAAATAATAAAGTTATTTAGTTCACTAAAATAAAATAGAAAAATTATATATCATATATACACAGCAAAAAAAAATCATTTATACACATAAATGATTTTTGCAATGTAATAATGAATAATTTTAAAAACCTACTTAACAATTATTTGCTTACTTTATAATAAAAATTTAAAAAATATTTTTAAAGATATTACAATAATTTTTAGGGGGAAAGTATTAGCTGATTTAACCTAAAATAAGTTCAAAATTTTGAAATCAGAAACAAACATTTAACTCATATTAGCTGAATTAAAACTTGATAGTGTCCTTGTGATACTATTTCATTAAAAAGAAAATGTATCCTTATACATGTACTAAATCATAGAATGATGACTAAGAACTTATTAGTGAAAATTTATATTTAATTGTAGAAATTACTTTAATATACTAATAATTATACTATGCTCAGCTGCACTAATATTTAAAAACATAATAATCATTATTAGAAGAGAAAGATATTTGGAAAAAAAATATCACTTCAAATTCATGAGATTACTTTGACTAAAGACAGAAATAAATGCATAGATATTAATAAATAAATAAATATTAAAAATTCAAAAGTTTTCAGAAAATAATATCCATTACATTTTAAAAACGAAAGTCATCAATTTGAAAGGGTTATCACTTACACATCCCAGGCATTGCCATCCCAATTCTAGATAGAACAACTTGAGTTATAGCCCACTTAGCAGCAGTTTCAGAAGAACCAATTCTATTTCCATTTTTGTCAACAACAGGTATGCCTTCTCGTATCTCTCTAAGCAAAAATTTTTTTATCAAAAAAAAAAATAATATACCTGAGTCTTAATAACCCAACTTCCAGTAATCCAGGTTCTCAGTTGTGTTTTCTTTTAACCTTTTCACCAGGCTGTTGAGGTATTTTTGAGTTTTCATTGACTCTTCTGCAACAGCCGTTACAGTTTGTCCTATTTGGCTCTGTTTAAAAGGGTCCAGTCTCTTTGCCTAACAGGTGACTTCATCTGATAAGTGTGCGATTATATTCCAGAACTCATAAGATATATTATCAAGGGAAAAAAATGGAGAAAAAAACTAATCTGTTTCTTTATATAAGTTAAAGTAAATTAATGAAATATAAGGTAAAATGTTGAAAAAATTATTTATGTAAATAAGAATACAGCCCTAGATGTTACTCCACAAAGCAGTGAGTAACAACTATACGCTTTAAGCCCCCAGATGCTTACTTTCTTAGAAAAATTTGCAAGACAATGATGAAAGAAAGAAAATGCCTATGTATAATAATAATAAAAAAAACTAAGGACTTATTTCCTATTAAAACAAACAAGAATGATATTGTTACAGACAAATTTTTATTTAAAATAAGGCGATTCTTTCTTCTTCTTTCCCTTGCTGTTGTGTTGTTAACTGATTTTGATTTCAGTATATTTTTGGATGCATTCATTTTATGATAGCAAGATCACTTATTTTAAAATAACGAAAATTTCTATTAACTTGAATTGTCAAAACATAAATGCAATTCCTATTTTAAAAATAAGTTCCTATACTACTACTATTAATAATAATCAGTTAAACTTATTATATGATTTTTAAATATAACTATTGTGTTTGCATGAATAACACATATAAAAAAAAATCACTTTTACTTTTATTGCAATGCAGAAGACTAGAAAAATTCAATTTTGTTGTAGCTTGCATTTCCCAACATGTGTTGCATGCAACTTTTTATAGAATGAGGTAATGGTTTTAACTCTATGTCATTGGCAATTACCATGGTGTAGGGAATATAAAGATGATTATTTTGACTTTTATTTCATATTATAAAACTTAATCACAAACAAGTCTAAACACAGTTTAAAATATCCCAACTTTAGCAAATACAACCAAATACCCCACATTAAAGTTATGCCAATGGCATCAATCGATTTAAAATTCAAGCTCTGAAGAAAATCAGAATAATGATTCAATTGATGAAAGATTCAATATCTCTAATCATTGTAAAGGGCCTTATTTATTAGCATAAGGAGCTTTACTTATTGTCACACATAAATAATTTAGTACAAGATTTAAAATTATCAAAACACATAAAATATTTAAGCTCATAACTGAAAAAGTAAAAAAAAAAAAAAGTTTCTTCTACGAAATTACATCAGAGATGAACACTGCAGGATATGCTCACAACATAACGGAATGAAGTTTATTGATTTGTAAAAAATTAACATAGAAGAGCTCTTTCCAAACAATAAAAATGAAATTGCATCATTTCTAATAGCACATGCTATATAATACCAGAAAAACCCATGAAAATACCTAAAACACACAGTTTATGTAGGATAACTATAACTATCTGAAAATGATCAATAGATTTCTCGGTTAAAAGACTGGATAAACAAAATTTTGCTGTTGTGCAAAGAGAACTACATGGATCACAAAAGACACTTGAAAATAAAGATGAAGCATTCACATAAAATTCCTACAGAAAAATATTATGAATTTATCTTCAATTCATCTTAAAACATCTCCTACAAAACAGGTTTGATGAAATTATTGAAGAATACTACAAGCAAAAGTTGAATACTTTTTTTAATTAAAGAGGTTTCTCAATAGCAAAAATTTATATGGTATGGTAGAAAGGTATTTTTACAGGACAACAAATTATAGAACTAATAATGAAAGATGATTCTTATAAAAGAAGTTTCAATTAAATAAAAACATGCATGTGTTGCCCACAAAAATGCAATAAAAGAAAAAAAAAATCCTTAAAAAGTGACACAAAAAAAGGTTTAATTTTCAAATTCAGCATGCAAAATACTGCAAGAATTAAAAAAAGTTTTATAATAGTAAATATTTTTTTTATATTAGTGTTTCTCAGACATATACACTGATATGAAATGTTTAAGCAAATGTTATAATTCTATAGAAATTGGAACAGAAAAAAAAAAAAAAAATTACATTTGCTTTTTCAGTTTAAATATATTAAAGTTAAATATTTATCCTACAAAAATCATAACATGATTGAGGAAAATAGTATTCATTCTCAAATTCAGTGTGAAAAATACTTTTTAATAATGCAAAGTTTTTTTTTATACTAATTTAACTTAAGCATTATGTAAATACAATGAAGAATTCATTTACAATTTTTAATAAAGATCAGTTATAAGAAATTAAAAATTTTTTTAAGAGAAATTGTAGAACTCAACTCAACAATTAGTGCCATATTTAATTAATATTCAAAAATGGTTTATTTTAACTTAAAACATTTGTTTAAATTTATTTTAAATAAAATACAACTTACTTAAGTCGCATCATTGGAATGTTGACACAGTTTGCAGCCGCCACAGCACAAAATGGTACAAAACGACCTATCAGAGGAGGAGCACTCTGAAATTTTAAAACACACTAAATAAACACTAATAAAAACTTCTAATCTGGATTGTGATAAAAAATTATATACATTTAACTTAAGTAGAAAAGGTAGCTTTCTTTAAAATAATTAAAACTAGAAAAATTAAGAAATATATTTTTGTTAGATTTCTAATAAATTATTTATTCTTACTATAAATTTATTGATTACCCATCGTCTAAAAAGACAATGAAAATCTTACAAAAAACCGAAGTGAATAAATCATTGCTTGAAATCAAGTATTATATAAAAACTCATAATATTTTTCTAATTTCAATGAAGAGTTAACTCTATTTGGTAGTAAAAAATAGTATAAATACAGATGTATTTATTTATTTTGATATGAATCCTATTCATGCTAGAAAAGATTAAAATATTCATCATTTTATTTATAAACAAAAAAAAAAAAAATAAATAAAAATAGCCAATGGTTTTTTTTAATACCAAGAGGAAAATGCAAATTAAACTGAAAAACTTTTACTAAACATACAATAAAAGGTCTATGAATATTAAAATGCAAATGAACTAGTACAAAGTTCAAAATATAATTAGAAGAAAACCTGAGTATGAAATATTAGAGAGTATATTAAGTAATTGAAACAAAAAGAAATAAAAAATTTTTGAAGGTAAATATTTCAGAAAATCTTTAGCCTTTTAAACTCTTTAGTACATTAAAAAAAAAAAAACTAGACATATTTTGAAGTATACCAACAATTTCACAGTTAATAAATTTTACATGCTAATTAATGATGAAAAAAAAAGGAAAGCAAATTTTATTTATGCAAATTTAATCATTATTCAAGATTTATATAATGATTAGCTTGAACAATAGCAAAATTTTATTCTGACCTAAATTATTTATATTATATAGAATACAAGTTTTTTCAGGTAATTTTAAAACATACTTAATAAGTTTTTTTTTTTTTTTTTAATTGCAATTTTCCAATTATCAATTTTTTCAGAAATAAATCAATTAAGTTAATTAATATTGAATTATAATGCAGCATGATTGTTTAGAAACATTTATTGAATTCTTAACTTGAAAATATTTAAAATACAATAAAAGAAAAATTGCAATATAAGAAAACCTGGAGAAATTCTACCAACAAGAATTGGCATTTATTACAATAGAAATAAAAAACAAATCCTTTTTTTTTATTCCTAATATTAACACTAGGCATACAGATTATTTGCCAGTGATTAAAATAAAGCTATGAACTAAAAAGCATGAAAATAAATATGAAACAAATATAAACAGCCATAACTTTAAATTACTAAAATTAAGAATATTAAAGCTAAAAAAATGTTATGCAAACTGAAAGGCATGTAGTCTGTCTTTATATGAAATATTACTTTTTATAAATATTTCTACTAAAGATATAGAATTCTTTACTTGAACTTTATTTAAAATAGAATCAGTAACATTATAATACAGAGTAAGAATAGAATTCAATTAATCGTAAAAAACTACTATAGCATCAACTAAAGGGAAATTAAGAATTTTATCTAGTTTTATTAAAAAAATTACAATATAATAGTTTAGATTAGACTAAAAATCACAGAAAGGCAAGATTCACACTCAATATTAAAGATCACAAAAAATTATTTTCCTAAAACCCATTTAGGTAAACAGAGCATTGACAAAGAATTTTCCAAATTTATTACTGAATATATTTATAAATTTATTAGAATCACTGAAAGTAAAATGAGAAATTTAGATATTCTTATGATGTAATGTATGAATAAAATTCAGCACAGATAGACAAAATTAAAATTCAATGAAGTATTTAATAATCAAATGCAGCAGAATTATAACTTTGATGAAGACATGATTCTTTTCAAGATTCAGTGGTTTAAATGTAAATTAATTTAATAATTCAGTATAGTTACACATGGCAATCTATCCTATAAATCAAAATTCTAGATTGAATATCGTTTTATTACTTTCCACAGATTTTTAATTTAAAATCCATTAAAAAATACATGTACAAAAATTATCTGTATTTGCTTTTTTTTTTTTTTACCTTCACCAAACTGTTTAGGCCAAGGGCTGTAACAAGGGCACCTGATGTTGCTAAGGCATATGATACTCCTAATTGCCTAAAAAAAAGAAATTTTCAATTCAAATTTTAAAACAACCTAATAAAGACAAACATACAAAAAAAAATTTGTATTATATAAAACAAACAATGGAAAACTTTTAATTTTCTCAGAAAAATTAGTTTTTGCCAGTGGACAAACTTAAAAACATGGAATGTTTTGTTTTAAAAACAAATCTGTTTTTATGTAAATGAGTAGAACTATTATAATCCTTTTTTTTTTTTTACATAAAATGTTATGAAATTATTTCATTCTTTTGTGAAATTTATACAATTACCATGTTTATACAACGCATTTTCATAAAAAAGTTTAACAACAATCTTTTAAAAACAAAATGATTTAGAACTCCCAAGCAAAATTTCCAGGAATGTTAGGTATATATATATATATATATATAGCAAATAAACAATTACATCTATCATACAATGCATACAAGTAATAAAACATTCAACAGTGCAATCATTGAACACATGAAAAGTTGTCTTTGTCTTTCATCCTCATTTCAATCATAGCAGAAGAATTGACGATTACACAAATCACAAAAAAGACATGTATTTTATGCAAGTACTGAGGACATGGAAGAAAGACCAAATATTATAACAGGAATGTTTAACCAAATGTAATGATTTTACAAGAGACTGGTCTTGTGCTACATCTCCCCTACAACTTGAACAGAGGGAGCAAAACTTGAACCCAGAGTCGTATTAATTTTTATGCAGGTTTCTGCAATAAACTAAATGCAGCTGAAGATTGGTGCACTTATTCACAGGCAAAAGTATCTTTACATGGCATGCTTAATATACACATGCATGGTATCTAGGAATCCAAACCCTGCACCACCATGTTCATTCCAGCAATGCTTCTCCATAAACGTTTGGACTGGAATAGTTCACGATTATTTGATTGGTACATATCTGCTACCTGGCTAGCGGGATTAAACAAGGTACTTCCCATTTTTATGAAAAACATTGCTAGAGTTACTGTAACATGTTCCAGCAAACAATGAAGTATGTATGTGGTTTCATCATGATGGAGAAGTACCCCATTTCAGCACAGAATACTACATTCCCAGGGTGATGGATTGGTCGAAGGGGTACTATAGATAGGTCAGCAGGATCACCAAATTTCTCGAGGCAGAACTTTTTCCTGGGGGAATTCCTCATTGTAGACATGGCAGTTGTTGTTGTCAAGGATTCCAAGAAACGCCTAGTGGATTTGCCAATGTGTGCCATTAGCTACATCATATGTGTGAGGCCAGCATTACAGTTGGTAGTTGCTCTTTTGAGCAATTTCTGTAATTTTGTCCATATATTCTGTCATTAATATGTATTTACCTGATACATCAATCTTGTGTTTTCTCATTTCATAACAGAGTAAATGCTACTTCCTGGCAGTTAGCAGCTTACATTACAACTATGTATTATATGATAAAATTACTTGTTTAGATGTGTTCTAACACTCCTTAAAGTTTTTGCATGAAAGTCCTGAAAGGTAAGTTTATTATCCTTTTTGTAGGAAAGTAAAGTTTATAAATTAGCAGAAGATTGCCATTTAATGAATTTTTTAAACATAGGTTAGGTTATGAATGTTAGAAATACTTTAAGGAAATTTATTTCATTCAATATATCATTTATTTATTATTTTAATGGGGTATATTAAGCAAATATACCTACACACACACACACACACACACACATTATATATATATATATATATATATATATATATATATAAAATAAAACCATAAGAAAGGCAATCCAAAATTTAAAAGAGAGTGGACAAAGAGGTTATAAAAAACAATCTGCTTAACAAAGCCATAAAATTACATTTACAATAATAAATTAATAATGTAAGTTATAATAATAATGTGATACATAAATTTTCATGAGTCTCCAAACAGGTTTCATCAAAAAAGAATTAAAATATGTCATCAAATTAATTAACAAAAATTAGAATTCATTTTTGCAGTAAAGTAGCACTTTAACTACTATGGTACATCTCTTTATATGAAAAATTGACCTCCGGTTCTCAATAATCTCATGCATACTCACCCCTGGTATATGTTAGATCAAAGAATAGGCATGAATTGACCATGGATTACACAATTTATTTTTCAACACATTTGCAGGTTACAAATGCAGTAGATCACAGGTATGAAATTATGCTACATATAACAATATTTAAAAATGGCAAAAAGAAAAATTTTTTAGAATAACAGCTATTTATCTCTAGCGCTCCGAGCCACAGGTTTCGGGTTCGAATCAGGCGGTGCCATGGATGTCTGCAGCAGTTCGGAAACTACTTTAAACCATACGTCCTAGTCTAATATGATTGTAGAGCATTGGGCATAGAGCTGACAACCCTACCCAGTAAAAAGAAAACATCCCCTGTATCAAAATTTGCCAGTAGGCAGACAGTCTTGGCACATCATGGGGTTGTGGTGCCAATGAAGAAGGTAACTATTTATAAACCAGCTTAATTTTGAATATTTTTCTAAATGCGAAAGTAAAATTATGCTGAAATAATGATTTTAAGACTTCTACTAAAAAAATACAATAAAAGCTATAAGTTTTTAAACAAATAATAATTCAATAGATTTAAACACCGAATTCAGGAAAATGCAAAACAAATAAATAAATTATTAGAAAATGCTGCATTTTATTTATAAGAGAATAAAACTAAGCAAGTGTATTTTAATACGAATGTAGTTAAATGCAAACAAAACAAATAAGTAGAAACAATCAAGTTATAACTAATCTAACAATAATGTTAGACATAGCTGAGAGTAGAATACAGAGGCAAATTTAATTTAATTAGAACCAAGTACAAAAAAATTTAAGAGTTAGTTATCTTAGCTAATAAAACAAGCTTGTTTTAGAAAAGTCATAAAGGAGAACAGAACTCACCTGAATGAATCAATTCAAATACTAAATAAGAACAGATTTTTTTTCTATGGAAACATAAAAAATGATTAATTGTGTAAAAATTAACAATTTAACTGAAATGCGAGTTGATTTACAGGTAGATTGTATATTTAATAGTAAGTTACACTAACAAGTAAATATGAAATGTACACACTAAATGATATTTTTGTAGTTAGTAATGACTTATTAAATATTGAATATTACAATACTTACTTAACAGGAATAGGGGAATCGCCACTGCGATTTGTGTAATTCACTACAGCATTGAAAGATTGATTAATCCATTGCCAAAACACAACTTGTGGAGTTGTCCTAAACATGAAAAAAAGTAGAATGTACTTTTAATGGCAAATTATATGTAATTATTTTCAGCGTGTTAAAATATTATGTTAATAAATATTAATGCATTGCATACCACTTTTCAATGTTTCTTACTCCAAAATTAAAATTCATTTATAGTTTTAAAGGTTTATATATAGGCACAGATGTTAAAATTTTCAATTTCATTTATTTTTCTGCATGAATGGAAACACAAATCTGCATAAAAATGTTTGTGAACACTCTTTTAGAACTTTCTGATTATCTAAGTGAATTTCCTATTTATCTTATCTTTACATTGCAAGGAATACATTCTATATAATACATTGTTTCCATGAAATATATCATTCTATCCTAAGACTACAATAGTAAGCTATAATTTTTATTGATAAATTCATGCATTAAAGGAGACATTTAAATAGGAAAAATTTATTACAGAAAAGTTTGATTAATATTATGTGCTGAGATATAACAAGTAATATATCCAATGAAGAAGCAAGAATTTTAAGAGTAAACTTTGATGAAATATCTAATTATTTTTGTTAAAATTTTTAAGAACCAGACTAGCAAAATTATTATCTAGATATCATTTAACAGTCGATTTGTTTGCCAGTTACTGAAGAAATAAATTAATTTTTCACTTTGTTGATTATTTCTCTTACATGGAGAGTCATAATCTTTCAAGTAGTAATTCTAAATTATGTATAGATATTTCTGTAATTTTTTTTTTTTTTTTTTTCATATTTCACATATTTTTAATTTTGATGTTTTTATTTGCTTAATATTTTTGTTAATATCTGAAAAATTAAAGATTCACAATTGACTCAGTGATTAAATTATTTTTCAATATTCTCTTTACCTTTTTGAGATATATTTTCCTGTTTTGATTTTCTCCTGTTGTCTTTTAAAAAATTAATTTTCTAAAAACATTCTATTTTATCTCCTTTCATTTCAAAAGCTGCTAATTTAATAATTTAGATCATGATGAGAACTTGATGCTTCTACAGTTAACTTATGATAAGAAAAATATTTAAGAGTTTATGTTTAATAATTTAAGAAATCTTTTTTATTTTTTATAAAAGTAATCTTAGCTTGTCTTATATACCTCCTTTCCAAAGCCAACAATGAATGAGCATAATTAGCCTATACACCAACTAAAGACATTGTGTAAATTAATAAAGTTGACAATTTTATTAAAGACTGTATTTCTTAAAAACAACTATGTACCTTTCTTCAATATTTAAAAAATTCTGAAGCTCATAAGTACAACTGGTCATGGTCCATTATGCCCTGTATTGACAAGCTGAGAAAAAAAATAATATAACAGAATACAAATGGAAATTAATTTTAGTATCTATAAACGACAGGATTTTTCTTTGCATTCAAATGCAGTTTCTCTTAATTAAAAACTTATGTGATGTTTCAAAAATTTACCATAAGTAATGAAGTCTAAAAATTGAAATTCACATAAAATGATCACTATGGCTTCTATAATGAAATTTATCATACTATTTCCTTGTATAAGCTGTTAAGTGGATGAAGTCGATTCTGCCACAAGGTCTATTGTGCCCCACTTTATCATACATATTAATTCCATGGTATGAGAAAAAAAAAAAAAGCACATCTATTTTATCAGATTAACTAATACTTTAAGAACCATTTCTAATTCCTCTGTAAGCTAAGTATCAATTATACATACATCTAAGAAAATTGTTTAACAGTCCTTCAGAGAGTTTTTACCACTGTTATGAGCTTTTACTAAAGGAAGGATTGCACTCAGCAATGCATTTTTCAAGCATATAACCATGCATATAAATTAGATTTTTTTTTCAATTTTAAACTTGTTTTTTGAACAAGTTAACTACACAGAATGACAGCAATAGACCCTGTTATCCATAAATATGAAATAATTTATATCAGCAATTAAAAAATTTCTTACAATAATTTCTTTTTCTAATATTATGATATTCTACTTCTTTGTTGATCCTTTTCACAACTAACACCTTAACTTTACCATTCATTTTAATGAACAATTTAGATGAAAATCCATTCATGATACGAAATATTTACATAGATGATCATAGTTCAAAATAAATGCAAAATTTCTTTTATAATGCAATCTCCAATTATTAAATAAATTTCAGATAGAATAAAAAAAGTTACAAATGTACTTTGGAAAATAAGAAAATTAAGAAGAAACCAAAACAAACACTAATATTTATTTAGAAAACAGTGATTGGAAAAACAGCACCAACATATCTTTAAGAAGTACAGCAAAGTCTTTAAGAAACAAATCAGTCAATAAATAGATATTTGTTCATTGTTAATACACTTAAGAATTAAATTTTAAAAATTACTTATTTGGTCTAATATAAATGCTAAAAAAAAAGTTTAATTTTTAAAAAGACTTTACTGTACTTCTTAAAGATATGTTGATGCTATTTTTTCCTCACTGTTTTCTAAATAAATATTAGCATTCATTTTGGTCACTTTTTGATTCTCTTATTTTTGAAGAGCATTATATTCTACCTGAAATTTAATAACTGGAAAATGAAATGAAACAGAAATTTTGCATTTATATTGAACAATGATCATCTATATAAATACTTATCATGAATGAATTTATAAGATAGAAATATAATGTTATTTTAATATAAAAACATATTTTGAATGGAAAAAAAAAAAAGAACAATTTCATCAAAATGGTCAGTATTTTTCCATTAACCTGAACCATTTTTTGCCAATATCCACAAATAATTATGTTAAGGCTTTTGCAAACGAAAATGAGTTGGAGTTCATAATGAAAGACTTGAAACAGGAACCGTATTTCAATACACTGAAATTTACATAATAGTAATAATTAAAAACCCTTATAGATATAAATAATAGAGACAATATAAAATCAAAATATCATCCTAATAAAAAGAACAAAAAGAAATACAAATGCGAATTATACGAACATTAACATAAAACAGAAATAAAATTACATCATTATAAAAACAAAACAAAAAGGATGAAAAGGAAAAAATAGTAATGAATAATAATAATGGGAACCTTAATTATAAACAGAAATAAAATTACAATACTAAGAAAATAAAATCCCAAAAATAAACCTAACAGGTATAAATATAAATCCTTCAGCAAAAAAAAAAATTGTTTTTTTTTTATGCAAATGACACCACATGATTTCTCTTAAATAAAAATCCAAATGTTGAGATATGCCTTGTCAGCATTTACCATGTCATTTAATAATGTCTAACAGTGTAGATGTCATATCCAAATGATTGAACAGTCAGTCCATAAAATTTTAATTAATTGTAAATGCTCATGGTGTAAAATGTTTTATCAAGTAATCACTTTTATACACCCTCTTATAGTCCAAACAGTGCAGTGCTATTTTGAACCTTTTTTAAAAAAAAAAATACTTTTCTTGATTTTCTGAGAAATTTTTCTTTTTGTCGAGAATGCCTTTTCCCACATCTTGTAGCAATTGCCAACTAGTACAATACTTTTTAATTTGATTTTTCTATAATCTAAAGAAAAAAAAAAATTAAATTATTCAATAGAAATAGTTAAATTTTAATGTATGACATGTTTTGTTCTGAACAGCAAGTGCATAGTCTTGTCAAAGGTATAGTTGAGAATGAATTTATGCCTGTGTAAAACTGTATATCAGTCATACTTACTTTACTCATTCACAACTGTACACCTCAAATCTTTTCCAAATTGTTTTGCATATAATAGTCTTTTATCAAAATATTTTAACTTCGTATCCCAGATAAAAGAACACTGCTCAACCACTTTGATGGTACAGGTAATCTTGTTTTGACAAACTCGCCATGCTCTTTTATTTCTTTTATATTGGTCTAATGCCACTTATTTGAAGTGGTAATATGCATTACTTTGTACTTTTAATTATTACGATACTTGTTCTGGCCAACTTGTTTATTTAAAAACCATAGACATCGCCCCTGCTGACCCTTGTGCTATATAACAAAATCAACCGTCCAACTTGCAAAAAAAGTAGTTCAGGTTTGAGGGAAAAGCACCAAATTTCCTTATTTGGCATGATGAAATACTACTGCATTGAATGAAAGGAATGGTGGCAATTAGTATGTTTAGAAGTCTTTTTTTTTTTTTTTTTTTTACTCCTTTTAAATTTTTAGTTAATAAAAAACAAATTATAATGTACAAAACAAGATATTTTGCTTAGATTCAAGAAGAAAAACTTGTTCTGTTTATTGATAAACTGTGTGAGTAATAAACAAATAATAATAATTCATAAGAACAATAAAATATACTTTTAATAACTTTGGACCATAACATTCATGAAATTAAATATTTAAAACTATGTATAAAAATGTCAGACACTATGTCAATGTCATGATTTTTTTTAAATTTACTTAACTCACTACAATAACTAAAAATTTAGAAAAAGTATTAGAATGAAAGACTTACTTATAAAAAGGCTAGCATACATCCAGTTATTGTCATATTCATAGGAACTTGAGCAGACATTCGCCCAATTAATATCATTTTTTCTCCAGTATCTGGATGAAAAGCTGAATCATATAGATGTTTAGCCTTCCATATCTCATCTTTAGTTATATCTAATTTTTCTCCTTTTCTATAAAAATGAAAACTAAGTTTTTCTCCCAACTAAACGCAAGTAAAATAACAGATTTTAAAATAACACTAATATAATATGAAAACTATATTAATTTAACTACAAATAAGCTAAGTCAAATCCTATTTCCCATCTCCCAAATTCATCAAGTTCCCTAACTGGCAATGATTTACAAAATATTGTATGATGTTTATAAACCTTTCAAAAGAATATGGTAATCTTGTTTCTTACATGGGCTATATATTGTAATTCTTATCATGGTCAGCGTGCAGTAAGAATGGAATGCAAAGTAATTCTATTCTAAATTATTTATTCGGTAAAAGCAATAATTGTTAAACCTTTTAGATAGGCTTTTTTTTTTTAATAACAACGGGTACCATTTTAGATACAGGATTATTTAATCAAGTCAACAAACTGGTTAAATTCTCATTCAATGTTATGAATTTCTTCTGAAGTTTTAACTCTTTTCATTGCAAAAGACTTGATAATTTAACTGTAATTGTAATTTGTATTTGTTTTGACTGAAATTCATGAAATGAGTTACTTGTTTGGTGCATTTTTTTTTTTTCAGCTGACAAAATTTGGGAAGAGAGACCAAAACGGGATTTTACCATATTATGTTTACAATTGTAAAAAACTTATTTTATAAGTTTTTTAATAAATTTATTTTATTATTTGAATAAAATAAATCTCTGGCTTTTTTAATATTATTAAAAAAGTATTTAAGTCACATTAAATAAATGGAGTCAACTAATAAATGAAAAACTAATGACAAATGTATATCCAATACATAGTATTTCAAGTTATATGTAGCTATTATTATATAAAAATATTCTTGTTCTGCAGGAAAAACACAATAAAAAAAAAATATAAAAAAATGTCAATTTTGAAACTGTTATTTTGCAAATATTTACAATTCAAGATTTTTTTTTTTTTTTTAAATCATTCAAATATCATTTTTAATTTCTTTAAATAAATACTGTACCTTAAGCAGAAGCACACAAACCTGCATTCTGTTACAATATCCTTTGCTTTTTCCAGCTCAAAACTACTACAAAATAAATTTAAAGGATTTGTAGTGGTAAAGAAATGCTTTGCTCGACCCCAATATGTATTTTGGTCCCAACGAGGTTCATTGATGTTAATTTTTGACTCCATGACAAACCTGAAAATAAATAAAATTCAATAACAAAAAAAAATATACATGTTCAAAGAAAAAAAGTAATTTAAAATTTTATTTCTTTCTTAAAAAAACATATTTATGTTTGTAACATCCTTCAATAAATAAAAAAAAAACTTAAATTTACATGTTTTTAAAAAATCTGTTTATTAAATTCTTTTTGAGGATTTGAATACTATACATTTTAGAGTTTATATTTTTTCTTTTGCAAGAATATCTTTTGATTATAATCTTCTTAGTTTTTATTTTTATAAAAACTTCTATGAAATAAATTGTTTTTAATCTATACCTTATTTCATTAGCAAGTAGTATCACAGAAAAGCCTTCACCTATGTACATCACGAATCACACAAAATACATTTTTAGCTCTGGAACTATATGAATATTCTATTTTCATAGGAAATACTATGATTTGCAATATAAACAATTGTGCTTTTAATTAAAATAAAGAATAAAAAAAAAAAGTGTTAAGAAAATAATTTTTTTTATATCAAAAATCAAGTTAATTCTTATGGAAGAGGTACAAAGAACAAATAGAGCAAAAATGTGTAAAAAAAGTATACTAGCTATTATATAGAATCTGAAATAATTTATTAGATAAATTAGACGTATAAATGTAGGGTACTTTCATTTAACAAAACACATCAAATTTAGTTTTCTAAAATGTTCTTAGATTTGTTTATCTTTTAATATACAAACATATTTGTAATGATTTATGTACAAGAAAATTGCGAATCACAGTCATATCAAAAGCTTCAATCATTCTAAAAATATTTGTTTGAAACATTGATAACAATAATCATTTTAAATTAATTTTACATTTTTTAAGTCTTCTTTTAAAAATGAAATATGAAAAAAAATTGGCATGCATTTTGGTTTGATATTAACCAAATGAAGAAGCATCTGCAATACAATTTATTCTAGAAAAAGCAATCATTCATAGTGAAATTTTATATTTTAAAATACATAAATGAATTGTATTTTTACTGTTGACACATCATTAAAATAGCACCTCACCAAAAAGCTCATGCTATGAAAATAGAGAAGGAGTTTATTCAAAAGATCTTGCTTCTTTCTTAGCTACTGTCAGTAATAGAAAAGAGCAAATTAGAAAAACCCCTGAACAACTGTTGATTAGAAACATTGCATGCAGGAAATATACATCAAAACATTACTATCTCATCAATCCTTTAAAATAAGCAAACCAAATAAAATTGTAGAGTTTGCATACTAGCAGGAAATGGAACGTTTGATGAATTATTATCAGAAGAATTATTTATGTCTCCTATTAGATATGTCGAATATTCATTTTTATATTTATTGCTTCCCTTTTGTCTATTTCTTCTATTATACTTGTGTTTAATATAATTTTTGTATTTAAATAATTTTTAATTATACTATAGTATAATTAAAAATATATATAGTATATAATTTTTTTTCCTATATAACTGATAAATGGCTGTCAGAAATTTAAGTTTTAATAATAAATTTTTAAAAAAACATTTTATTTTAGATACATTGTTTTATTTTAAATAATTAATATGGTGAAAATACATTAGAATTAGAAAAAAAAATACACATGGTGTGAAGTAAGTTTGGCTTAATGTGGTACAGAAGAATTAAATGTTTTATTAAGTCTTTAAGAACAATTCTATCAATCTAGAACTCTTTAAGAACCACCATCTAAGTATTTTTCCCCCTTTTAAAAATACAAAATATTTGTTTTACCAAGCAATATTTATTCTTTACATTACACTGCATTGGTTTGCAAAAAGTAATTTTATCACTTAAAATTTATAAACTTTTTTCCTTATTTTATGCTCTATTAATAAATCTTTTCATGTTTATTTTAGTTAATCATGATAAAATAACAGCTTTTCTAGAAATAAAATCATATTAACATAAGTTAGTCATGCAAGTTATTTCATTTAAAATCTTATGCAATATTAATAATTAGATTATGATGATTCAAAATTCAATATAATCTAACTGCAAGAAATAAAAATAAAGGTTTAGTGAAAACAAAATATCTAAACCCTAAATGTCCTTGGAAAAGTTCATCTTGTAAAGTTAGCATATTCAACAAACACTTAATGAACAATTTTGAAAATTCATACAATATTTTAGTAAAAGGCAATCATTTACAATAATACAGGTGATTTTAAAAATTGGCATTTGTTAATTTTTATCCTTTTTTCAAATGTGTTATTTAAGGAAATTTTTGTTAATTACATGTGAAAGGAACCTTGAGGTGGAACTGGCCAATTTTTAAGAAAGATGATTTGTATTCATTAAATTTTGCTTAATTTAAAGTTAAATAACAACCTATAATAAATATTATTAAATTCCATTAAGAATAATATCAAACATTATAGGTTAATTTAATTAATATTTTTAATATTATAACAATTATATTGTTTGTTATAATTATTATAAATATCATTAGTTTAATGTATTTTATATCTATTTTTCTTTTAGTTATCGAACAATTCTTAATAAAAAAAAAAGTTTCATAATAAGTTTTTCATTTTAGTTTATTAGATTTATACTATGCTTGTTTAAGTTTTTCAAACATATGGCATTTTATGATTCAATTTAGAACAGACATTGTACCAGATGGTACGGAAGCTTAAAACCACTCCTAGATAAATCGAAACACAAATCCGATAATTAATCCTAAAAATCTTAGAAGAGATAATTAATTGAATGCAACTTTTCTGTTGATCAGGAAAGGTCAGATTAATCGACTAATACTCATTTTATTTTATAAAAGTTGAAGTTTACTGAAAATTACTAAAGCATTTCTTATAATTTAATGCAACAGTAAATTATATATTGTCTTATTATAAGAACATTTATTAATAACAACATTTAAAAGATAATTTTATAAAATTTATACTTATAGTTAAAAGAAATAAAGAACATTTTTATACTATACTCTTTTTATAAGATACATTTTTCACCACTTTACCATTATAAAAAATTCTAAAATTTTACATTATGGTAATTCATGTATTCTTATTTTTAGAACTGCTTTATTTTTTATCATTTCAGAACTAAATACATAACCAAAAACATTTCCCATTTTGAGCAGTTTGTATGTAACATGACTTTAGAAAAGGAAACACTTCATTATTATTAGCAGAGTGCCAATAGAGACAAATAAAAAAAAAAAAAAAGGACAGATAACTTTCCCTTATATCAACAAGCAATTGGCATAGTTGAAATAACACTATTTTGTTATGTATGACAATATAGGGAAAACAACAAAGGAGAAAACAGGTCAAAAGAACAAGTTTATTTTCCTTGATGTAAAAAGTTTAACCAATAGTTTCCCCCTTCTTTTTTTTTTTTTCCTTCTCAGATTTGTTACAAAATTGTATTTAATAATATCAACACTTTATCTGAATAACTGCAAAGCACTAATTTTTTTTTAAATCAAATTATATATTAATCTGATTTTTCCCAACCAAATAATAAGTTAAATGTTCAAAATTTACAAACACAAAATATATTAGTCTTTTTAAAAAAATGTATTATATTTTTAAGACATTTCTATTAAATTAGAACATAAGAACTAAACCCGAGTTCCTACTTACACGTCAGATAAGATTGCAATGATGCAATGTTAACACAAGGGCAAGTGACAAACTTGACTTGACCATACCAGTGTAAACTTATGCATTTGATATTTATTTTTTAAAACAAAAAAAAGAAATAAGTATTACAGTATTTAATAAGTTTTCAATAAACTTTAAAATTAAAAAAAAATTAATAAAAAAAAAAAACATGGCCAACTTCACATAATCTACATATGTAACTTCCTTTTTATTGAAAATTCTTAATTATTATTTAAAAAGTTTTATATGATTTTTTTCCCCTGGTTTTTGCAAGGGGGTTAAGACAAAAATAAATAAATAAATAAATAAATACAATTTTTTTTTTTTTTCCTTTTCAAATTATTTATAATAAAAGAAATTAATTTCTGAGCCTTCCAACTTTAAAAAGATGTTTTACTTTTAAATCTTATTCTTTACTTAGTAAAAATACATTATTAATTATAGTTAACTTGATTATAGTTCATGGTAGCCAATTTATATAACTGTTCATCTAACATGTTCTAGGTTTTAGTTTTTTCTTTTTTTTTTTTAATTAACACACAAAAAGGCTTTAAAATGAAAAACCGGGCAATTAGAATACTTTTTTCATATTATTTAAGAAAAAAATTTTTTTTTTTTCATACATCAAATTCAATATTCACCAGTAAAATACTTTTAATAAATTTGAAATCAATAAAACTTAAAAATATTATTTTTAATTTAGTTTCTTTTAACTTCTTGTTTATAATGCAAATGCTTTTGATTTAAAAACAAATAAAGATCACTCAAAATAATCTAGTAAATAACTTTGTATATTCTTATTGCTACTCTTACATAGTAAGTAAAAACAAATCATAGCACAGAAATCAGATCTTAAGTTGACCTAGATTCACACTTTTCCAGAATGACTTCAAATAAGACCAATAAATTATCCAATTAAATCCCAATATATATAAACTTTTTTGTAGAGTTATTTAATTTAAAAAAAAATTAGAAACCGGTCATTGATGGGTTTAAAAGAGTGCTACTTTTCCTTTTCAATTGAGATGTATCAAACTTCTACGTGCAGTTCCGAAAAATAATAAATATTATATATACCTCAATTGCAAAAAAAAAAAAGAAAAGAAAAAAAATATATATATATTCGTACCTGGATATGCTGAACAAATTTCAACGCGATGCAAAACTTCCCCAATCAACAGCACCTGTCTCACGCTTCACACGCATTTTTATTTTGCTTTTCGCTCGTAACATTCGCAATGCCAACTGCAACTTGCGTAATATCTCAGTAGTCGTTTTAGTTTTCTTAAATCTTATTTTTATAAATATTTTTACAGATCTGTAATAAACAAAAAAAACGAAGCTGATATGCTTGAAAATTCACAATGAATTTATACATACATATGTGGGCAATATTAATGCAAAATGTCTTTTTTATGGTTAATATGTGTAAGTTGATATTTTTTAAACATCAGTACAAATGCTGAATGTGAAGATATTTTATTTTAGGATATTTAGAAAGGATTACAGTAGTAAAAATTAAATTTATTCTTAAGACTTGAACTCAGATTCTTGCATGGAAAAAATTTTTTTTTTCCTTCGTTTTTTATTTTTTACTCGCATGACATTTTTGAATTTGTAATATCTTTCTTATTCAATTAGTAAAAAATTTAAAATGTATATAATCAGAATGCCCATAATTTTGAACAATATTTAAATATTTAACACTTTATAGAAGGTTCAAAGGAATAAGGCTGCGGAACTAAATCCCACAAGAAAAATATTTTTTACTTTTAAGCTAAAAGCATTTCAACTTAATTTCAGTTTTATTTAAATATATAAGTATATTTTTGAAATTTATTTAATTTATTAATGAGTATTAATTTTAAAAAATATTCGTTTGAAATTTGACATCTGTTTGTTTTGGAACGGTTAATCAATGTGAGAGCATGCGCAACACCACAACTTTTACTTTCATGGTTAGCTTGGAAGGTTTGTCCACAAACCGAAAATAAAAATATGGCACCTTCGTGGAATGTTGGTACTGAGCGATTTGCTTATGATATGTTCGTGCAATCATGGACAAGATTTAAACTTTCTGCTGAATATATTCCAAAAACAGATTGCCCTAAGAATACATACTGTTCGTGCAACTTCATCAACGGTATATCACGAGGAGTTATACATCTTCAACTGATGTACAGAGATAATTGGAAACGAATGTTTGAAAGCAGGTATTCAAGAAATAAATTTGAGAAAATTGAACATGTTTCTGAATTTTTATCTGCATTAACATCGTTGTCTGATCCAACGATCATTGGTCCCCATAAGAATCTGAAGAAAATGCTATATAGCTGCGCAATTTTTGCCGATCTGGTTCTATTTCTTGATTCAAAAGGAAACAGAAGTCACATTGCTGATATGCCACGAGTGTGGAGTGAATGCTTTAAAACCAACTTACAAAAGAAATTTGAAGAAGAAGGTGGGTTTGCTCTTTTTACAAAAGTTTCTTTAGTGGCATATGATGATGTAACTCTAAACAGAATTATTTCATTAAGCTGTTTTCCATATGGTGCTCATGAACTTCCAAAATTGACACAGCCCCACTTAGGAAAAGTTGCAATGAATGATCTACAAATGACCAGTTCTAAAAACACTCTAACAGGAAATATCATAATTGCACCTGCAACAGACACACTAGCATCTAGAGAAGAAGCTGAAAATCCTATTGTGCAAAAACTTGTTATAACCCCGGCCAGTGCAATACAAGCAGTTAATGAATGCGGAGGAGGTGGGGGTGGTGAAAACCCAGAGTGAAAAAACTTGTTATAACCCAAAGTGAAATGCAAAATAAAAGGAGAAGCACTCAAAGTGCCCATGCTAAACCTTCAAGTACCAGCAGGAGACACTCAAGGCACAGTGAAAAAGATTTGAAAACCGCCCTAGCAATTGAGTCTGGTCTTGGGTTTGTACCTCATGAAGAAGTGGTTAAAAATCTGGGTCTTTCCACTCCCAGTGTTGTACCTCCTAGTGCTGAACCCCTAGTTGGAGCTATGGGCCAGTGCCGCATTTCATCTGAAGATAAGGATGAAAATCTCAGTTTGGAAGGGGAAGAATCTAAATTAGATAGAAAAGGTAATGTTCCTCGATGGAAAGATCGAAAAATGCAACGATCTCGAAATGCAGCTGGCCGTCAATCTTCTGTCAGCCACTCCAAACATGCAAGTCTCCAAACACAGATGCATCCTCCTAGTTAGATCTTTTACCATTATTTTCATCATTTAAGTACAAAAAAGGAACAAAGCTCAAGTGAAGTAAGATTGTAAATGATTTGAAAAAGTGAACAGATTATGGGTATTGTTGAAATACTTTGAATTGAGAGATTTTTTATTACAAAAAATCATAAAGTAATTTTTTTTATTTACATTAAGGCAACTTAGTCATTTTTGGATTAAGTTAATTTTGAAATTTCAGATTTAATGTATATTTTAATTCATTAAATTAGAAATTTCACAGCATCATTGCATAGGAAATCCTTTTACTTAACTCTGGTCAGAACTTTGCTTTTTTTAAAGATTATTTCCATTATTATTAAAATAATATATTATTAAATTATATTAGATTACTAAAAGTTAATTTTTGTTATTGGATCTTAATGTACAATTCTTGTTGTGTCTGTCTGGATATAATTTTATTTTTCTATTTTATCAGATTGATTGCGGCTGCATTTTATTTTCATTTCTTTAGTTATTACAAATTTGAATACTAACTGTAAGCAAAATACAATTTGAATTTCTATTAATTTTTGTAATGAAATTTCTGTCAGTAATAAATTAATTCATAAATAAGCTTTCAAAATATTTTATGGAATAATTTTTTACTTTTATGTATTATTTGTAGAGTATTTTTTATAAAATACTTGACAACAAGATTTGATGCAGCTAATTAAAACTTCTAAATTCTTTTTAAAAATTATAATAATGTTTAGAATATAGCATTGTACTGGGTTATTGAGGCTTGTTCTATTGATTTGATGCTATTTAAGTTGTATGTTTAAAATGATTAAAAATTTATTTTCAAGTTAGTCTTTCAAACAATGGATTAATCGCTTCTTTCATGAAAGGTAAGACCACTATAAATGTATAATTTATTTTATTGGTTATTTAAAATGGTTAAAATATACTTAAAAAGTGTATAGCTTGTTAAAATGAAAGCAGTATTAAAGAATGTGTATATGTTGTAAGTTTAATCTTATTGTATTGGATATTTGTACTTAACAGCGAGTTCTTTATGTGAACATCAGTGATGGTTTCTGTTAAGATACATCTGTGAGGTTTTTGTACAGTGAACATCAAGTACATAGATAGTAGAATTAATTTTTAAAATATAAAAATGAAATTGATTGTTGATGTAATATTGTGATGAAATCTGTCCAAAATGATGAATTTGTTAATAGTACTTTGATTTCTTTATTGTTATATTTTAAAAATTATCTTTTGCTAATAATTGTACAATTTGTTTCATTTAATTTGTTTTGGAACAAAATATAATCGGGCTGAAGCAAGTTTTGCAATTTACTCTTACTGAATGAGTTTCAGTTCATCATTTCTGTATTTTAAAGCACAGACATCTCATTTGTACAGACTAGGCAAGTGTTGCCATTAGGTTTTTCTTTCATTATATTTGTTTTGATAAAGATTTCCATTTAAGATTATTGATCCCATTTAGAACATATTTGTTTAATGTGCCAATACTGTTTATCTTTAGGTATTTCTGTACTATTCATTCTTATTGAATTGGTATGGTACAAAATGTGATAAAGTTGCCAATACATTGTTTTATCATTAACTTACTGATTCACCATTAATAGTCTGTTTTCATAGTGACAAAATAAAAAAGAAAAGAAGAAAAAAAAAAACAGAAATCACTCACTTGTATAGTTTTTTGTAAAAGTCTTGTTTTTTCTCTTAATGTTAATTTCATGATATGAAAAGAATGATGAAATTTATATGAACTGTCCATAGCATTACCCCCATTTTGATCATATTAAAAAATTGTCAATTTTCCCTCTCATCTGAATGGTATTTTATAATGATAAATGTCTTTTATACAGACAAACATTTATATCTTGTGACTGTTTGTGCTATTCTGAGCTCGTTATATTCATGTGTATCAAATGTTTGATTCATCAATTTGTGTGCTGCCCAGTATATTGCTACCTCTGAGTTTTCATAACTTGGATCCTATAATAAATTGTAATTATTCATTTGACAGTAACTGTATTGATTAAATATGTAGCCTGTGACCTAATCCAGAAAGAGGGTCTAAACTTTTTTTCCTTACTGAATTTCTCCTATTATATGTATGTGTGATTATAAAATTCCTTTGGTTTTTCTGAAAGACATAAAAGCCAGATTTTGTTGGAAATAAAATATTAATTTTACTGGAATGCATTTTGGTTTTTTGTCTCGCTTTTTCAATCTTTATTATGGATAATGCAATATTAAAAATTAATCTTCGATTCAGTTTAAAAAATCTTTGAAAATTACTTACCTATGCAGTTTAAGAGATGTTTTCTTAATCATGAGGGGGACTTCAAAGCATTAAAAATCATCAAAATATTGGTTTTAAAATTTTTATTAAAACTTTTTGTTTAGTTATTACCTTTATAAAAAATAACAGTCACATGCATTTTTATTGTGCTATATTATATGTATATTAATAAATAATCAGTTAAATTGTCAACAGTTGAAGGATGTAAATTGGGCAAATATACTTACTTTCACAATTTTAATAATGGTTTTAATTAACTATATAATAAATTAATGAGTATTTTTTTTTAAATGCTAGGGACTACATATGTTTAACTGTATTCACTAGAATTCATTTATATTAAAAGTGATTATTTTCTTCATCAAAATATTTTTTCTTTTATATACATAAAAATAATTGCTTGCTATCATTTCATTTCTGTTATTAGTTTCTAATTATATTTTCTTAGTTTTTTCAACATTCTATTTGATATATTTTAATAAATTTGTTATAGACTTTATAAACTTAAAAATTAGAAAACTGAAGATCACTCTAGTGAACTAAAACCATAGACAATTAACAGTGTTTATCAAAACAAATGTATTTTTTATCTATTTTTGGTACATCTCTTATTTTGATATCAAGCTTGCAAAATGGTAAAGGTACACTTTTAACTAATTATTTAATATAGTTTTATATTTTTTTTCAAAGGATAAAGGTAATTATAATTTTTAAAGGCATCTTTTCTTAGAGATGTTTCATGAATGCATGAAATTTAAAATGTCCATTACAGCTACATTTAATCTGTTTTAGTTTAAACTTGGTAAGAATATATAAATATACATAAAAGAACAATGGCTTAAATCAGTGAGTGCATTTGTATTTTTTAAACTGGAGTTTTGAATCTGTTGAACTTCCTTTAAGTTGTCAAAATTTCTTTTATTTAAAATTTCCTTTAATTTTTTTAATTGATATCTTATCTACTAATCAAGAGAGGAAAAAAATTTGATTACATACTATTATTAATATACTAATTTGATCAAGAATTATATATTTGTGAGTCAGCAGGCTTTTTTTCTAGTTTTCCTTTATCATAAAATCTTATCTATTTAACTTCAGGTAAGTTTTATTATTTCTTAAATGTTGTATAATGCAACAGCAGTTTTGTATAAAGAGCAGTATTAAAGGTAGGATTTCCTTTGCAAAAAATACAGTTGTACCTTGACTGATGAACTTAATTTGTTTTTTAACAGCATATCGTATTTCCATAAGTCATAGTTTTAAATCTGAATTTCTATTGTATTTTTACCCTAAACTGGTTAATTCAATTATCACTTCTATACTACAGACTCCGAATGAATTTTATATACAAAAATATAGATGGATGTCTAATACTACATTATAATTATTTTATTGATAAAATATTTAAAATTAATAAGATTTGATTTATTTTTAAAATTTATTCTGTTAATAAGACATATTTTAAAGCAATGTATGATGTAAAAATTATGTATTAAAAGCAAGCAAAATAAATATTCATTCAATTTTGAATTTTGTAGAATATTTTTGATTGAATATTATTCTTATGAAAATAATATTAATTTTTTTAAAAATCTTAACCTAAGAATATAAAAAGAAGAAAAAGAAATTTAATTAATTTAGTAAATAAATATTTCAATTTATTTATTTACTTTCGGTGTTACTATTTTAACTTTTTATTAAATGTAATTGTGGTTATTGTACTAATAAAAGCGAAAACTACTTTTATTCTAATCTGCTATTTGGATATCTTATGATATTATATATGATCTTAAAATATAAAATTCGATAAATGTTTCTGTAAGGGCCATTTACAAAGAATTCTTTACTATCAGGAAAATCCAGAAACCTCTCTTAAAATGTTTAAAATTTCAATAAAATAAATATAGCAAAAATATATAATTCTCAATAAAATTAAAATTGAATTTTTTATCAAATTGGGAAACAATATTTTAGGGCAAATATCTTAATCTGTAGTGCCCTTTACTTCAACATGTTGTTAGGACACCAGGTACCAAATTGAAGTAAATCCAGGCTAAATTGCATGCAGGTGAGTTAACAGAAAATTTTTGCTTCTTATTACATTAAATTCTTGGAGTAAATTTCTTTCTGGGCTATTATGCCTATGGTGAATTTGGATATTTCATATTCTTTATAGAAATCTACTTTTTAGCTTTTTTATGTTTTTCATTTATCATTTTATCTTGCTTTATTTGTTTTCCCCTCCTCCATCTTTTTTAAATTTCCAAGCTAAAAAAGTAAATTATTGATCATTGAAGCTCTTTCCTTATACTAGATTATTCAGAAACAAAAAAGATGAATAAAAACTTTTTTTCTCTATATCAATAAGTTTGATTTTTTTTTTTTTTTTTTTTTTTGTTATATGTAAATGTTTTTTTGCACCAATCATTCTGTTTTGCTTTAAAAGATTAAATCATTAGCGGACACAGTTATTAGGCTTAAAACTATGTGTGGGTAACATTATTCATTCCCAAAGTTAATACAGTTGCAACTATATCCTTTAAAAGACAAAGAAAGCACGATATCCAGATGGTGATCTTTTTTGTTTCTCTAAAGGTGCACAATATAAAGAGGGGTTATTGCATTTTGAGGTAAAAATATAACACATGAAAAATCCTTATCTAGAGCGACTCAAGTCGAAATATAGCTGTCTTTATTTACATAAAAATAAAAATATGGGAAAAAAGTATATTATTTGCAAAAATCACTATTATTCAAAAACAGTGTTCAGTTAGCTGTAATAAATAAATGTTCAAATATTTAGTTGGGCTCAAGTACACACATGCATTTAAAAAGTTGAATATTATTTTCATGTTTATTTACTAAAGTTTCTCAATTCGAAATGTGATTATATATTGATAAGGCTGTTTAGTGATTAAAACATTTCTCTAATATGAAGTTCTTTATTCTTTCTCGGTTATCTTACCATTGGATGTACGCAGTACGATAAGGCTTTGATATCTCTATTCTTAATTTTTTTTTTTTTATAAATATTTCAATCCAATAAAAAAAAAAAAAACTAAGTTTTATAACAAAGATTAATTTTAAGAAATCCTGTTCTTAGCAAACACATGCATGAGCATTTAAAAAATTTTTCCAGAGAAATGATTGAGATTATTTATTTTGTTATTTAAAAAGGAATTATGTCAAGTTATTATTTGTATTCATTTTTAAAAATTATTTATTGTACTCCAAAGAAAAGTATTCATTTTTAAAAATTATTTATTGTACTCCAAAGAAAAGTATATTTTTAACATTAAATTTTTTTTGTGTAATTTTCCTTTTAACATTTTTAAATAATTAAAACTTTAAAAATAAAGATATTTTCAAAACAAAATTATATTTACATTACTTTTCATGCATTCTTCTTTTTATTGACCACGATTTCGTAAAGTGATCAATATTGAAATTTGTTCGTAATTGAAAAATCGAAAATATTAATACATAATTTTAAAAATTAGAAAATAAAAAAAATCATTTGAACTTATAACATTTGAAATGACATTGAAGATGGTCAAACATAATAATTTTAAAGTTTAACCAAACAATAAAAAATTATCTCAATTTGATTATCAAATATTGTTTTTATGAAGTTTTCCTATGGAAAACATTGGAATTCTCAGAAATATTGTATTTAAATTTTGAGAAAATGATTCGTTTTCTATAAAAATGTAACATATTTTGTTTTGATTTTAATTGAAAAAAAAAGCCCAAATCAAAAAAAAAAAAATTCAAAGAAAAGACATTTAACATATTATGCAATTCATCGTGCAATCTATACAATTAGGATATTCACATCTGTTATCAATCTATTATAAATTTTTATCAGCGCATTTTCAGTTTCATGGTTTCTCATTTTATTACTTCATAAGAATACAGTATTCCTTGCAACTTTCATTTTTGATTGATTCTACTATTGGTATATATATATGTATATATATACCGGGCTTATTGTTTGGTAATATTACTCGTGGTTTTATGGCAGCATTAACTATTTTTGTTATGCTAAATACTAATTTGCCATATTGCCGCATTTGTACGTTTTAGAGATTGATTTTAATGTATGATAAAATTTTCTATATTATTGAATCCACATTCTGAATTATATTTTTCGACTGATTTGAATTGTTCTAAGCATTTAATTATAGCGAAAATGACATTTTTTAAGATGCTGGTTTATTACTAAAAACTTTTACACATCTCTGAAATATCGTTATTCTGTAAAATAGAATAAAGATTAGCTTACTTGAAAATTTGATCTATCAGAAAGTATCTAAAGTTCTGCTTTTCGCAGAGGGTTTCCGTCTTTTTTTCTGGTTTTGAACACTTTCAGATCAACTTTTGTAAGACTTCATGCATTCATGTGCAGATTTTCGTAGATTTCTGAGATCAAATTTGTTCTGAGTTATCTTTTTCGCCCAATCCTTTTCCTATCTATAAATGAATTTGTCTTTGTAAAACCGTTTCAATGCGCCTTGCTCATCGTAACATAAACATTTTTAATCTTTTGCCGATCTTAATCTGAGACAATCCTTGCTTGCAAAAAAAATAAAATACAAAGGTTTTAAATAAATATTAAATTTGCGAAATTTTTGGAACAAGAGGATGATAGATATATTAAGAGTATTTATATAAGTATAGATATATAAAGATATTTCTAAGAGTATGTTTTATTTAACAAACTACGATAAAACTATCAAAAAACTAAGTTGTTTTGCTACTCAAAATGAAATTCGTTAAGTCGACTAGGAAAAGAAATAAGAATATTTTGTATTGAATTTCATTAAAATATCAAAATTTGTTTTCGAATAAATGTATTTTTAAAAGGTGCCCAATACTTTTGATTAGCGCTTCATTTATAATAATTGATGAACAACAGGCATGTAAACGAATGAAATCTATACGAGTAAAATTTGCAATTTCAGATGAAATCCGATAGGTTAGAATAAATGTAATGTAGTACGAATAATCTTAAAAGAATATTATTGAAATTTTCTAATGTTCTTATATATAATTTTCAAAAACATTTCTGAAAGAATTATCCCAATTCTGTTAAGAGAAAATAAAATTTCGATTTCTACTAATAATATTTATTCTTATTCATTATTCTTATACTTTTATTTTATTATTTATTCTTACTTATCTTTTATTCTTATTATCGATTAAAATTCTTTAAGATTTCTTATATTTAAGTATCTTTATTCTTATTTAATTGAGAAGGTTTGAGAAAAATGCTTAGTATATCTATTGAGAAGCTTTATGAACAGATGGATTGCAAGGTAAATCATGAAATCAATTCGATGCCACATTGTCATACATGACTTAATTTATATTTTTCATTAAACATTTTTGAAATATGAAAATTAAAGAAAATTCTTTATCATACTTCATGAATACTTATTTTAAACCTCCTAAGTAAATTGAATACATTACATGTAATAGGCGTAACCGACTAACCATTAGAAATTGCTGGTGCAGAAAGAAGTATTGAAAAATTACAAAATTTTCATAAAAATTGGTGGATCTAACAATGGATTTATGCGTGCTCTAACAAAAATTAAAAACTATATCACTTAGTTCCTATTTTTTCTCTCTGAATTCACTATTCTTTTACCTGGTATGTAGTCGAAAATTTTGAAAAAATTGTCACTATTTTTTAACAAAATAAAAAATCTTATTTATGCGTATCGGGATCGTTTCGTGTATAGAATTTTATTTCTCTTTAGATATTTTCTTGAAATTAAAATGGTAAATTTCTGTAGTATATATTATTCTGTCATATGTATTTTGTTTGTTTCAAAAACATTTTTATTTATAAATTTATTTATTTCTATATATATTTAGCTGAGCAACGCTGAGTCATATCTTCTTCTATGATATAAAAGATCACATTATACACTATGTTTATAGTGTGATCTGTTAAGATGATTAAAAAATAAAATCTCCATGTAAAAATGAGTTTTCTGTTGTAAAAGAATTGATAGATCAAGTGCAAGACATAGTCTAACGAATTTCCACAACGACAGAGTCGTTGAAGGGGAAAAAAATAATGAGGAAGACCGTATCATATTGAAATGAGTGACAGTTACACAGCTGTTTAATTACTACAATAATGATAAGTTTTGTTTGTATTTACCTCAATTAATATTTAAAGGAATTCAAAATTGAAATACACATCTATTTTTAATATGCTTTTATGATTTCTTAAAAAATTTTTTTTTTTTTTTTTTTTTTTTTTTTTTTTTTTTTTTGCTAAATTATATATTTTTAACTGCCTTTAGTTAAAAATTTAATTTATGAAAATTTTAAAACAGAAATCAGCAATTTCAGAAAAGTTCCTCACTTATGGTGGAGATATAGGAACAGAGCCTTACCGTGAATTGAATTCTACTTGTATTTTTTGCCAACATGATTTAGAATTAATTCTTCTTAGTTTTTTTATCTTAATACTTAAGCTATTTATTATGCATATTTTCTTAATTAAAACTATATTCAGTTTTATAATACCAAATTAGTTCTATTAAATCTAACGAACAGGTAAAGTCGTCTCTTATATCTCCCCTCTTGAAATGCGCGATGAAACAAAGGGGTAATTTTGAGTACACTTATCTAAAATTCATTTTTTGTATTCATTATTAGCCCCTCAAAGATAATTTCACCTTATAACCAAATGAAACTTATAAAGTTAAAGCAATGGACTATTTTTTTTAATATAACAGAAATTAATATGCATTTTATTTTATTTAAACAGAATTTTTATTTCGTTTTATACACCAAGTAAAAATAGTGAAGCGGAAGAATTTGAGCTATTGTGATAGAGATTAGACAAAACTTAAATCTAATCGCTATCAGAATGAGATATGTGATATAGGTAAAAGTTGGCAATTCTTATTTCTGGCAATAGAAATATTGAAAAAGCCTTACCTAAATAATAGCAGTTCTTTGTAATTAAAATAAATGCCTTTCTTGAAATGACACAACTTGTTATATAAAAACTGTCCTACAATATGCACTTTCGACAAGCCCTCTTTATCGCACAAAAAGTTAATGCAAAACTTAGATTTTTAAATGGATTGACAGACGCGAATGTTTTTCGTACAAAAATAGGCAGTTTTTAATCGCAGGTAGAGGCGATTTTTAGATAAGAGTTTTTAATCGTAGTAGTAGTCATAAGAGTATTGCGTTATATAATGTCATAATATTCTTTAAATTGTCTGGAAATAAGAGATAAAATTATCTCTTGATTATTTCTTCTATCGTTCTTAGTATTTCTTCAATTTATGGTCCTTCTCCGTTTCATTTTCTATATTTCTAATTGAAATAGAAATACAGAAATTGAATAACCATAAGGTAACTCTTAAGTTTTATTTTGACACTTGTTTTACTGGAAATTGTGATTTAGTAAGCAAACATTCAATTTGCTGAGTACGATAAAGAAATTTTAGCGTGAAATCTGTGAAATCGAAAATAGCAGTTTTTCTTTTTGGCGACGAATGTTGTTTACGATTCCCACATCTTTTAATGACATAGTTGGTAGTAAAATTGATGCAACAGTGGATAAGAGCTGTTGTTAGATTAGTTGCTGAAGTGTGTGTAAGATTTTATCCTTCAACTACTATTATCAGAATGAGATAAAACATAGCTTGACCAACCAATCTGATAAAAGCATTGATAATAAAAAAGACTATTCGGATGTTTTTGTACCTGGAAACAAATGAAGTTTAAATCATATATTGTCTAGAATATCATGAAAATGATCGCAGAATAATAGAATATTTAATTACACAGATGATTCCTTATTATTATTTGTTCATAATACATTAAATTCCTCGATTAAAATGCATTCTTTTATATAAAAAAAAACTGCCATGCAGATAGTGACTGCTTATGAAATGATTAAAAATTCAAGATCATAGGATTCAACAATGGCTAGCAATTGCATATTGAATGTTCGAATTAGTAATTGGGGAAACCTTCCCTGGTGGAGATGTTTGCTATGTACGATTAATAAAGATTTTTTTATCTCATCCTTCAATATATTTTTGCCAAGCATTCATCAATTGTAGCTCCAGATCTGAAAAATTCTGAGGGTGCCCAATCTGGTGACCTGCCCTGTTCCAAACATGCTCAATTGGTGATTTAGTCTTAAAAGGCCACTGTTAGCATAACCCCAATAAGCGCCATGAGAGAGGGCTGTATCACATTAGATGGCGAGCAATGATACCCAACCTAATCATCAAATATACAACATTTACAGTTCAATGATATAAAGATGACACGTCGTACAACCGTTTGCTTTACATTTCATAGCATTGCATCTTTGGCCCAATTTCTAACAAGTTAATGTCAGGTCTCACACGTCTGGCCTATCCTGTGATTGCCTCCGTGCTATTGATGCTCTTTATCTGCTGTAGTAGATCGGGCCTGTCGCACAATCATCTGATCTTGCCTCCCATTTGTGTACTTTTGCCTTCATTTCACTATTGAATTTTTTGTTATTACAGCAATACTTGACGTAAAAAACTGACGCCAAAGTAAAAATTTCTAAACGAAACTACGTAAAGGATTTTGAAAATGACAGAATATTAAATGCGATCATATTTCTTCATTTGACGTACAAGGAAGTCTCACGCGAGATTTTTATTACCTCAGTGCCAGTTAGCTGAATTAGAAGTTCTCGCATGTGCTTTATGTAAATAAATAAACACATTAATACATATTAATGTTTGGAAATCATCGTGTTGATGTTCAAAAATCTATGATTTCCGTCTGTGATTTAAATGAACATATTTTATAATTACGCTGACAAAACATTCTTTATTTGAATATTCTAACCTTTAGATCTATTTTAAAATCTAAAATGCCCGTTTCGTTCTTTATTTTGTGAATTAAAATACAGATATCCCCCATATCTATTTATGTATAACACAGATTATATGTATCTATTAAAAGAAAAATCAATTCTGGTTAAAATTATTAAAATAGGCTTTTTTTAAATTATTATGTGATTGTTTCCAACTTTGTGTTGTTCATTATGTCGATAATGATGATGTTCCAAATAATTTTCATCATTGTTCTGTTAATATATTTAATAACTGTAAATATATCGGTATACTTCAGTAAATATTATAAAATATATTTTATCCGTGCGGTTTATCGAGAAAAATTATGAGTAATGATAGTAAAATTGAAATTCAGAAAAAATTAAATAAATAAATAAGTCAAATCGTGCATTTAAGCTAACACATTAATAATAAAGTTCCTTCCAAATACTTAACATAATTGACTTTAGGTTTTAAATAAAGTAACAAAAATATTTTAATTAAATTATTAATTTATCCGTTTAAAACTGACATTGCGAAAACGCAACATTGCATGAACTATTTTTGCTTTTCTATTTTCTGTGATTAAATTTTTTAATCTTTTTTTTGCTGAAAAAGCTTGTCTTGCCTGATAATTTTTTTTTTTGTATCGATAAGTTTTTTTTTTTTTCGCAAGGTATTTCTGCAGATTTTGTTTTTCTTTTATTCTTGAGCGATTCGCATAAATGCCTGTACCAGTCCAATAAAATGTATGAAATTAGTTTTTTTATTCTACTAAACTATAGCTTTATGTAGAAAATGTAATATACCTTTTACACAACAGAGTTTTAAAAATTTCAAGTTATCGTTTTGGACTGACTTGCGTTTTTACAACATTTTTGTAACTCGCGTAAAAATAAATTTTTTTTTTTTTCCATTTAAACTTTTATTGTTGTGAAACTTTTTCCTCTCATTTTCTTTCGATATTCTGTTTTGTAAAATTTGAATTATTAAAATTTAAATTATTTTTATTGTAACTAAATTCCTCGAAATTACCTTTCTCCTTATTACACCGTTGTGTTTGAATCCCTTTGACTTTGCTGCTTCCAATTCTCGACACGTTAGCTGGTCTGACTGCAATATTTATGTAAAATTTAAATGATAACAAGAAATTCTGTTCTTAGCATTTTATTCGTGATTTTATAAGAGGGTAATATTTGAAATAAAAAAATAAATAAGAGTGATTTTAAATTATATATATATATAGCTTTATACAAATTCAAATAGAAAATTTTGTAATATTGAACCACTGTAAACGATAAAAAAATCACTGTGGCATAAAAGTAGTTCAAAGCAATAATTTCTTGAAACAAACTCAAAAAAAAGATAATAATAAAAAAAGCGATAAAATTATTATTGCCATGTCGTTCTACGATTTCTTTTTTATTTTTTTATTTAAAGTTTTTAGATTTTGTGAGGAAAGTTTTAACCTTGAGTTTGTGTTGGGTTTTTTTTTTCTGTCTTTTTTTTTTTTTTTTTTTAATTCTAAACTATTGTAAGAGAAATTTTTAATTTTTATTAATCAATTTAGTTTTAAATTTCAGTTGTTAAACTTCATATATTCAATAGGATTTTAGAAAATCTTCAAAATAAAAAATCAACTGGATTTTTTTATTGATCTTATAATTGTTAATTAATATTATTAGAAAGTTATTATGTTGTTTAATTTCCTGTAACAAAATTTTCCTCTCTCTATCGTCATTATTTTAATTATCGTCACCATTATTTTCCTCTCTCAATTAACATTTGGCAAAAAGTTTTAGCATTGCATATATGATATAAATATTGAAAAAAAAAAAGCATTTCTTTTGGTAATATTATTACACCGTACAAATATTTTTCCCCTTTAAGAGTCATACAACCGATAAAAATATGATTCTTTGAAAGTAGCCAAAATTAATTTCATAAAAGACTATTTGATTTTGATCTTTGTGTAATAAAAATCAAATTAAAGATCAACTATTAATAAAAAATTTACCAAAGTTTAAAAATTCGTACAAATTTAAAATAAATAATATAATTATTGTGAAACGAATTAAAATGTATATATTTTTATAATCTAACTGTATACAGTGTTTTTTCCCTCTTCTAAAAAGGCTTTTGAAAATTTTCCTTAGTACACTTAATATCTTGTTTAGATTTTACAATTAATAAATTCCTGAAAAATATTTGGAGTTATGAAAGTGGAATTCATTATGTTTATTATAACAGTGTGAATGGAGGAAATAAGGTCAATTATGATGGGCACAAGTCATGTATAAGTTTATTATATATTTAATTACATTATTATATATATAGTTATAAACATCAAACGTTAATAACAAAAAAAGAAAAGTGTGACATTCAACAACACAAGAACAATCTTTGGCCACCACTGAGGAAGTTCAATCATTATTAGAGGAGTTGCTGATTGCCCTGCAGTAGGTATTGTCAGATATAGAGAAGAAGAGTTACAACAGTGTTAAAAATGCGCTTGCATTTAATATTACTGTACGTGGAGCAATATCATTTTTTTTTATCTTATGTGTGTGTGATATTTTTTATTGTACTTAAAAAATTCCTTTTACTGTACAGATTTCTCCTTAAAACTCATAAATGAATTTACAGCAGGCTGCATAGAATGCTGCTTTTTCTTGCAGTCCACCTTGTCGTATGTCAGTTTTTACTTTAATATTTATTTTTCAAAAATACTTTTTAGATTTTGATAGAAAACAAAAAATATGGATCTTAGTATCATAAAAATTAAGCATTTAAATATCAGACTTATTTTATTCACTTCGTTCAATTTATTACAAACTAAGAGGCAAGAAATGTTTCAGTAATGCGATCGGTTGGATGCAAGGTACATAACTATGTTTTTTTTATTTTTTATTTCTTACATTAAAACTCTTTCTATTGATCTCAATGATTAATCATTCGATAATCAATAGAATTGAGATCAATGGAAAGAGTTTCTATTGATTATCAAATCATTAATCATTGAGAAGTGTTTGTTCATTGCCTCCCCCTAAATTTAATATATATTCATGGGATTGGAAAAATCAAGTTTGGTTTTGAAATCGCTGCCAATAAGTGATTGCAGTTGTTGCTAGTAATGCAATAAGTGATTGTAGCTTTTGCTAGGTAATGCAATAAGTGATTGTAGTTATTGCTAGGTATTGCAATAAGTGATTGTAGTTGTTGCTAGGTTTTGTAATGCTTGTTAATGCATTTAGATAAGCAATCCTCTTGGATCAACATATTTTTGTAAGAATACTACAAAAATCGAATTTAACTTGAATACTGCTATATATATATATATATATATACCTACGAAGTGTAGTCGAAAGTCAAGTGGAATTAGCAGATAAATGAAAAGTCACGAGTCTTTTTACTTCATTTTATTCATATGGACTTTAAGCTTTAAGAAATTAGAAAGTTCTCCGTTAAGGCAACTAGAAAACAGCTAGTTGTACATCCGAAGATTGTGACAGTTGTTAGGCGTCTGCAATTAGAGCGAATGGTTATCAAAAACAAATAATTAAAAGCGTTTTGGTTAATAGATTGCAAAGCGTGGAAATGAGGAAACGGACTTGAGTACATGAAAAGGGAAGTTAAATCAGCTATTTTATGAGAGGCTGCTGTTACGGGAAAATGTAAGGTTAGCGCAACAACTGAATTTCTTAATTGTAGATCAGGCGAATACTACTACTACTACACCACACCACATCACTGCGCCTAGAGCTGAGTTGCCCTATAGAGTTTGGGAATGATGTGGGTGAAAGATCAGGCGAATAGGAAATGGAGTAAATGTATATTATTACATATATGTATATGTTATTAAATGAAATAAAAACATGATTATATATATGTTTGGTACGGCCTGTGGTCTAGCAAGTTTGTACATCCCTGATGAATGGTGATACCGTTAAAGTATAGCTCTGGATTCTAGAGTGCCACATACTGTTTTGGCAATTCGTCTAATGCCACATTACTTTCATTAATTGTGTAGTAAATGCAAGCAAACATTTTCCATAGAATATCTAATATTACTAAAGTAAAAATTATAGCGGTTTTTGCAAATCAGCAATTTCTCCATGAAGTAAAGTTAATAGCTTAACATTTTAAAAAGAAATTATACAAAAAGGAGAATATACTAGTAAAATGACAAGTCTGATATTTAAACATGTTAGAATATTACAGTGTTTAAAATTATTTGATATTCAAATGGGTTAGGATATTAAAGGCTTACATTAATTATATTTTTCTTTGTCTTTTCATACAACATTGACTTACTTTCAGCAAAACATAGTTTGGGGGAAAACTTTTGCCACTTTTAAAAATAATATTTTATAAATGTTAGACTATTTTTATAATTGTTTTTATAAAAATAAATGTGTAATTTGCGTTAAGATATCATGCTAGATTTTTACTATATTAACAATAATTATGTGTTTTTAATCATGAAATCGAAATTTTCCAACATTTATTTTCCTTGCATCACTTGAAGTGATTTATATTTTTTACATCTGGCATAAATTGTTATATTTTCCAAGAGTATAGATATAAAATATCATTAATTTTTTATTATTGAGATTTTTATCGGCCATTTTCCCTTCAAATAGACTGTCAATAGGTGAATAAATGAAACAGTGATAAACATTCTAAATGCATTCTTTATACTCCAAATTTTACTCCTTTTTGCAACTGAGCAATTCCCAGTTTTCTTGTAACTCCTCTCATTATAATTTATTTTCAGAAGGGTTCAAATTTCAAGAGAAGTTTCACATTTTAGTTCAATTCAACTGCTTTGGATGTAATATAATAGCAACGTATTTACAAAAGACTTGAAAATACTACAGAGGAAAAAATTTAAAATGAAAAGTAGTTTTTAGTACAATTTAATTTTGGTAAGTTAAATTTAGTGTACTAAATAAAATTTTTAACAAAAATACTTATGTTTTAACAAAAATACTTTTTTTTTAACTGTCTGTCCGAAAATATTTCTTTTTAAATTCATTTATGAATTCAAAAATAGGGATTGTTATAGTCACTTTTTAGAACTAACCGCTAAATGTTAGAAATTAAAAATTGTTAATGATTGCAGGTTTAAATCTGGATTTAGAAATTTCTGAGTGTCATAATTCTTGACACTTCAGAAAGAACTTGAACAAATAAAACTTGGCTGATGAAGAATTGATAGAATTCTTAATTAAAACGATCAAATAACAGTAATTTACAGTATATATAATATATATATATCAACCTTGATAAAATAAAACAACTACAAAAAATTTTTGCTTATAGGAGTTAATAATTTATTTAAAAATTTCAAATCTTAATTAAAATTACAGTAACAGTATTAGTTAGGATGTTTTTATATAGTAATGATATGCGATTTTTAATAGTGATTTTTTCACGTATTATACATATAACCTTATGAATATTAATTTATTAATTTTTCTTTTATTTACCTTTTCAAATTAATTTTGGCATCATTATTATGATTACACACACACATATATAAATATATATATTTACACAATTCTACCCCCTCCCTTCCTTAAAGATTTGAAAATTGCTACCCATAAAATATAAATTTACTATGCGAAACACATACTCGATCATTAAAATCCATTATCAAAAACGATGCTAATTTTTATTCGATCTGAATTTTTTTATTTCAACCCAATCTTTTTCGAATATTTTGGTTATTTTCAAGACGAGATAGCACTTTAATAAACCAAAAACCTTTTCTATATTTCGAGAAGGATTGGAGATTTAACTGAGTCAGTTTAAATGTCTTTTCTAATCTCGACACCGCCGAAGCAGCCATGACAGACACCCCGGATATGAATGGCTAAAAACGTGGGAAGACAATCATTTCCGAACGAGTTACCATTGCGAAATTCGTTTCCCTCAACTTATAACACGAACTTATGCGTCCTGTGTTCCATTGCTCCTAAGACGAAACCCCAAAAGGCAAACCTTCTGTTTTAAGCAAAGAAAAAGCGATTAAAATTTTTACTTTTTTCCACTTTAATGATGGGAAAGGGAAGAAAAACGTTTCTCAACGTATCGATCGATACCGACGCAAAGCATTTTCGACTTCATTGCAGACTCGTCTCGATTTTCCAGACGTATCGTAAATTATGAATCACGATTTATTTTTTAAAACTCTCCGTTTCTTCTTTACAACACTTATTTTTCACTTTCTTTTTTTTAACGATTATGTATTATTGTATCGCGCTTCTTGTTTCTTGATGAAATTTGTACAATTATATTTCAATGTATAAAAACCAGTATTTAAAATTATAAAAAAATGTAAAATTCTTAAAAACTTCTAAAGACATGCCGTACCAGACATAATAAACGCTTATCACGCTTTATTTTTAAAACTCTCCGTTTCTTCTTTACCACGCTTATTTTTCGTTTTCTTTCTTTTTTAATGATTATGTATTATTGTATCCAACTTCTTGTTTTTGATGAAATTTGTACAATTATATTTCAACGTATAAAACCAGTATTTAAAATTATAAAAACATTTTTAATTTCTTAAACTTCTAAAGACATGCCGTACCAGACATATCGTAAATTATGAATCACGCTTTATATTTTAAAGCTCTCCTTTTCTTCTTTACCTCACTTATTTTTCATTTTCATTCTTTTTTTCTAACGATTATGTATTATTATATTCTTTTTTAACGATTATGTGTTATTTTCTTCTTTACAACATTTATTTTCCATTTTCTTCCTTTTTTAAACGATTATTTATTGTTGTATTATTGAATGAAATTTGTACAATGATATTTCAATGTATAAAACCAATATTTAAAACAGGTGTGGCCAACCCGCAGTCCCCCTTGAACATTTTTCCGGCCTATTACACTTTTACAAAATATATTTATTTTATAAGGACCAAAGTAGGGAAAATCAATGTTTTAAAAAAATATATTATTTGAGCATCCATATATTCAACTGTCAAACTTAAGAGAAAAAAAAATTAACTTTGATTTTAAAATAATATTCTTGCGCATTCAAATATCGCACTAGTAAAATAAATACTTTTTAATGGTTTCGTTTTTTTTTATTTCATTTATATTTATATATTTTTATATTTCATTTTTAGTGTTATATATTTCTTTACAATGTGCGTTTAGTATCATTATTATTATATTATAATATGTTTACATGTAAGAATAATAGTGAACTCAATAATAATAACTCATTATGTTTCAAATTTTTCACTCCAAAAAAATGTCAATAGTGGGTCTAAATCTAATATAGGGATATATAATATATGCGGCCCGCGGAATTATGATACATTTCCAAAGTGGCCCGCAAGATCATTTGGGTTGGCCACCCTTGATTTAAAATTTTAAAAAATTAAAAATTTCTTAAACTTCTTAAATAAACTATTTCAATTAAAAAGAAGTAATTATTACAGTTGCGCCTTGTCATATCACTTGTTGAAAGACATACTGAAAATGCGATGTAACCGATTGTTTTATAGTTCTAATGGTACTTAAATTGTTAACAGTAGTAAACAAGAATTATAAAATGAGGGTTTTGAAAGTAAGAGACATTGCTTTAATTAACAAAATTGCAAAGTATGTATTCAATTAATTTCTTATGTTAATGTTGACAGAAAAAACTTTGAAATCCTGTATTTAAGACTTTTTCTTAAAAACATGTGTGAAATATGTGAATGCACTTAAAATAAAATGTAGCAATGGTCTTACTTGATTAAAATATTTTTTTTTCACTATACGATATCTACTTCTAGTACTAGTTGCAATAAATCACAAAAGTATTCGTCGACCTTATAAGTATTGTAAGTCTAACTGGTTTAAGTTTCATTCTGAATTAGCCAAAATCTAAAAATAAATAAATAAATTTAATTAACTAAAAATTCAAAAATTCAGTGTATCTTCAATTGTGAAAAAGGCAGTTTTAAATCACATGACAGTTGTAAAAGAGTGCATGCAAATTGTTGAGTTTGTCAATGATTTGTTAATGCAAACTCAAGTCAAATAACATTCGTAGAATAATAATAATAATAATATTCATTTAATAGAATATCACGAAACTAATTTTCAAGTTCTGAAATGGATAATGCACGACAACTTGGTGAAAGAGAATGTATCACCAATTTAAAATCAATTAACGATCCATATTAAAATCATCTGTGCTCCAGTGAATATGACAAAATTTCAAATCAATCAATAAGAGACAAAATAAGTTTTCATTGAATATCTTTTAAAAAAAACCCAACTTACTACTTAATAGTTGTACAGAAACAAATACTGCTAAATAACATGTGTATGTAAAGTCAGCTGTTAACATTGATACACTTGGATTTATTGATAATATTTCAAATCATTTCGAAAAATTAAAATTAAAATGTTTGGAAGCATCCATAAATTCAAGAAATAAACGTATGTTCTAACAAGACAATAATTAAACATATGATATAAAATTATATAGGTTGAATGATTGCCCCAAATAGCTTGCAAGTCACAGTCAGAGTTGCTTGATATGAATTTCTTAAAACATTTAAGGGATTAGTATGAGTATATAATATAAACATACATAAAGTTTGTTTGTATTTCTTATTAATTAAAAACTATAACATTGAATTTTTTTTTTTTTTTTTGAATCCATTAATTTGTTTTTATTTGGTGTGTAGCTAAATATGATTGAAACATTTCTTAACGGTTTATTTCTTTTATAGTTCAGTTGTGTTTTTAAATTACTAATTTAAAAATCGTCAGTCTTCTCTGGCATTTGCCTAACACTTATAAAAAGCATCATCAGTGGCGCAACAGCCCCATGGGGGTCCAAGACCGTCTGCTTGCTGGCAGATTTCTAAACAGGAGATAATAATATAGTCAAAACTTGTTATTGTTAGAATTTTTTAAGTTACAAGTCCAATGTTTTCATTGAATGTATTATATTTTTACTTAGTGCATAGTAGTTTTTTCTTAATTAAATAATGGAATTGGAATTTCTGTTAACAGATTTCAGTAAAATTTAAGTAATACTTCTTAAACTCTATTAGTTCAAAAAATTATCTTCTTTCATTTTGAAATTTATGATATTTTTAAGAAATTAAAATACCAAAATGTCAAATATTTATGTAAATAAATTTGATCTCCTTTAAATAGTTTTTTTTCCCTTTCTTCTTTTTACATAATTTTTATTACGTATTTATTTCATTCTTGTGTAAAAAATAACAACTGAACACCATACTTTGGTTTTAATGAGAGAATTTTGAATTACGATTGACAGAGAATTTTGAATTACGAGTTTAAAATTATTCTATATTTTGTTTCGTTATAAGTCAAATAAAAATAATTCTTTAAGTTAACCTTTAAAAGGTTTGAATTTTTAGTGGATTTTTTGTTTTTAATTTTTTTCTCAAATATTGTGTTCTTATATCGACTTTCTGATATGTTTCCTTCCCTCTGTGTTTTAATTTCTTTTTATTTACATTTATATTTTTTTCTCAATATTTTGCTATAACTGAATGTCAGTTGTTTGTTAATACTTTTTTATTGGAATGCTACTTTTTAAACTGAATGTCATTTGTATTGAATTTTACATTGATATTTTTATTTTATAATAATATTTAATCAGTATCTTAGTTATCAGAAAGTGTTATTTTCATTATCATTCATTAATAAAAAAGTATATTTACATTAAAAACCAAGTATATTTCGACCACCGAATGTGTGGAAAATTAACAAACTACTAAATCGGACAGATTCAAACAGAGCGGTGTAGTAGGGGAGAAGGGTATTTCCATATGGGTTTTAATTACAATGAAAATAATTTTTATAATTAAAATTCTAAATGGCATAATATTAAAAGAAAAATTAGGTGAAAAAATGTGCGCTTTCTATTAAATTTATTTCTATCAAAAATGCGTATATCTGACTCACACCCCTAACAATGAATCGACTATTATTATAGTAGTACTATCACTTTCGATTTTAAAACGGATATTTATCCTTCCACACATTCAGGGATCGAACTACGTATAATTTAGTTACTAATTGCGTATATAAAATTTTTATTGAACTAAAGTAATGGGTGAAAGAAAGGCACTTTTTTTAGATTCTTATTCTTCATTCGATAGTCTTCTTTTAATTTCAAGCTTTTATCAGGTTTTAAGATTTTCACTTTGAAATTTTCATTCTAAATTATAGTAACATGTTGCAAAACGAAAGTATCGATAAGTACATCTAAAAGTATTCATTGGTAAGCATTCTGCATTCTAGAATGAGGTAAGCATGAGTTTATTTGAGCAAATTTTTAGAAATTTCCGTGGATTCTTATTTTGCTTTCTTCATTAAGAATTTTTCCTAATTAAAATTATAAATCGTTTATCGTTTAAAATGTTGTACAAAAAATTGGCAAACCTGAAACAGATTCAGTGTCGCCAAGGTAGTGTTCCAATCCTCCATCTACAAGAGGGAGAGATAGCAGATAAGCATCTTCTTGGAGCTCTTTCTAAAAGTAAGTGGTGTAAATTTGTGGTGTGCATGAGAAAAATATCCTTTCTCCAAGAAATCACACTCTTTCCAAATCGCAGTGTCTCCAAGAACTCAATTTCAGTTGAGGTAATTCATAACCTTTTTCCATGCTAACAAGGAGAGGGCACGATTTGGGAAATTCAGTTTGGCATGGAACTCGGTAAATGGGTAGTACACCCAAAGGATGTCCACCCTTACAAGTATTAAAGCGTAATAACCGATCAATTCGGAGAAAAAAGGTTTCAAGTGCTGTTTATATACTAAATAATTTTTACCTCTGTGCATCGGTGATGTGCTTAGAGTAGTAGCGACTCACCTATCAATTAAGCCGCTTTCACACCAACGCTTTACGCGGCGATGCATAAAGCGTTGACAAATCACATAACTCAACGCGCCACGTCTGAGGTTTGCGATTGGTCGACGCTTTACGTCTCACCATTCAATGCCGTTGTGTGAATGCGGCTTTAGTCTGTCACGCTTCCCTCCTGCCTTCCAGTAACTTTTTGTGTTTTTCTTTAATTTGAAAAATTAAAGAAAATTTAAAAATTAAAAGAAAATTTAAAAATTAAAAAGAAATTAAAGAATTTTTAAATAAAATTAACATTTTATAGATATTTTTAATTAAATCACAAATAATTATATTTCATTAATAAAACAACTATACGAACTCATAAAATTAATTTAAAATTAATATCTCATTTTTAAACAGTTGAATAATTTCAAATGGACTTTTAATGGAGGTAAATTGAAACTTGAATTACTATTACAAGGAAATTTTCGTTGGAATTTTATTTATTCATAAATTCTACAAACTTCTTTATTTATTCACTTTGATTTACGTACAAGAATCAGAATGATAATTATAATAAAAACATTTTGACATATTGCACTATTACTAAAAGATTATTGTTCACAAAAATCGTATGAAAAAATGTACTAGGATATAAATAGTGTTTGGAACTTTGGATGCTTTAATATTTGTACCAGTACACACTAGGCCGGAGCATAAAAAACATTTTTTTCGATACTTTCTTTCCACTAATGCTTAAAAGTTGAGGAAACATACGTAGAAAATTTCAGATCAAGCAATAAATATCTTCGATTCCAATTTGGGTTCTAAATGTGAGAAATTAAATAAAAATTATGTAAATTTTCAAAGACATTTAATTTCAAATTTTTTTCTTCCATCTAGCACCGAAAAAAATTTTTTTTTTTTTTAAAGAATATACATATAAAACAAACAAACACATAAGCTCAAAATTTTTTACTGTTTGGCTGCTCACTGCACATTAACCACAAAGACCATTGCTACACGAGATAATATATTCTTAAATCTCCGTGTTAAGATATGAATGATTGTCTTTAAGAGAGACATCAATGGTGAGTACAGTACGAAATTGAAAGATTCCAGCAAAAGATGTTCAATTTCGCCGGAAGTAAAACCTAAGTGAAGTCTTTCAACTCGTTCTATATGCATAAGTTAACTATTAACTGTAAATATCTTACTCGTAGCTATGTTTATTACAACATGACTGTAACTAAAAATCCTTTATTCATTGATTCTACTTGTTTTGACACAACAATGTCTTTAGTGTCAAGTGATTTCAAGAGAAGTGTTTCAATGTAAATACAAGATGTGCAGCAATTTAATTAATAATTGCTGCACATCTTGTCAGCACTTTAATTAATTAGTTAATTCACTTAGTTTTTTATTTTTATTCTTAATGGTCGCCAAACGGCTGTAATTAATATAACTTAGTCTGTACTCGAGGTTTGTTTTTATGGGAACCTTGTTTTAGTGACACCCTTTACGGCAGGTCATTTCTTTATGACATATAATCATTTTCATTCGCATGATGTGTTTGATGCTCTTTTATTTTTGTGCGAAATTTTACCTTGTTAACTCAATGTAACACTTTCCGCAGTAATTCTCATCATCAAACTAACTAACATTTTTTTAATTGAACCTATGCATTATTATGTAATTATTTTTAATCAATATTAGTTAAATCTCATTTCTAATAATCGCCATTTATTTATTTTTTTTCACATGTAATACTCAAAACTATTTATTCTTTTTGAAATTCTTAATCTTCTGCAAGTTACGGAAACTTATAGAAACTGCCCCCTTACCATGAGACCACACGGGTTCGTGGGCATAGATCTAGATGTCTACCAAGTAGGGATAAGAAACAACAACGAAAACTTATCATGTTTTATTAGTATATTCAATTACTAGAATTCATCTGCTCTTGTAAGCTTTATGGTTATTTCGTGGGCCGGGATCCTTGTCACATTGGAGAAGGTAATAAAATATATGTAGAAATTAGGATTGATTCCAAACACAAACTCGCCCTGCCCTGTGTGTTCTAATTGCAAAGCAGCAACAAATCAGCAAAATTCCCTAGAAATTAGGATTCTTTTTATGTCTTTCTTAACTCCGTAAGACTAAATGTTAGGGTTCTATACCTCAGCTGAAAAACACACAGTCAATCGTGGAAAATAGCAAATTATCGTTTCGTGGCATTTTGGTCATTCTTTTTTGCCTTCATCAAGCGGTGGAAAGTGCCAGACGTTTACGAAGCTATCATCAACTGTAAAATATCTCGTGGTAAATCAACTGTATCATGTGAATCTATCATCAACTATAATAGTTATTTTAGAAGCATATCTTTTTGCAAATGTGTACTTTTTATCTAATATTTACGGGGTTTCTAGTCCTTGTTTATTTTATTAAATCTAACTTTTAAAAATCAATATTTTTTGCTGTTCTTTATTCTGAAGCTAGATTCCTTAAATGCGATTGCTTTACAACTCCATCTGAACTCGAAGAAGACTGAGGAGGAAGTTATCTTTGAAGTAAATATAATTGCTTCTTTGCCCCCTGGCTGGAATTTCGAGGATTTTTTCCCCGGACCTCACTCAGTGGATTTCTATCAGTGGGGATACTTGTCCAATATGTATGCATTTAATCCCCAAACTGCATCTGATTTGAAAGATGCCATCAGTCGTCAAGTTCAACAGATTCCTTTTGCCATGGTACATACTTCAATGCTATCCACCATATGGCCCGGTCAAAGTGTCATCGTGCGTATCATGTAGAAAATTTGTGAGACACATTAAAATGTGTTGCTTTCAATTGCTTTTCTGTCGTTATTGGTTATTTTCTCTTTTCTTCTTAATCTGTGTAGCGCCTGCGATTTTCGTTCTACAAGTACTACTCCAACTCTATTTATACGCCACGGAGATCTCACTCCAATAAAATAGTAGGTATTTTCCTTTGAAATTTTCGAATTTTTATCACTGTAACCGTCATTGTTAGTATTTAACTGTTGTCATATATATATATATATGTATATATAAACATAGCATTGCAATTATTTTATTGTTTAGATATACATCAAATTTTTAAAGAAAACTAGGTTTTGAATGGAATTCTAAAATTTATTTTTTGGTTTTCATTTCAATAATGTACATATTTGTTAACTCATTTTGTGCTATTTTTAAAGACAAGAGATGTTTCTTTATCTTTCGTGCCTTTTAAATTGCTTAAAATTTGTAACATTATTTTTATCGGACAAGTAGAATAAATTTTTAATGGATTTTTGAGAAAATAATACAATTCTTTAATAGAAAAATATTAATGCCCTAAATTTCGTTTTGTCTTGCTATTTCTTCATTAAATACATTGTTTAATTGAAATACGAATTATTCTAAATGTTTTGTAGTAAGAGATAAATGATTCATTTACACTCATGTCCATAAATTAAGGATAATGAAGTTCAGGCAAAAGAAAGAGACAGAGGCAAAACAAATTTGACTTTTACAAATAAGTCAAATTTGTTTTGCCTCTGTCTCTTTCTTTTGTCTATTTATTCTATTTAGTCTATTTATTAAACAAAAGGTAAAGAGCAAAAAGATGCTATATGTTTGACATAATTAATAAAATTGCGATTTTTACTCCTGAGCAAATTTAAAAAAGAACCTATTTGCAAAACAATATAAGATGGTTAGTATGATGGTTAATATAGAGTATGTCTCCCGGACGATGCAATACAGGCCTTACAACGCCTAGGCATGCTGAGTATTAAATTATCAATCTGATCTTGGGGAATACTACACCACTCATCAAGCAATGCCCTCCAGAAGTTCCGGTTGACAGGTGGGAAGGGGTTGACGGGCTGCAATTCGTCGGCCAAGCATATCCCACACATGCTCTATTGGATTCAAGTCCGGTGAGTATGCTGGCCAATCCATACGAGTGATATCCTCCAATTGAAGACATTCGTCTACAATGTTTGCACGGTGAGGACGGGCGTTGTCATCCATAAACAGAAATTCAGCACCCATGGCTCCCCGAAACAAACGTACATGCTGTTTCCAGAATGACATCCCGATAGATGTGGCCTGTCATCGTTACACTCTGAACATGCAGGTCAGTTCTGGAACCAAGAATAATTCCTCCCAAACGAGCCATCCTGCACCTCCGTAACGGTGTCGTTCAATGGTGTTCTCTTGGTGGTAACGGGTACCTGGCGCTCTCCATGGACTCGTCGGAAAACATCACACCAGACCACTATTGCGGTGTCCACAATGCATGCTCTCTACCCAGGTTAATCGCAGCCGACAATGAGTTGCGGTAAGTGGAACACATCTGACAGACCTACGAGCATATAGACCAATGTGCCCTAAGCGTCTGTACACGTTATGCCTTGAAACTGTCGTACTGGTAGCTGAGGAGAGCTGACGAGACAGGTCTGATGCTGTGCTCCGTCTGTTTCTTTTGGCAGTAACTGCTAAATACCGGTCCTCATTCGGCGTTGTAACTCGGGGGCGACCTGTGCTGTAACAGCTACTCACATTACCATCATCTTGGAATCGTTGCCAAAGCCTGGAGATGACACTCTGGGCGATTCCAAGTTCCTCGGATACTTCCAGCTGGGTACGTCCACATTCCAGTCGTCCGATAATTCTACCACGTAAAAATCATCCAAATGCTTCCTTTGTGCCATAACTATGCGGTTATTGCACTGAAAGTCTTTTAAAGTGCTTGTGAACAATTTTACTTCTTTTTGCCACCATTCCTTATATACCCCTCTCTTACACTCTCGTCATTGCGACGTACTATCCGCGCTATCTGGTTGTTTCCTGTAATTTGCATATTCTTCTTCAAGATGTGTGTGATAATTCTACAGGTGAAATTTTTATTTTAGAGTTCAATTTCTGTGTGATTCTGAATTATCCTTAATTTATGGACATGAGTGTATTTAAAAAAGTATCGAGTAAGAAAAAATGCTAGGAATATTCTCGATGCAATAGTTTCGATCGAGTAAGAAAAAATGCTTATATGCTTATTATATGTTATTTCTATTTACATAGGCAATAGCATTTTATTATTCAATTCCTTTTATTAGTTCACACTCTGCCTATACATATATATTGCTAAGTTTTTAATCGTTAATAAAATACTTTTTATTAATCCACTCAAATTCAAATACATTTTTTGAAACTTGTAGTGTATTACTCTTGATGTTAATACAGTTTCTTCAAATATTAATTCATTAATTAAATTTAATTAATTAATTTTAGTTTTTTAGATTTAAGGGGCATGTATCTACCAATAGATGGCGCCAGATGTAAGAGGACAATTTCAACTTTATTTATAAAGGACTTTCTGCAATATAGTGAAAAAAAAAAAGTAAGAATTGACTTTTAAATTTTTTTATATTACTTGTTTTGAAAATTAAATTTACAATTAGATGTATTCACATTTGGAAAAGTTGAACATTTTTACTTACATATAAAAAAGTATTATGTCTTACTTAAGGTTTGGTTTGTCGCTCTACGGCCATTTTGTGCACACGAGGGCTAAACAGACCGAGACCTGCAAGTTAAAGTGGATGGCGAAACACTAACAAACATCCATGCCACCGTCAGGATTCGAACCTGAAGCCTGTGGTACCGAGCGCTAGTCACTCGGCCTACATGGGGACCGGTTACAATTATGAATTAATATCCATATGTATGATATGTAAGAGAATTGGCACTTTTAAATAGCACAAATATATTTTTAACTTAATATTATTTAACAAATCTTATATTTGAGAATTTTATTATTTGTAGATATAAAAGAATGGCAGTATCTGTGTAAAAAAAATGCATCTTCCAAAATTCAGCTCCAGCAATGAATGAATGAATCTTTTATTAAAAATAAAATGCAATGAATTTTTATTAAAAATAAAATTATTTTAAAATTTGATATTTTACATGATAATTAATAAATAGCAACAAATAAAAACATATATTAGTTTGAAGTAAAATTTAGCATTTTTTTAGAAATTTAAAAAATTTAACATTGAAGTGGCAAAATTATGCATGATGGTGAATAATTTACAAATGGCAAATATTAATAAAACTTGAAATAAATTTATGATTGATACATTCATTTAAAAACAGTTATTGTAGAAAGTTTTAGCTTTACATGGCTGATATATTTTAGGAAAAGTGTTTAAAAAATTATGCTAAATATAATTTATCTACTCCCGAACAAATTATTTAATTTTATTAATTTTTTTATTGAAGATAGATGGCGTCACAATATAAGAATTATTTTTGATGCGAATGTTTTTAAAAATTGTATTAGAACAATATGAATTACTACATTCAATCTATCAGTAGTGCAAGAATCAGTACGAAGGGAAAAAGGGGGAGGGGAAGGGGTGAACCCAACAAAAATTACTTTTACAAACCCAATAGAAATTACTTATAATATGTTGAGGATGGCGTTATGGGGAAATATGTGCTCAAGATATTATAAACCACGTTAATTGTGCTCGCAAGATGATTGGATCTAAGTCTAAAACACATTTAAGGTACATTCCTACCAGATACTTGAGAGTCGGAAAACAGTGGAGACTCGGAGAATAGCTGATTTTTTCAATTCCTTCTATTAGCTCACACTCTCTCTATATATATCTTGTTCAAATTTCAATCGTTAATAAAATACTTTTGATTCATCCACTCAAAGTTCAAATACATTTTTTTGAACTTGTAGTGGGATGACACTGATGTTAATACAGCTTCTTCAAATATTAATTCATTTATTAAATTTAATTAATTAATTTTAGTTTTTTTTAGATTTAAGTTGCATATACCAATAGATAGCGCCAGATAAATCTAAAAAAGGAATGAAAATTATTTATAAAGGACTTTCTGCAATATAGTGAAAAAAAAAAGTAGGAATTGACTTAATTTTTTTTTTTTTTTTTATATATTACTTGTTTCTTAATCGGTTTCCACCGAGAACTAAACATTCCGTCCTATGACGTTTAGAATTATGTTCATAAAGGGCATATACTACATCTGACGTCATTTACACGCACTTTACAATAACTTTTGTTATCAACTGTTATTTGCGGTATGCTTTACTCTGGCTTAATTTTTAAATTAATTATTTGTGCAGCTTATAATTTCATATTATTTTGCATAATGGGTTGCATAATATAAAGGAAGCTTAAGATTTCTTTAATAGCTCTGAAACTTCAGAATCGAAGAAGGTGGTGGATTCGGCCAATTTACGAAAAAATAAATTAAATAAAGTAAAATTATTATTATTATCATTATGTCTCAATATTTTAATGGCATTTAATTTTATTTTTTTTTTCTTAAATATCTGTCATGTATTTTTTAGTTGAAAAATTATTTTCCTAAAGAAAATTGTCTATTCATGAATACTTCTGATATCCATGCTACTTTAATATGCCTTATCCCTTGATAATTTAAATACAATTTTAAACTTCCATTCACATATTTGTATGAAGTCTTGAAAAGTCGATTTCTACTAAATAAATAAAATTCAAGATTAAAAAAATAATTATTCTTAAGATTTATTTATTTATTTATTTATTTTGGTATTTGTATGTCATTTATATGTATATATATGTTATTTAGTATATTTGCTTTCATGAAAAATGTTTTTGGTTTTTTTTATTTTTTTAATTTTCTGTTGCATTAATTTCAATTATTATACATACTACATTATATTACTCTAAATTTACGATGTTTTTTATTATATTGGCATAAATAAAAACAATACTTTGCTTTTAGACAGAAATAACTAGTAAGCATAAACTTAAAATACTGCATTGTTTTAAAATTTAATATTTTTTTACTCCATCGAAACTCATTGATTATATGAATCATTTACTTCCTACCACTATACATTTAAATTAACTTGCATTTCAAATAAAAAACATATTTAACATAAAGATAGCATGCCAAAACAAAAATTCAGAGAACAGTAATTTAATAATTTTTTTTTCCATCAAAGAATTCAATAATTGTATTCTCAACTCAAGAAATCCATTAAAAAAACGATAATTTATTTCTAAAAAATTTTCAATGTTAAGAATTCTAACATATTCGCAGTTGTCCTAAGTTTAAAGAAAAGTTACTGACCTTTAAAATAATATATAATGTATTAATAAATATATCAATTATTAAAATAATAAACAGTAAAAATAAATTTTAAAATTTCCTTCTTAATTAATCTTCTTATTAAATTTAATTTGTATCTAATCAATAAATTAATTTCGTATTGAATTCACATTTCCGTTTCATACGAACCAGAAGTGCGTATCTTCAATGTTCTAATTAAAAATTAGAAATACGCAAACGTAACTCATTCATATTTTATACGACACATATGAAAGGGAATAATAAACTATTATATGCGCATACATTACATTTACAACATTTAACATTCAATGTTATATTTGCATGCTGCACTTTTTGTCATCCATAACGCCTCCTTCACACCAAGGCTTAACATGGAGAAGAGTAAAGGAATGACCAATCATAAGTCTCAACATGCAACACCCGAAAATCACTGAAGTTGCCCTACTCTTAACTCTCAAACACTTGATGTGTTATATGACTTAAATTAAGCCAATAAGGATCATAAGAGTAGCTGGAACTTCATTTTAGTGTAAAGCGATTTCTTTTCCTTCTGTGTGAACAGGTTGAAAAAATTGTCTTCCCGTCGCTTGACGCTTCACTTCTCAACGTCTTGGTGTGAAGGGAGGGTATAAGAAATTGATACACGTGTTGTGGTTGTTTGGCTAGAATGATTTCCTAGAAATGCGGGAATGAATCTTGAAAATAATATGTTAAGAACTTTTAATTTCTATTTTTTTTTTTTTTTTTTTTTTTTTTTTTTTTGCTTTACTACTTTTGTGTGTGATGCTATTCTTCTTAGCGCGAGGAATCCGGTAGGTTGTCTGCTCTGGTGATCATCGATTCTTCGGGCGCATTGATGGAAATCGTCGCAAACTAGTGTTATTTGAATTCGATATGGATCATACCATGCGAATCGAACAATACGAAACATGCAAGTGATATAGTATCTAATATATTCGATTTTTGTTCAGTAAGTTATTGGATGCGAATCATTTAAAATAATTATTCATGTCATGCCTACTAGTGTAATAATCCATTCCATTTATGCGAATCATATAGATTGACTGAATATCGTTTGGAAAACTGACTGTGTACAACACGCTGCAGATGAGTAAAAAGTCTCAAGAACCATAATTTGACTCTCAGATTCGTCGAGAATGAATTCATACTCTATGTACGTCATTTAAAAAAAAAAAAAACTTATGTGACCATTAGGTTAGCCTTTTTTAACAAACCTATAGCTTAAAATTTCTCAGCAGTTCAACGAAAAGAAGGTTTCAGAAACTTTCCAGGGATGAGTGAAAGTAACGCTGAAATTGTCGGAAATAGTAGTGTCAGCATTTCGGAAATTTTTGAATTCAATCTATTTCCACCATGAAAGGAGAGTCGATTATCAAAATTGTAATGAATACTATCAATTCGAGATCATGAACTGTTCATACGTGGTTTGATTAAAATTTATAGTACATGTAGATATTCCTCTCAAATTCATTAAGATTGTCATTAATTTTCTTTCCTATTCCGAATCGAGTTTCATATTTTTTATAAAATATTTTGTCACTTCTACAATTACAAATAATTCTACAGAAATGTATGAACATGAAAAAAAAAAAAAAAAAACATTTAATAATTATAAAAAGTTAACATCTAAAAGAAAAATATCCTTTTTCTCGCGGAACGGAATAAACTTCATATACACTCAAGAGCCAAAACATTATGACCACCTGTTAATAACGAGTTGGCCCACATTTGCCGCGCAACACGGTTTCAACCCGCCTTGGCATGGATGCCACAAGTCCTTGGTAGATGGCCGGAGACAGATTGTACCAGATGTTTAAGCAACGGTCACGCAAATCCGAGATATTGCGAATTGGTGGTCTTTGAACTCTGAGTTGCCGTCCCAGGACATCCCAAATGTGTTCTATCGGATTGATATCCGGTGAGTAAGGCGGCCAGGACATTAACTGGAATTCAGCATCATGTTCCTGGAACCACTCCAACACAATTTTAGCCTTGTGATAGGGGCGTTGTCCTGTTGGAACATTCCATTTCCAGCTGGAAATACAGAGGCCATGTAAGGGTGCAACTGGTCCGCAATGATGTTCAGATATCCTGTAGCATTCATGGTCTGCTCTACCACAACCACGGGTCCCAGAGACGCCCAAAGAGAACGTCACCCAAAGCATAATACCGCCACCACCAGCCTGTGTAGGACCTACTGTACATTGAGGGAGCAACTGTTCGCCTGGAAGACGGCGTATCCTGACACGGCCATCGGCGTAGTGAATGACAAACCGTGATTCATCTGACCAGGAAACTCTCTCCCACTGATCCATGGGCCCAGTCAGGATGTTCCCGGCCAAGCGCAGGCGCAGTTGGCGATGACGCTTGGTCAGCAAAGGCACACGAGTGGGACGTTTGCTGCGTAGCCCCATATCCAACAGTGTCCGCTGAACAGTGTGCTCTGATACTATTCTACTTGGCCCTGCATTGTATTGGGCTGTCAGCTGAGCCACTGTCTGACTCCGGTTTTGCTTCACCATGCGAGACAGTCTCCGGCGACCTTTTTCTTTGATAGCGTGTGGACGTCCAACACCATGTCGTCTACTGCTGATTTCAACGTCATTCATCCACTTTGCATAAGTACTAACAACTGTAGATCGCGAACAACCCCGAGTAGTGCAGTTTCGGAAATACTTGTTCCGAGCCTTCGAGTCATTACAATCTGCCCTCTATCAAAGTCGCTTAGATCCGCAGCCTTTCCCATCACACACAGAAGTAAAAAAAGAATGATTCTTCAGACTCTCCAGCAGCAGTTAAATACCACTTCCACCTGATCACTTGCCTACCACGTCATTCAGGCTAGTTCATTGCAAAATGTAGGTGGTCATAATGTTTTGGCTCTTGAGTGTAAGTTTCTAATAAAAATATTAGAAATTAGTTTTAAGTCATAAAAAATAAATTTTTAAGCAGCTTTTGCTTTTAAAATCACGCATGCCGATATAATTATAATAATAGCAGCATCATAAGTTTTTGATAACGCAGGATATGAAAAATGTTTTAAATTCTAGAGAGAAAGTAGGTTTTAAATAATTAATGCTTTTGAAAGAAATAAAAATTTTTGTGTGGTGCATCAATGGGTCTCGTGTTTCACTTAGGGTAACCATGAACAGACCACTATATGAATTGAAAGAAGGGGGTTGTATTCCAGGTGGAAAACTAGGGATAATAATCCGGCATTTGGGGGTGACATTTTCTTCATCTGAAATTGATCTGAAATATATATTTTATATATATATATATATATATATATATATATATATATATATGTGTGTGTGTGTGTGTGTGTATTTTAAATATGTATATATTAAAAAAGAGATAAAAATATTCAAATGTTTTATGTTTGCTCCTAAATTTCCAATTCATCTAATTCATTACTTTCTTAATTTGTAATTTCGGTAGATTCAGAATCAACAGTGAATTTTAACTTATCAATAGTGCCTACTATTCCATCTATTTTCCACAAACGGGTTTATCGTTCTATTTCGTTTTTTGGAAAACAAAACTTAAGTTATTTATTTATCTTGTTTTTATTCTGATGTTTAAATGAGGAAATTTTTCATGCTCATTCAAACCTTTCATTAATTTAGTAGTTGTTGGAATCTCATTTCATTTGTAGCACACGTGAACTCTTAATAACCGAAATAGTAAAGTTTATAACCGAACACACTATAACCGAAATAGTAAAGTTTAAAGTTGTTTAATAACGTTTAACTTGTTTCTAACGTTATTCTTATTTCTTTTCCCAGGAATTCTTTAAAAAAAAATTCATTCGCATTATAGAAGCTACAGCAACAGCTGTTATATTTGATACAACGCTGAACAGATAAATAGAAAAGGTTTAAGACAATAACTTTTGCAGAACTTTTTATGAAGTTGAAATTTATATTTATTTAGCATATTCGAAATCATAAAATCAGCAGTTAAAAAATATAAGAAAATTTCACTTTATACGAGTAACGAAATACAAATAATAAACGAATATGCATGCTCACATTTTATTCTTTGTTAGCGCTATAACCAGGGCCCTCAAGATCAAGAGGGGCCTATATTCAAATTGTTTGCAAAATTAAAATTACACTTTTCCAAAAACGGGGAGGTGAAAGGGCCTCAGAAGTGGAATAGCCTAGGGCCTCTTTCATCTAAATCCGGGGCCTGGTTATAACGTAAAATTTGATTAAAATTGAAAAATAGGACAAACCGGGAGGTAGAAATTTAATTATATTCTTATTAAATAGTCAAATAGCATTAATCATTTTTAAATATGCTATTTGAGGATTTTTTAACTATAAACCGGTATTGTCTGAAGAACTATATTTTTCTGCGGAAGGAGTTTTTTTTTGTATAAATAATGCAGTCAACAAGTGTAGTCACACCTAGTTCTGCATTGCGGTATTGGTGCTGTCAGCCGGGTATTTGTGTGAGCTATGTCTCCCTTTGTTAATTGAATGTTTCTCATCTATACATTTAAATTTTGGCTTTTACAGATTGTGTTAGACGCACCACTCACCGAAAGAAATTGAACTGTCTACAATTTCGAGTAAGTATATAATTTTTTTGATTAACACGTATGGTTATTGTCTTCAAATGCTGTCTTACCAGTAGGCATTATTAGTGTGGAGGCCCCCATTCAGAAGAAATTTTATATAGGTAATAGTTTAATTATTTAATTAATAATTTATACAATATTTAATAAATGAGGCAATTATTTGTGTGCGCAATATAAAAAGAAAAAGGCACAAATAAAAAAAAAAAAAATACAATTTTAAATATTTTTGATATTCAAAACCGTTGAAACTTATCTGAAAAATTGGCTTTCATAAATTAGTTGTGTTATATATGCAGTTTTCACATAATTTCATATAATAGTTTTCACATACGCATTTTAAGTGCAAGATGAGAGGTATAAATATTAAAAATTTCAAAATATTCCAACATTTAAAGAACTTCCGATTTATTCCAATACTTACTTCATGATTCACAGAATATTTCGAAAAATTAAAAACGAGCTGTTTCTAAGTTAAAATAAATCGTGCAAATGTTTTTGTTTATAATTTAGACTCGTATCAAATTTGCTCGCTGTTTTTCGATTGCAATTAAGAAATATTTTTTCAAACACAGTTTTGCCATTTTAAATATAGTCCTATATTTAGGATATTTAATTGTTTTTATCTAGTCGTTAATTATATAATTATAATATCTCTGACTAGAACAATGTAGCATACTTAATTAGAAATTTACAACTTATGATTAATTTACACCTAGTAATAACTATATTAAAAAATTTAATCAAACAGTGAGTTTAGCTATTTTAAATGTTTTTATATCATAAAAATGTATAAAAAATCATTGTAGAATAAATAGCTAATAAATCAAGATCAGGAGGTAAACAAAGTTGTCTTATAGGATGAAGAAAATCATTGCTCAAAAATAAAAGCAAATCCAAGACTATCATATATAAAACATAGAACAGAACAGTAAGAAAGTTATAAAATACGTTTTAAGTTCTAAAGCATTTCAATGAATACTTTGATCAGCCAGATGTCATGGCAAGATAGAGATTCATTAGTGTAAAGGATTGAAAATTTCATCAGCCAAAAACATGGAAAAAATCTTTTATAATATATTTCCTATTGAAAGTAAATGTAATACATTTGAAGCTATATAATGGTTTGGAGAAAATTAAAAGAATTTTAAAGAGAACTTATTATTACTTCTTGTGGAGAAAGTAAGTTTGAGTTTATTGATACCAAAGTTAATGGATATTTAAATTAAATTTGAAAATCTGTTCATAAACTTCAGTTAATGGAGAGATTAAAGATTCTGTCAAATTCATATATATATACTGCTTTGAATATCCCATTGTGGTTTCTTTATAATTGTAAAGAAGTCATTAAAATGTTTCCTCGGTCGTAAGATTTTGACCCAATATAATATATTTGACCAAAATTTGCAATAGATTTCAGAAGCAAAACACTTCTTCCTCAAAGCAACAGCTGAATTCTGTAAAAGCATGAAAAATAGAACAAAATAGGTCTAGAATTTACTAAAGATTAGAATTGAATTTATATTATAAAAATTGAGAGGTTTTTTAAAGCTCCTGGATATGGAATCTAATATTAAAATTTTTTAGAAGCAGCTGAAAGATTTTTATTGAACTTGATTATCTGAAAACTTCGAGTGATGTTTATTTTTTCATTTTGTATTATTGTATTTCAAATGAATTTGTTTTAAATAATTTAAATAAAATTAAAAATGTATTCTTGCTAAATTGTTTTTAAAGCAATAAATTTTGAATTTATATTTATCTACTAATTTACATCCATGACATAAACTATGTGAACATTTTTGTAAGTCTCTGTGTATATGCTATTATATTTTTCTGAATTTATTTAAATGTCTTCTATGCAAGACTTTTCTAAGTAATTTTTATATCAACTGCTTGTATGGCTCTTGTATCATATTCAGTGAGAAAGGTCTTATTAAAAATATTAACAGTATTTTATACCTAATTTGTTTTTCATATCAAATACCTAATTGCATTTTTTTCTTATTCATAAATTATACTTTAATCTTATTAATACTATATAGATAGTGCTCGATTAGTAAGCAATATGGTATTTTTCAACATTTTACAATGATTATTAACTTAATACAGATTTCAAAAGCTAATTTAGCAACTAATATAATAAAAAATTAATATAAATATTTATGATCAATTTCTTATTTTTAGTATGAAATATGTATGAAAATTCTGTTATAAAAAATAATTCAGTTATGTATTTGTTATATAAAAAAGAAATACATAAGGCTTTTGTGGTATTTTTTAATTGAAAGTTATGTTATGATAAAAATATTAAGTATTATATTCTGGTTAATATAATTAAATGGATACCTAATTGATATCTATTTTCATGATTTGAAATAATATTTAATAATTTATAAGCCTTTAAATTTATATAAATCCCTAGATTATGACAAATTTAAAATTATGGATAATAAATGGATAATTTTTTTTTTTTTTTTTTTATAATTTCTCAGGAGAATCATGCTGATGATTATTTCAATTGTGTTTTTTAATTGGTTTGGTTGTTCAATAAAATTAAATCTTAAAAGAAATTGATTTATTTGTCATAACTAAGCTATCAAATTTATTCTTTCTTTTTTTTTTCTGTTACCATCGTTTAATATTAATTGTAACTTTCAACTTAAAAAAAAATTCCTATATTTTGTTATTGCAAATTTGATAAAAATTCATTGACCTTCTTAAAGAAAAAAAAAATATGTATAACAATGTAAAAACTTCATAAAAAAAAATATAAATTCATATATATTTACCCATTTTTAGAATATTTTATATTAAGGCATTAAATTCTAAATGATGTGAATGTAAAATAAATAAATGTATTTTGTCCTAGTTTTATGAAAATGTAAAATTGTGAATAAAAACACACAGTCTATGGTATAAATTTCATTTTATCAACAATTTGAAACAAAAAAAAAATTACAGATTTCTATTAAAGAATATATATGAAGATGAAATCGTGAAGAAACTAAGAAAATTAAACTTAGCATACTCGTTAAAATGGGCATAGGTTTTAATCTTGTAAAACATTAATATTAAATATTTAAAAATAATTCAATTAAATATGCTTTTAAAATACAGTTGTTTGTCATCATAAAATTTTTGTGGGATCTCAAGATTGGTTTGTTGCTCTACTGTCATTTTGTGCACACGTTAGGCTAATTAGATCAGGGATCTCAAGAAGTTTTAATGTTTGCATATTATTAATATCAACTTTACCAATTTCAATATCTTTCTCCCTAGAATAAATGTATATTAAATATATACCTACTGTGCATAAATTTATATAATGGAACTTTAGCAGGTCAAATGATAAGTATAAAGCAAAGATGGCTGAAGATAACGACTAATTATTAAACAAGAATTTGAAAATTAAAACCTTTATGGCAATTCTAAATAGAAGCATATACATTCTGTCTTAATAAGATGTTATATTCGAGAAGAAATAAATGACTTTTATTAATGAAACAAAATTAATGTCTTATCAACAAATAATCAAGCATGATACTTCTGTCATGCAATTTCTTTTACATAACTGCATTTAACATTAACTTTAAAATTGAGCTATTTAAGCCTAATTTTCATTCTTATGTAATAATTTTTTTATTACGAGTTATAGTAGATATATAGTTGTATATAGAGTTATAGTTAGTAAATATTGAAACTTGAATTTCAATATTTACTAACTACAGTGATACAATTGAATAATTCAGAATTTTACATTGCATGTTAATTTATAAATACTAATTTGCTTAAGAGAATTTTTACCCCTCAGTAATACCAGTAATATTTTAGTCCCAAATTCGTGTAATTCTAAATTTATGCATTGAAATTTTAAGCTGTAAAGTTCTGAAAATTTAGATACGTGTGTGAATTTTTTATTTCTATCTTAAGGAACAGGGCAGTTAGGGGAATAAAAAAAAAAGTAATATTCCCACAATAGGTCTTCTGTGAACCAATACATGGACACTGCAGGCCCTCCCTATTTAATCAACATTCAGTATTTCAATGCACACTTACAAAGTGGAAGGATCAATCAACCCATCTCTGGCAGGAGCTCTAGTTACTCCTAGGTGATTACCTTTATCAATGACTATCCTTGACATGGAAACAATTTAGCATGTATTCATGGATATAGGTATGGAACCCATAGCCATCCTTGTTCAGTCTTTACAGAGGATACGACAAGGAAGTCGTTCCATGAATCCCCATTGTACCAATACTTATCCACTTCAAACACTATACAGAATTGTGCATTAAATGATATCACTGTTTATATTTTTCTTTTAATCATAAAAATGGCAAATCAAGCCATTAAATCTACTAAATAATGCAATTATATGTGTGCAAAAAGATGCTTTGTACAAATGACCAGATTAATTAAAACATGTCACAAAACAAATAGCAATAAGAGATTATTGTCTATACGTGAATTATTTTTGTGCATCTTTGTAAAATTTGATTACATTGCTTTTATTATGTATACTTTTGTATTGCTTTCATACATTTAAACACTCCAGGTTACAATGAGCTATATTCTTAAAAGGATTATTTGTTGCAATGCTTGAAAGTATTTTAAGATACCTGAATTAATTCTTGAGATTCATGATTTAATTAAAAGGGTATAAAAAATGAGGCATGTGAATATCTATGTGGTTAAAGTTTCTCAAATTTAGGATTTTAATTAATTTTGGAAATAGAAATAAATATTTTTTTTTAAATGAAAATTCAATTTAATGAAAGAATATTTTATAAGATATAATGAAATGTTAGTATAAATATAATAAGTAAAATTAATTACTGTATAGATGATAATCCTTACAGGTTGTTATTTCAAATACAAAAGTAATGAAATACTTTCATAAGACTAATCAAACAATTCTACATTTTACATCTTCTAATTTTTTTTTTGAAAATGATATCAAGTCCATGTAATCAAGTATCAGATTAAGCTATAGATATAATATTAACTGTCTCATCTATATTAAAAATTATCGTAATTTAAATTAAACAATATTATTGGCAAATTATTTAAAATAATTATTGAATTTATTTTATTATTAAGAATAAAAATATCACACTTATACAAAAACGATTTATTAATTATCAGTATATGCATGTATATATGATTTATAACAATTTTGCTTTTAATTTACAGAATTGGGAACTACAGTAAATTATTTTGCAAAAGTTTGATTTATACATGATGGAAATAAATATTAATATGAATTTTAAAAAGAGAAATTATTTTTGATGGAATGCAAAGAAAAGAGGAAATAAACAAATTGGCTAAATCTCCAGTTTTTACAAATAAATGATTAATAAAAAAGAATCCCTTACAATATGTTCTTTTAATATAAATAATTGTCTAAATTAAACACTTCAATTTACTATTATATTGCCACTACGTTCTCTGATAAATTTGTTTATATTAGTTTATTTTTCTATTATTAACAAAAATATTTTATTTATTAAAAAAATGTTTATATATATATATATATATGAAGCATAGATGCAATTTATGTTATTAATTGCAAGAAATGTCATGAATTACTAATTAAAAGAGCCCGAAAATTAAACAAAGAAAAAAAAAAAAAGGAATTGTGTATGTTTATCAACAAAATAAATAAGAGAATTTTAAAAATAATGTGGGTAAATATGGCATTCATTTAAAGATGTGCATCGTATATGAATAATTTGAACTGACAAAGTCAAAGGTTGTGTATTTTTGGAGTGCCTGGGGACAGGAATCCCCCTATCTCCTTTTACATAATTAGAAAAATAAATTTAAAATACTTAACATTAAGAAAGAAAACCCAAGAGAGAATTTAAAGTGTGTAAGAAATGAGTGTAAAAATAGGATGAGCCATAGCTCAGGAGTTTAAAAATATAAGTGTATATTTTAATACGTTAATGTTTTCAGAAGGAAATCACAAAAGAAATATTAATTATAAGAGTAAAAATTGTAATCGTCCTTTAAAGAAAATATCTTTTGTAATTCTTGCAGGATTGTTAAAACATGTATGACAGATATGCTATCTAGCTTGTTTCTATCAAGATCTAATAGTTCTGTGACTTAGAAAATATCATCTGTTTTTAACTGTTATAAAAAAAAAGTTTTGAAGAGCAGCAGTATATCAGCAACTTATGAATACTGTCATGTTAAATGGTGCATACAAAAATAAGGTTACCTGATAGATTCTAGTTTGCAAAAACTTTTGTTATGAGATGAATCAGTGTTGTGGGTGAAAAAAATTTTTGTATGTTAAAAAAAAAAATTATTTTATTTTTTTAGATTCCTGAAATTTCATGATGTCTGCGTTATCTTTGTATGATATGTGCCAACATACAACAATTGATTTATTAAAAAAGGGATTCTGGAAAAAATATGTGGACTGTAAAGAAGGTGAAGAGAAAATCAATCCATTTACAGAAGTGCCATGGTATGTTGTAGGTCATCTCGTGAAATATACATTCTCATTTCCACTCCAAAAGTCACTCTTGCCTAATCATAAATATTTATACCTCCTGCTCTCTAGCCACCCACTAAAGAGATTAGATCTCTCAAGTTTCAAGAGGTTTAAGAATGATTTTGATCCTGCCCCTAATAATTTATCACAAAATCTACTTTGTACGTTAATACAATATATGTCAGGAAGTGACGAAGCCGAGGCAATACAGGAGCTCAACTTATTACTATATAAATTATCTGAAAATGATTGCCCTGATCTTCGATCAATTATTATTCCATCTTACATAGAACTCTGTAGTAGAGCTGTCGAATCTTTGATTCGTGTTTCACCAAACTTGGAAGATTTTCATGCAAGAAGTGTTTTAAACATTGAAATCTTTCAGCATTGTCAAAACTTGCGAAATCTCATGCTGCATGGAGATCGTACTATTTATAGCATAGAAGACAATCTATCGTCCATTCAAAATGTGGAATATCTCGAGTTTTTGTGATGTTGATTATGTTTGCTATCGTAGGCATGAAATTATTGCAAAAATTTTGAACAATTTGCCCAAATTGGTTTCGCTTGGTAAACTTGATACTTCAATGGCTTTAAACTATATCAAAGCGCAGGAAAATCATATTACAAATTTCAAGCTTCAAAGATGCTTTTTAAATTAACGAAGACAGTTTGGCAAGGGCTCATGTGCAACCCATAATTTACCACCGTTACAAGTCGGCTTCAACCAACATTATAAAAAATGCTGCTTCATTGTGTCCTTCTGTTGAGGTGCTTGTGATACAAGTCTTTCAAAAGGACTGTTTACAGTATTTATGTTTGCTGAAACAACTAAGATTCTTGCGTCTCGATTTTTCCGTTTGTGTTGATACTTATTTAGATGCATTTTTGTCATTAATTAATGATATTGGCAAACAGTTGAAACATCTTTCAGTCAGTGATCGTGGAAGTGATGAAATTCAACCCCATCGGTTGTCAGATTCCCAATTGATATAATATGTAAAAATTCTATAAATTTGGAGTCTTTTGCAACTAAAGGGATTATCAATCATTAATAATCCATTTGAAGTTAGAGCAAGTCTCTGTAATTTGAAACGACTCTTTATTGAGAAGATTAATTCATATGATTGCATGTTGATATTGCAAAAATTGTTTCACTCTGACGGAGCTATTTATAGAAAATTTGCCAATTTTAGAGTCCTCAGAATTGGAAAAAATTTTTTACAAAAGTTCACTTCTCAATCTTCGAAAGCTCTGCATTTTTCGAGCGAACTTTCTGAGGTTGCTCTGAAAACTGTGCTGGCAAAGGCTGTAAATCTAGAAAAAAATACTTTGATAAATCTCAATACAGTGCAATATTATTAGATGCATTGAAGCATAGAGATTTATTCGACTCTGAATTACCGCAGGCTAAATTTTTTAATCCTGGATTAAGTAATTGTCAGTTTTAATGAGTATATATATATATGTATTACACATGCATGCCATCTGATACAACAGTTTAACTTGCACAACTGTAGAAATCGTTTATAGGATAATATCTTTGCTGGACTTCTGTTCTTCAATATTGTATTCCTTTTAATAAGTTGGCAACTTAGGAAAATTTCCATATTATAAAGAATCTGATTAAAGCTAGTCATTTTCATTTATATTTCCTATTGTTATTTTATTGTTTTTAAATTCATTGTTTTGGTGAATATTAAAGTAGAAGGTGTCCCTACCTCTAGGTTTCTTTAGCTATATTGGATGAATAACAACTGCCTCGAGGGTGCACATGAGATGTATTCATTCTTATATAATATATATATATAATCTCTATCATTTAGTAGTAAATTTTAATGATTGAAATAAGAAATATCAATATTTCCAACTTTTATTTTTAAATATAAGTGTATAAATAAAATAAACTTCATTGTTTTTAGATTATTAAAATTGCAAAAAAAAATCAATACGTAAAAATAACATTTTTACGAAATTTATTGTTTCATTTTTGGCTTACATTCCTTGAAACTGTGGGCTGCAGTTTTAGATAACTCTGATTTAAAGATTTGCATCAGTTTGCTCTTTGGTTATTTATTAAATGAACTTTTCAGATAAAATTAACGAATTATTTTTTTCTAATGCAGCTGCTTAATACTTAAACGGTTATCTTTTATGCCATTCACGGGGTGAACCGACGTTACTCACTTAGCACCCAGGTTGTGAGTGTAGCTTGGTATAAGATACAGACGCGAGTAACATTACTGTTAGACTGGGACCTACAATTTAAAGTGGATTTCGAACCACTACAAATATCCATGGCACCGCCGGGACTTCAATACAAAACCTGTGGTACAGAGCGCTAGAAACTCGGCCTTCAGGCCCCAATTAAAGAATTGTTAAACTTTTTTTTTTTTTTTTTTTTTTTTAAATTTAAAAATATTTCTTGTTTTTATAGAATGAACTTGTAGTCCTAAATAATATTGTACCATAAGGGGAAAAAAGTAGAAGAATGTAATAATAGAATTTGAAAAATATACTTATTTTAACTAAAATTTGATGTGTCAGTAGCCATTGATATTTCCTTTGTTTTATGTATTGATCTTGAATTGTATTTTGTAACTGTCAGAAAAATTACTAATGTATTAAAAATGAAATTTGAAACTGTTAAAAAAAAATTATCTAAATTTCTGCCTATAATTTACATTCATAATTTTCTGTGATCAAAAAAATTGTGTATAATTCACCTATTAACTTAGATCATATATACCTGTGATTGATTCATAAATCAGCATAACAATTTTAAGTTTTTTTTATGTCATAATAAAATTAAAAATATATAATATATTCAGTAAATATTTGTTTTTGGTCATGTCTATCATGCACATGTATATTCTTGCCTATTATCACCGATTTGAATGTGTGTGGTGTGTATTTGTTTAAGGATTTAAAAAGTTAATAAGTATCAATCAATTATTTCTTCAACCATTTGGGAAGTATTTCTATTTGTTACTTTATTTTTTGCTTTTTCAATAATCGGCATACATGGGATATGTGACCTTGTTTTTCCCTTTCAGAAAAACGTGACTATTATACCTTCTTGCTTTATTTTTCAAAAAATTTTTTTGCATCTGTCTCCTGAAATTCCATCCATTATTAGAAAGAGCATTTTTAAAAAAAAAAATTCTTTTCCTCAGATGTTTTGGTAAAAATGAAATCTCTATAGCAGGGGTGGCCATCCTGCAGCCTGCCTTGAATATTTTTCTGGCCCGTGGGATTTATCACACTTTTACAAAATATATTTATTTAATAATGGCCAAAGTAGAGAAACCCAATGTATTAAAAAAATACATTGTGTGCGTCCTTATATTCAGAAATTATGAGAAAAAATTAACTTTGATTTTAAAATAACATTCTTGCGAATATATGACAGATTTGCCTGTTTTATTTATGAGTTTACAGTTATGAGTTTGCTGAATAATTAAATTATATTGTGAACTCATGAGGTGCGGGCATCTTGGAACATCTAATATAACAGATTCTATGTTTCACTTTAAGTGATGCAGTGACCATCCTTAGATACCACAGTTGATTGTTGATAGCAGAGCAAACCAGAATTGTTAGCACTTTTGGTTCAACTTAAACTTGCAAATAGTTTTTTTTCTAAAGTGAAATTGACCAAACACAAAATGAGCTCAAACATAACGTGTGTTAACCTGCAACACCAATTACGATATGCAAATACCCAAATTGAGATCGATTTGCAAAAGCTAAGTGAAAGAGTGGAGAAACAAATATTGCACTAGTAAAATAAATATTTTTTAATGATTTCATTTTTTTCATTTCGTTTATATTTATATATTTTTTTACACTTCATTTTTAGTGTTATATATTTCTTTACAATGTGCTTTTAGTATCATTTTTATGATATTATCTATGTTTACATGTAAGAATAATAGTAAACATAAAAATAATTCATTATATTTTAATTTTTCACTCCTAAAAAATGTCTATAATGGGGATATATAATTTTATATGCGGCCTACAGAGTTATGATGCATTTCCAAAGTGGCCCGCAAGATCATTCGGATTGGCCACCCTTGCTATATAGATTACTGGCTGTAATCTGCATCAAGAACATATATTCTAATATATTGTATACTAAATTATATTCTAGTCTTTTATATGTAATCCTTGAATTATAGGCAGCAAATTATGGTAAACAAACTAGTTTTTGTGTAAATAAATTTTCAATATTTGTTTTGTGCGTGCCAAGTTCATTTGTAAATTAATTACTGGTAAATTGTTTCCTTAACCATTTATGATTGTAATAGAAATAAAATGTTTTATTTGTATTGTTTAGTGTTTGACTCATCATATACTTTATAGATGTTTAATATTTGCCGTAATTATTTAAAGTTGGAAATTTTTTTAGAATCTTCTATGGAATGATAACCATATTTTAAATGTTGAGTTGAAAATTAATGTTAAACTGCAATAAAATATTTATCTCTCGACAATATATTTATTTCTTACCATTTAGAATTTGAATAGTTTGACAATTCACTGTACTGTATTTTAGTATTATAAAAACCACAAATTAATGGAGTTTACAAGAAAACTGGGTGATATGAAAAAGTGATTGAATATTTGGAATGAACACCACAAAAAATGTAAACATCTTAAATTATAAAAAAAAAAAAATTTCTTTATTGGCCTGTGTAATTGTCTGCTTTAATCAGCACATTATTAATAATCACAAAAATGAATAAAAATTATTAAATATAAAATAAATTATATTTTGATTAGTCAAATCTCTGAATTTATTATATTTTTGCTATATAATTAGAATTGTATTCAAAATCTAATAAAAAAAATATTAGTTAAATTATTAAAAGATAAATTATTATTAGCTATTTAAAAACTAATAAAATCACAGAATAATTCTAATGATTTTGATTAAAGGAAACTAAAAGTTTTGATAGTTCTAAAATTGTTTAAATTCATTTATATTCATTATTAAATTTTAAATGTTTGGGCGAATGAGTTTAAGAATTGTTTTTAGAAAAATATTCTGGTTAAAATAGTCATTAAATGTAATTCATATAAATAATATGGGGTACTCGTATCTAAAACATGGCTATCTTGAAATTTCTCTGTGGTTTCTATTTGCAGATGCTTTTAAAGCTTCTTTTTGGCCATATGTCCAATGATGTTAAATGACAGCAGATTTACTCAAAATCATACTATATTCTGATGCCACACAACTTTTAAGAAAATTTATTTTTGGTCATGTAATTAAAAATGTTCTTTTTCCTGAATTTTTTGGAAACTAATGCATTTAGAAATGGTGATTCTTTTTGTATAAATGATTAATATAAAAGCAAATTATGTTGCAACCAAATGTTTCGATTACTGATTTCAAACGATATTTGTAAATGAAAAGTATATTGTAGAAATGTGCTTTTAACTTGTCGAAAAAAATTCCTTTTTTTCCCCTTTTTTAATTTAAGTATCATTTAATAATGTAGGAAGAATAAATGTGTTCAACCATGTTCATGACAGGGAAATGTATCCTGCAAAGAATAGAGGCGGTTTATTCTTTGCCTAAGGAATCATGCCGCCTGTTTATTCAAGACCGGAGAACAAACATTTTATTCCTGGTCGATATTGGCTCTGATATGTCCTGCAGACAACTACCAAAAACGGATTCCTTCAGAGCTAATTCTAGACAAATAAATGTTTATGTTCAAAAAGCACTTTATTTATATTTTCATTTAAGTAGGCAATTTATGTGTTTACTTGTGAACGTAACTGCACCAATACTGGGAGCAGATTTTCTCCATTATTTTGAATTGGTACCAAACCTTCACCATGAATGTCTTGATATAAAACATGCCATTACATTCCTGACTTAAGCGTTAAACATGCCTATGTTCATTCAGTGGAGACTATTTTTAGACACCATATTTATTATAACTTTTTTAAAGAATTTCCATCTACTACAAAATTATCCGATCCAAATCAACTTGTAAGACCTGCTCATCACATAGCAATAAAAGGTCCTCTTGTGGTAGCAAAACCTCTTTACTTCCAGATAGTCAAACAAAATCTGAGTTTCAAAATATATGCATCTGGGGCATTTGAAACCCTCGAAGTAATCGCATCACCTCTTCACATTAAATTCTGCCAATATTCATAAGACAGCTATATGTATTTCTTTCGGATTATTCGAAAGTATACGCATGTAATTTGGTTTATGTAACGCATCTACGACTTTCCAACGTTTTATCGACGAACATTTTAGCGATTTAACGGATATTTATGCTTTTATCAACAATACACTTGTAGTATATAATGGTATAGTAAGTATATACGAGTATACCAACTGCAAGAATACGGTCTTTGCATTAATGTTTCAAAATGTGCATTTGGCGTATCTTCAATTGATTTTCAGGTTTTAGTCTTCCCGAAAAGGAATTCAGTCACTTCCTGAGGTTAAAAGCATAATACATTTTCCTAAACTGATCATCTTAACTCAATTTCATAGGTTTGTAGGGATGTTACATTTTTATAGATGTTTTATACCTAAAGCTGCGCACATGCTTTCACCTCTAGTAAAAATTTTTGAAGAGGTATAAAAATAAAAGGAGATCTCGTTCTTAACTTTCTAAATCATCCGATTAACTTATATGGAATGAAAAAGACTGATTTTATAATGACTTAATGATGCTAAAATGCAATTGCTCAAATTATTTTTTTGTGTTCGAAACGTTTGGGTGAAACACCAGAGTTCAGAGGGGGTGATTGCATATGTCTTTGAACTTTTGATCGTTGTATTTCAGATATGCCCTACACCATAATTGACAATCTTTATTGATATTTGGCCAAATTAACTTTTCCATGATTAGTTTTCTTGTGCTTTTAATCGCTGGATGTGAAAGGATATGAATAGATGAAAATATCTGACGACGAAAATTGGAGGAAATATATGGACGGTTACTATTGGTGGAAACATCACTATAGATTGACTTGGAGTCTGAAATGGGTATTTGAACCATTTTCAGCCTTGCGTTATTTTTCAATAATTTTAAATCATTTTGAAAATCGACTAAAGTTGCTTAAAGTATTAGGGACGGTGTAGAAATGGTATTAATTCTGGAAAGAGCATTAACTGCAACATTTTCTTTTCCCGTGACGTATCGAAAATACACGAGATTCATTTAGGCGCTGAGTTTTCTAAAATTATCTAAGCAGTGGTAAAAGCTCATATTCTCGCGACATAACTGACTTTATTGCCTCATAGTTCATGATATCTATCATTTAAATAAGTTATATTAGACGCTCTTTCCCCCTAATAAATTGAACAGAATCTCAGCTTTATATATCTCGGGTACTACTTTAATATTAAATGCACTCTTTAAGGAAATAAAAAAAAACCCCACCCTTCCGGTCGAGTGGGAATTTTAAGAGTTTTAATACTTTTTATCACTTGATCAATAGTATCTGGTTTGGCTTCACTTTCACACACTTCTGACTTACTTTCGCTTTTGATTTTTGCAAGTTCTAATTCATTTTTAACTCGTTCTAATTTTATTTTTTCCAGATCCATTTGACGTTGCTCCTGATCTTTAAGATTGCCAATAATCGAGATGACAATATCTTTGACCAAGTCTGGTCTATTTGTAAAAATGTTACTCCTTTCAATCGCATCATTTAAATCAGTGATAGTTAATTTGTCAGAAACAATCACATTTATTTCTGCGGCAATGAGGCACAATGTTTTTTTTTTTTTTTTGCCCCTTTCTACATGCTCAATGCACAAAAAGTTGAATATATGTATTTTAAAAATTCCATTTACTTCTATCACAAAGCGTTTCACTCTACACTATGATCCACATGTTCGAATCTTAGACCTTAGGTTCGACGGACCAGATGTCCTGGCGCTATAGAGTACTCAGTGAACTGTATATTTGGGACTCACTTATCCAAATAGTTACACACAATGAAATTTAAACAAAAACGTTTATTCTTACACTCTTAATAACCATGGCCATGCTATTTCACTCTTGCCGATCAGGGACGACAGCAACACAAAACTTTTTTCGCCGCTAGGGGTATCCACACACAGATGCGAACATTCCAAATTCAAGAACATTTGGATTATTTATGTAGTATATTAAATTTTAAGCTGTATAAAATAAGTTTTGTTCAATTTACATAAGTGTGAGAATTTACCCTTTCCCCCATTTTTTTTATAATAAATATAAGGACAACTAGAAAATATTTTTCACATTTTGATTTTGTTCTAAATCATATTCCCTCAACAGGCCTTCGAGAATAAAAATATGTATCAATTTTCTTGACATATATGGTATATTGAGCCAAATAATAAGTCCAGATGCCACAAAAAACTCATTTGCCAAAAAAAAAGTATGTTTACTAAAAACATGTCAATACAAAACAAATGTCAATCTCATTATTCATTAAAAGGGTGTATGTATTTTACAGATTTATTTCTGTGCAACTTTTTAAAGTTTTGTTTAAATTACTTATTATTTACATATAATTTTGTGCTAGTTTCATGCATTTAAACAATTCAGATTATATGGAGCATTATTATTTAAAATGAACATTTCTTATAATGTATAACAACTCGAAAGATATTTAAAATAGCTGAATTAATTAAAAAAATCATGACACAGTTTAAAAGAGTGCAGAGGAAAGAAATGAAACTATATATATATATAAACTTTTAATTTGCAGATAGCAGAAAGATTTTTAAAAAAAGTTAAAAATTATTAACTTTTATATCACTACAAAAATCCTCATAAAAAGAAAAAAATTATAAGAAATGGAATAGAAAGTTGTAATCCAAAAAAATTGGCAAACAAATAAAAAAAATAAACCAAATCTTTAAAAAAGTAACTAATATTAAGAGTGAAAATGAATAAAAATGTATTTGTTATGTGTTGTTTTCTTAAATAAAAAAAAATTTCAAAATAAACAAGCAAATTTATTAAGCACTTATTTTAAGTTTATCTATGTATATTTTCAATTTATTATAAAACTCAATTCAAAATATAAAAAGTACTTATCAGATAAATAAATCTATACTAATATAACTACATTAAAGCACGAGGGCACAAAGTTGATATCTTTTATATATAGTTTATTTTTAAAATTCTAAAATATTACATTATTAAACAGGCTAATTTCTTCGTAGTAACAAACACAATTTATTGTATACAACGTTGTTAATGGAAGATTCACTCTCTACATCAGAAGAAAAGCTGATGGAGGATTCACCAGGAAAAGGGCTATTCTCCATAGGTAATCCATTAGGAAAGGTACTGCTGGTGGAATGTTGACAGATCTTTTAGATACATCTGCTGAGCTATGACCCACAACAGAAAATGTAAGCTGCAAGAAATTAAAATTTACAAGAATTTTTTAATTTTCTTACTTAAATATTAATAAGTTTTGTTACAATTTAACAATATCTTTATTGGGAAATCGTGCAACTAAAGTATATTACTATAAGACAAATAAATAAATGATATAAAAGTAAAATAAAATCGTCTTGATAACAATTTTAACCAAAATTGTATCTTTTCCAGTGATTATTAAAGCATATATTGTTGAACAGCAATGTCAAACCTACACAGTTAAATATTCTTAACAATGAAGCAATTTTCATGTGTGTGTGTAAGAACTCAACATTCTGCATATTATTACATTAAAAATAACGATCTACATTAAAATTTCAAAATAAAATGTTAGACTAGTAAAACAGTCTCCATATTTGTAATCTATATGTAAATAATTTTTTTGATTTTTAGTGGGCTTTTTAAATAAAAAAAAATCAACTTTAATGAATGTTTACATGAAATTCTGGTTACAAACTCTACACAATCAATAATTAATTGCAATCAATCAATCAGCAATGTTTTACAAATATACTAACAGACAATAAAGAAGAGGTTGATGATTATCAGCTTTAAAAATATTTTTAAAAAATTTTCAAAAAACATTTAAAAAATGTTTATTAATGGAAATTATATATAAAATTATTAAGAAAAAGTACATTAATTCATGTTTATTCTTAGTTCCATTTTAAAGACCTTATGCTGCCAATAATACATACAATAAATATTCAAAAAGTGAATTAGCAAGTAAAAATGATGTGCTGACATTATTATTTATCATTAAGCTATTATCTAGTGAGTTATTGGTTACAAGAGCTACCTGCATTTATACCTTTTGCAGTATATACTACTGTGCCTAAAAAAAAAAGTAAGACCATGTTTTTTTTTTTTTTCAAAAACTCTTTATTTATTCTTCCAATTTATTTCATCGCCTTCAAAGTAATACCCTCCGGATACAATGCACGCTAAAAAGTCATAGGCAGGAATGGCCTTCAAAGAGCACGGCGATTCAAGTTGAATTTCTTCAATCGACTCAAAACAGTGTCCCCGGAGTGGTCTTTTGAGTTTAGGGAATAGCCAGAAGTCGCACGGTTTGAATACGATAGTTGTGGAACGATATGCAGGTAAATAATATATATATACTATAGTTTTTATAGATTGCTTTTAGGAAGTGTTTGGTGCTTAGGTTTTAATTTCCTTTATTTCAGAATTTCATTCCCTACTGTTAAAGTATGTATGAATTCTGATGAAGTTTTACTTCTAAGACTCAATATTCTCTTTTTCATCTGATATATGAAAAACATGCTAATAACCTTTGCATAAATTTACAATTTATTAGAGAAGGGCAGAAAAGATAAAAATTTCATATATTTTATAAGAATTCTAACCTAGTACTATAATCTTCTACCAATTTAATGTAGATTTATTATTCTGTATAGAAAAGTTATTATATTATGTCACATATTAAAATATATTATTATAAATAACAAAATATATGAGGTATTATGGGTTTAAAAAATTAGAACAAATTTTTAAGCAGGCCAAGACTCAGTAGGCTGTAAAAACAAAAGAAGTTAATTCTCAACGTAAGTGCTGAATTGCACAGATTATTTATTTCAATAAAGATAAAAGTTAAAATTACACATAATTTATCATAAAAGTAATGTCTAAAATGCAAAGAGTTTCTACTTAAAAAATATATAAAACATATTACAATGAAAAACTAAGGCCTTTAATTACCTTTTTTGACGAATAACACATTAATTTATTTGAATCATAATTTGTGTCCTTTGCTCTTGAAGCTGCAGTTTTCATTCTGAAAATGAATAAAGTTTATCATGAAATTCATTTCAATGCAATTCATAAATTGCTTTCAAGGTACTATAAACTAATAATTTCAATAGAATTCTTTGCTTTAGACAGTGCAATACAACTAGAATAATCTAAAAATTACTTAATCAATAAACAAATATCTTAAGATAGAATAGCCTCATTATAATTATAGTTGGACCATTGTTTCTTTAATAACGTGAAAGTGACAAGTGATAAAGTGACGTTTAAAAAGCTGAAATGGCGAATCGATTAGTTGTTAGGGATGCTAGTTATAAAGATGCGCACAAAGCAATTTTGAAAAAAAAAAAAAAAAAAAAAAGTTTCAATAGCTATTGTGGAAATTTTTTCATCTAATTTTTCTTTTGATAATGCAGTTTTAAATTATTTGCATTGTAATTTAAATGCTTCTGAAAATGCTTTTCTCCCCTATTATGCTGTTTTGTTTGAAACCGTTCAACACCAATTTTCCATGCAATAGGTGGTTGAACTATACTAAGAAAGAAATTAGTTAAATATAATGAAACTACATTTTTTTACCAGTAATCAAACTTTTATTCTCATAAAAATTTGTTGAAGCAACGATTTGTCACAGCATTAATTATCCAAACTTTTATAATATGAGTTTAATCACCTATATGCATTTTAGATCCAGTATACATCTCTTATCTAAATTATGAATTTCCTCTCGCACATAAAAATTTGCTGATATACAGACAGACTTACGATAAGAAATTGATTAATGAAAAATTTGAGAATGATGAGTTGCAATGTAAAGAAGAATGCTTCACAAAGAGTAAGTTCAAACATTTACATACCTTAATATTTATTATTATTTTATTAATTATTAAATGCACTGGGTATGAATTCATAACATTGCTGATATCATTTGAAGAAGTGATACTACAGTTAAGAAGCTCCCATGTTCTTGATACTTTTTGCAATTCTTATCATAAATTGGTTGAAAAAGCCTAACTAACAATTAATGAAAACAAATTCAACAAAAGACATGAATCCAGGATTAATTTATCAGACTACATAGGTTAGTGTATTATGCTAAAAGCCCTGTTTCTAACATTTTATATAAAATGAATCATAAAGCGGACGAAATTTTTTTTTTCTGCAATAAATTTAAATTATTTCTTCTCTTCGTTTTCACTCCTATTAAAATGAATATCATTAAATGTCTATTATTTTTGTGAGATAATTATAAATTTTATAACGGGGAAAAAAAAAGACAATTGTAATGATTATGCATTAATCAAAAGGATAATAATAGCATTATTTTAGTCTTGGATTATTTAAAATAGAAATGAATTACAGTTACACAAATAAAAAAAAATTATAGAAGTAAAATGATTCAATGATACCAATGATTCATTGCAATAATCAATAATAACTAGAAATATCTTACTTGACTAGTTGAAGAGATGAGTTTTCTCAGCTTGTTTTTCTGCAATATAAGCACAAATTAAAATAGTGGCGCATTGTGAAATATATTTTTTTGGGGGACAAGAAAGAATTCTAAACTAAAGCAATTAATTGAACAAACAAAAAAAAATCCTCAAAACATGTTATTTAAAATACATAGCCAAAATAAAGGCAATCAAACATCAGTTTCAAAATTAGGAACTTAAAACCGATTTGCAAACCGTCTATTTTGAAAAAAGCTTACTTTGTTTTCTAAGAACCAATCTTTCTGATTTCTTATAATTAACTAAATAATTTAACATTGAAAACAAAAAATCTTATAAAAAAACAATGACATAAAACACAAAATTAGGATCAATACATTAAATTTAAAAAAGACATTTTAATCCATAGTCAATTATGTTTACAATATTATGCTGCCTCTATTTTCAAAATTATAGAAATTTAGAGCTTCTTAATGTTAAATCAATGAATGGTACAAATCTTTAATGATAAACTTCAACAGCATTTACAGAAATTTTAGGAACTTTTAAGGTTCTTTATAGTATTAATGACTTAGTAAAGAAACCCTGAAAGTCAAAGAAAGGTTTTTAGTCCCGATTGTTGAATTTTTTTTTATTTTAATAATAAGTTAATAACATATTTTGACAAATAATCTAATTCAGTTCACCAACTTTCTAATCTCTAAGTTGTTTTACGGTACTTTAGTTTTTATTTTAAGAAAATATGGATAACTTTTTCTACATTTCTCATTATCTCTGGAGTTATACTCCATAGTCTAAAAACAACACATCTATTTAATTATCAAATATTAAATTAAATTACATTATAATTTTATTATGTAATTATAACCATTACTAGGATGAATCTAAGTTTCTTACGTGCCAGCTGTTCTTTAAGTTTTTTGTCAATTTCTGCATGACTTTGTTTTTTGTAAAACCTGCCATACCAACAGGGTCTCCAGAAATACTGCATTTTGCATTCGCAAGTGACATTCAGCATCATTTTCTAAACAAAATATATGCAGATTAGATTTCTTCAAAACATGATATATGTGTATCCTCATAAATTAAAAAAAAAAATCTTTTGAAATTTTATTAAAAAGAAAACTGAATGTCCAAAAAAAAAAATTATAATTGGTTGAAGTACAAAATAAATATTTTCAATTTAAAAGATGATTATCAAGACAAATAAAGAAAGAAAAAACATACTTAATGAGCTAACAAAAGCAAATATTTCTCAAAATATCAATTCCACAGAATATTTTTTTTTTTTTCATCAAGCATTCATGTATGTCACCAAATTTTTATACAAATAAGGTGTTAGTACATAAGTAAGCAGCAGAGGACATTTTAATATGTGAATTAATAAGCAAAAGAAGCATTATATCTTTAATATAAATAGGAAAAAAAAAAAAAAAAAAAAAAAACACCACATGAGGCACTATGTCCTTATATTTACACTCATGTCCATAAATTAAGTATAATGAAGTTCAGGCAAAAGTAAGAGACAGAAGCAAAACAAATTTGACTTATTTGTAAAATCTATTTATTAAACAAAAGGTAAAGAGCAAAAAAAAAGATGCTATATGTTTGACATAATAAATAAAAATTGCGATTTTTACTCCCTGGAGCAAATTTCAAAAAGAACCTATTTACAAAAACAGTATAACATGGTTAGTATGAGGGTTAATATGGAGTATGTCTCCCGGACGATGCAATACAGGCCTTACAACGCCTAGGCATACTGAGTATCAAATTATCAATCTGATCTTGAGCAATATTACACCACTCATCAAGCAATGCCCTCCAAAGTTCCGGTTGACAGGTGGGAGGGGGTTGACGGGCTGCAATTCGTCGGCCAAGCATATCCCACACATGCTCTATTGGATTCAAGTCCGGTGAGTATGCTGGCCAATCCATACGGGTGATATCCTCCAATTGAAGACATTCGTCTATAATGTTTGCACGGTGAGGACGGGCGTTGTCATCCATAAACAGAAATTCAGCACCCATGGCTCCCCGAAACAAACGTACATGCTGTTCCAGAATGACATCCCGATAGATGTGGCCTGTCATCGTTACACTCTGAACATGCAGGTCAGTTCTGGAACCAAGAATAATTCCTCCCCAAACGAGCCATCCTGCACCTCCATAACGGTGTCGTTCAATGGTGTTCTCTTGGTGGTAACGGGTACCTGGCGCTCTCCATATGAAAGTCCGGCGAGAATCAGACTGCAAACTAAGCCTGGACTCGTCGGAAAACATCACACCAGACCACTGTTGCGGTGTCCACAATGCATGCTCTCTACTCCAGGTTAATCGCAGCCGACAATGAGTTGCGGTAAGTGGAACACATCTGACAGACCTACGAGCATATAGACCAATGTGCCCTAAGCGTCTGTACACGTTATGCCTTGAAACTGTCGTACTGGTAGCTGAGGAGAGCTGACGAGACAGGTCTGATGCTGTGCTCTGTCTGTTTCTTTTTTGGCAGTAACTGCTAAATACCGGTCCTCATTCGGCGTTGTAACTCGGGGGCGACCTGTGCTGTAACAGCTACTCACACATTACCATCATCTTGGAATCGTTGCCAAAGCCTGGAGATGACACTCTGGGCGATTCCAAGTTCCTCGGATACTTCCAGCTGGGTACGTCCACATTCCAGTCGTCCGATAATTCTACCACGTAAAAAACCCTAAAGTAATGACTATAAAAAATGAAGTATTTGATAACATTATTTAATAAATCTCAAACTTTGAAAGAAAAGTTAATCAAGTTAGTGAATAGTAGGATGAAGATAATTATAATAGTCATAACAGATAATTGAAATCAAGTCATTCCATTAAGAAATTTTTTTTTTTTAATAGGTAGTTCAATCAGTAGGTATTGAAAAAAAAAAAAAAAAAAAAAAAAAGGCTTGCTTCTGACATATGTTTTATATAAAACTTAGTTCATTCAAAATCAACTAATTAATGCTTGAGATGGCACAGAAGAGTTTATAATCTTAGATGGTTACTCAAGTTCATCAATGTTGCTTTCTTAGCATTTCTAGTGAAAAACTCTGTGACATTGCCCTTAAGACTCAACATATTCTAAATTAATATATTGTTCTCCATGCAGTTTATAATGAAATGATACTTTAAGTCAATATGGTTTCTTCTTTTCGGATATTGTTTGATTCTTAGCCAGGATAATGGCTGACTAGTTATCGATTAACATTTTTACACGACTTGGGACAAAGTTTTGAACATACAGTTCTTCAAAATTCTGGAGTCTACACCAGCTATTAATGTAACAACATTTTACATTTGAAATGTATTTTCTTAATTAACCTGTGATCTTTAAAATTTAATCAAATAAACATATTAACTAGACAAATGCATTGTTCCAATTTCCTTACTCTACAATAATTTTTTTCGGCATTGGGATTTTCTTTTTCCATCAGTGTAAAATGGAAGAAAATCACTGGGGTGGAAACATATAACCAACTTCCGTCTTCTATAGCCAAATAGACTTTTTAATCTTTTAAAACTATATTTTTTATGTAATTGTAAAATATTAAATGAATTTAAACATTTCTTAATTTAGTGAAAAAATTACCAAGATTTTTATAATTGCTTTTCAATAAAAAAAAATTTTCAGTATACGTTTTTAAATTGAAAGTAGTAAAAAAACTTTGCTTACAAGATGCGGATGAAGATCAAAATTATCAAATGTTTTTGCAGAGAAAAGTGGCTCTAAAGTAGCTTTTTGCTTCTTTCTAAAGAAAAAAAATTAAAACACTTAATAATACATTATATTCTAATACATCAAAAAAGACATTTTAAAGAAATGTTTATCCATTTTTCAGACCCATTGTGAGAAATATATCTTTACATAAAATGCATCATTTAAAATAAAATAGCTACAAAAATATATTTTGAGAAATTAAAAATTTTAACTTTTAATTAAAAATCTTTATTAAACATTGAATACATTTTTTTATGCATGCAAACTAGTTTTTTAAAAATGGTTACCTAATGTAAATATTATTTCTAAGAAAAGATATTTTTTTTTATATGCCCATCTTGATGATACACATTTTAAAGGGAACTTTTCTTCATAATTTATTAAAAACTGATATTAATAATCTAATGAAAAATTAAATATTAATAATAAATATAAACTTAACTGTAAAAAGGAAATAAAAATGTAATAAAATAAAAATAAATAAATGTAATAAAAAAATGTGTAAAAAGTAAGCTTGTAGCATGCATGAATACAAGATGAATACAAAAACACTGGTTATCACCCTTTGCCACAAAAAAAAAAAAATCTGGCAAAATCGGAACCAAAAATTGTAAAGTCCCTTAAAAATACTAATAAATAGTTCATTTTTTTTTCCCCTACAAAATTAAATTTCTAAAAATTTTTTTAAAAAGTAACTGCAAGAATAAATCTCAATCCTACAATGCTATAAATGTTTTTATTTTGAATTACTAATCTGCTAACAGTTTTTAATCTCCAAAACTCAAACCCCAAAACTCCATTCATAATTCAATAATCATTAACTCCCCCAAAACTCATAACATTCATTAATATCATGCCTTTAATTTATTATTACTACTGAAAGTTTTTATATAAAATAACCAGTTTAAAATTTAATTTTTGACTGGATGATCATAATACATGTCACTTCACAGAAAAGTATCTAATCAACAATTTACAAAAATTTCCAAACAATTGTTAAAATATGCTTCCATTTTCAAATACACCTAGAAATTTTCTCAGTTTACAATTAAATAGTGCAGGGTATATTTGGCAACCAAAATAAAATAAGTAGAAAATAAAAAATATTGGCTGAGCCAATATACAGGCTAACCATAAAATTTAGAATTTAATGTAAAAACAAAATACAAAAACCACAATCTTAAAAAATAAAAATCTACAGAATTCTAAACGATTTTCTTTTCTTGAAAAACTTAATTTTCACTTAGAAATAGCATTGTCTTTGATTTCACTAGATAATCTTTTAGAACAATTTTAAATTATTTAATTATTAGCTTGCAAAAGAAATTTAAATAAATATAATGCATAAAACAGCTTGTGAAGGAAATTAAAAAAATTAATTACTAAGAAATATTGAAAAAGGTCAAGGAATTAAAAGTGATCATGGAAATGAAAAACTTCACTCTTGAAAAATATATGCAATTTTATGGGCAATAAAAAATAAGAAGAATTGATGAAGCTATTGATTGACAAGATCATAACACTATAAAATTGGAAAGATAAACTTTGAACATTACCTGTTACAAATAAGAAAACGATACAAAATAAAAATTGAAGTTCCACATTTAAATTAAAAAAAAAAAAAAAAAAAAAAAAATACTTAGAGAAGAATTAAGTACTAAAGAAACAAGTTATATTACATTCAATTAAAAATGATGATAAACTATTATCTGAAAAAGAAACAAACATAATAAAGAAACTAAAGAAGTAAATATTATTGGTTATCAATGCAATGTATACCCTGCTTTTCAGATAATGAACAGCAATAATGGCAATAAAATTGTTCTTGGTTCTTTAAAAATATTCAAACTTGATTTTTTATAATATTCCAACAGAAAATATAAATAAAAATAATTATGGTTTTAACAAATGAGTAATATTATGTTTTACCTTTTGAATTTTACATTCTTAAAAATGTTACCTCTTTTCTTAGTGATTCCTTTCCTTTTCTATTTTCATTAGCTTGCATTGAATGCTTTGATCCTCAAGCTTTAGCTCTTTATTTTTTTTTGAAGTCTTCCAAATCTTTTCGTATTGTACTATTTTACTTTCAGTGTATTCACACTTTTGAAAATGTTTTTGTTTTTTATTTATTTCTTGGATGTAGCTAATAAAATAATCAAATTTTAAATAGTTAATCAATACTTAAAGAGGAAAAAGTACTTACTATTATAAGATACACAGTTATAAAGTATTAAACATATGTTTGCAGTTTATATAAAATAAAATACACGAACATCTTTGTAGTGGGTAAAGCAAATGATTTAGCTACTTTGCAAAAAAAAAAAATAATAATAATAATAATTAAACTTTTTAGTCAAGGATGGCAGCATGAAAGGGGAAATTTTATAAAATTTTTGTATTTGTACTGGGTGGAAAATATATTATAATAGGAGAAATTATGCCTGTGTAAAAACAACATAAAATTTATGTTAATGTACTATTAATATGAAATGGGAACGCCAGATCTTAAGGCCTGCCAAAAAACTACATTTGATTAGCTATATGAAAGGACTACCACCATCTATACTGGTTCCTTGTACATATGATAAACTTTTGCACTGCAGCTCTATGTGATGTTTCGTGCTGACAGACCGGAAACTTTCTATATTCTACATTCTATTGCCCCTAATTTATAATCAGTTCTCTCTAATAATAAAATCCCTACATTAACCATTAGATTTAAATAGGAACATATATTCATAAAGAAACCTTAATTAAATATGAACCTGAATTCAAAAAATTTCACACCTGAAAAATATTCCCCTTATGGTCATCATCTGGGGACATCCATTTTGCACAGTTCTGAAATATATTAAAAAAAAAAAAAATTGAATTACAAGATTTCAATGTTATCATACTGCTCTATCAAAATTTTAAAACCAAGCAAATCAAATGCAATCATTCTACATGCAAATTCACTTACTGCAGAAAATATATATTAATATAATCAAATATTTGGACAACATTTGAGAGATACAAAGACCACAATCACACAAAAACAGTTTTTTGATTCTAAAGCTTCTACATAAACAACCAGGCTTGTCACTTTCTTACAATTGTATCAAATCTTCTTGTAATCACCACAGAAAACACATCCAATTTAATTCGAAAGCCCTGTTGAAATGCATGGGAAATCATGTGGAGAACGGGAACAAGTGCACCCGTTTTCCAAAGAAAATCAATAATACAGACTTTAAGAAACTTGAAGCTTCAACGTAAATACTAAGGCTGAACTACATCCATAAAGATTCAAAGCTAATGTTTCTTACTTCAATATTACTTCTGGTGACTTCAAAAATCCTAATCCTTCTTAAATTGAGCATTTTATCTTAATCAAGCCATAGTTAATATGATATATTTTAATTCTTATGCATTTGATTTGTTTTTAATGTTTTTTTCCCTCTATATTTGTGAACCTCTTTTCTTTTCTGTACATTTTTACATATAGGAAGATAAACCCAAAAGAGAAAATAAATTTTTGTTAAAATAAATCTTTTTCTAATTTAAAGCCTTTTACTTTTTTACATTACTGAAAAAAAAAAATGCACTCATTCAATAAAACTATTTCGATGCATTATTATTTAATTTGTATGCAATACAAAACATTTAATGATACTATATACATTTGATACAAAAATCTATAGTAAAAATATTAAAAGTGTTGAATAAATATTTTAATATTTATCGAGTACCATATTGATTCATTAAAATATATTTTTGTCATAAAATTTATTTAAATCTTCATCTAAATCATTAAAATGTAGTTTATTGTTTAATTCATCAAAATTTATTTTTTTGAAATTTGAAATATTTTTTAAACAAAAGTATTTTAAATATTCAGCAAATTTATAACTCTTACTTATTAAAGATAATATTTCTATTAAAATATCATTCTGAACTGAGAGTATAAATTTTTCTGCAAAATAAACGTTTTGGTTAAAAAAAATTAACAACACTGTTAATTATTAACAAACAAAATTTTCAAAATAATCCTTCACAAAATACAGATTTTAGATCTTTAGAGAATCACAGCAAGATTTTCATAAAGTTCATTATTTTATTGTTAAAAGTGAATTGATTATACCGAATAAAAGAGTGTCATGCAACAATCAAATTAAAAAAAAAATGTAGAACATTTATTTTGCTAAATCTAGTATAACCGAACCGTTTTCAAGAACAATTATTAAAAGCTTTCTACCACACTAAGTTTTCTAATAATTGGTGGCATTTTTAACATTATATAAAATACAATATTGATTGATGTATATCTATGTAACTAATGAATAATTTTAAGCACTATGAATAATTTTAGAAATTCAGCTTAAAATACATTTACATATTTATAACACTACCTTGCAACAATATATACATATGTTTAGCACAAAAAAAGATTCACTTACCATACATTTTTCTTGCATTTCAACAAGTTGATTCAAAAATTCATATTTTTCACGATATTAACAGCTTTTTGGTGCAATATATGCATTTCTGTTATTAGTTCTTGAACTTCCTTGTTAAAATATTAACACATTGTTAAATATAAGGAATAAATGATATTAAAGTTCTAAAACAAATATGGAACTTAGTTACAGAAATATCTATAAATAAAGCAATAAAATATACCAAATTTAATTTGATTTTTTATTTTTTTAAGCTCTCATTAAAAATTTTCATAAAGATATGCTTTTTTTTTTTTTCAAAAATAGAAAAATTATTTCTTAAACTTTATAAAAATTATTAAAAGAACAAGTTAAATTAATATGCACTTAAAAGAATATTGAAAGTTGAAGAAATGATACTTTATATCAATATGCTAGTTAAATGTTAGTGAACATAAAATTTTTGCTTCAGATTAAATTGGGAATAACTTCTAATGTTCAAAAATAAATTTGAGAATCCATACTTTAATACTATTTATAAATATTAATAACAAAGATGGAGTTTAGATGTCACATACACAAGATTTACACTTCAATATTTTCAAATAAGGAAACTTATCTGCAATCAACATTTTGTTATATTCAGTTTTACAGATATGTCAATATATTTGGGGTTTCTTTTTTCCATAAATTACTGCATTAATCCATATCACATATCACTGTTATTCATATAAGAAAATCATCTTTGATTGCAAAGCAGATGACAAAGACAAGAGTAAAAGCACTTCAATTTTGTTACCTATGTGAATGCAAATGCATACTATATTACCTTGCAAATTTCATTTAACAGGACCAAAAAGTAGTGTAAAACCAATTTTTAAATAGTTAAAAAAAATTATTTTAAAATTCAGCATGAAAGATACTATAAAGATTAATAAAAAATCTTTATGAAAGAAAAAGAGCTTTTCGTAAATTTTTTAGGGTTAAATATTATTGTAAAATATTGATGCAACTGTCACAATTTTTAATGGAGTAGAAAAAATGTTTTTATTTTGAAATTTAGCTTAAAAAAACTACAAAGGTTAGTTAAAAAAAATCATTTATAGTACTAGTGTCATGCATAATTTTCATTTAATTTGATTATCAATTTGATTACTATTTCCTTTCAATTTCGAATATTGTAAACACTTCAGAATTGAAGAAACAGCAGCCTGATAAGTATTCTAATTTAGAATGCTTATAAAAAATCTTTTTACTATTGAATAAATAAATTTAAAAAAACAATTTTATAAATAAAACTACCATAAAATGTCAAATATTAAGATAGCTGGAAATTTCCATATTATCTGAGAAGAATAAAAATTTAAAAAAATTCTTGTTATGAATTATTAATTAATAATTTTAAATCTAATCCATTTAATGTTATGTATTATATAAAATTAGAAGTAAACAATTTTATCCAAAAATATTTATTTATATGGTAAAAACCGTTTCAAAATTTTTTTTTATATTATCAAAAACAAGTGGTACTCATGAAACTAATAATGAATGCAATCACTTCGATTTTAAAAATTAGTAACTACAATTTTTGCAATTTTTAAATGGAACAAAGGTGAGGTGTTCCTGTTCCTCTTGTGTCTCCAAATCACAGGACTCACAATGGAAAAGCAAACTTTCAATTTTTATTAGTTCAAGTTCAAGCATAAAATTGCATCTAATACCCATACAATTTCTTGCACAAGGAGTGTTAACCTTATATTTGAAATTATGAAAATAACAATTTTGATATACATTTTTTAAAAAACATCATTGATTAGAAATATTTATTTTTCAGCTTTAGCTAGGATCATCATGTAAATTTAATTAAGAAACCCAGCAAATATGTTCATTTACTCTAACAAATTGATTGTTGAAAGATAATTTAAAATACTGATGTTCTAAAATTTATGTATAAATATGTTAATAGGTGGGATATAATTTGATTTATGATTATAAATATAAAAAAATATTTTGAAATTTTATGTAAAACATATTTATCTTGAATTATTGTTTAATGCTTTTTAATTGTCTTATTCCATGAAATATTTTTTTTAATTCTTAAAAAAAAAAAAAAAAAAAAAAAGGACAATTTTTTTCCCATAAAATAAATTTGTGTTGATAAATATTTACAATTTTTTTTTTTTTTTTTGAAAATTTAAAGGAATATAAATTGCACAATCGTTTTAACTAAATGTTATAATTAAATATTAATAAAAAATATTAACTACATAAAAATACATTTTAAAGTGTATAATTTTCAATTCAAAATCATGTAAAAATTATATAAACAAAATATAATGAAAAAAAAAAAACTATTCTTAATTAGATACGTTTGCAAAATAGGCATGCTAGTGTTTCTACATTAAGCAATACTAGCCACAATGGAAAATAAAGGATAAAATATAAACAAATATATTTAACAATATTTAAAAAGTAAGTGATTTTTAACATATTACCTGAAATGCAAGATAAAATTTCACATTAAGAAATATTTTATGAAAAAAATCGAAATAAAAATGTACACTTTCTTTCTCTTTGTATTCTTCTACTTTTTTAATATGAATCTAACTCTTCTTGCATTTTAGATAAGTCAATTTCCATTTGTTCCAACGTGTTTTGTTATGAAATAAAATTATCAATTGAAATATTACCAATAAAAATTAAAAATTTGTAATAAAGATAGTTTTGAAAGTCAATAAATTTAACAATCTATAGCAAATATAATCACTTTTTAAATAAAGAATTATATTTAGATAAAAATAAGTTTTAACCATTTACTTCCCTCTAATGCATCGCTCTTATTTTTTAAAAATACTTTTTACTTTGAGACATGTTGTATTTTTAAAATATAGAGTTCTGAGCATTATAGCAATTCAGACTATAATATCCTGATTGATTATCATACATATTATAGTGCCATGCAAATATTACACAACAATGAAACACAACAATGAAATAGAAAATATTTTGTTCCAATCAGTACAAAATAACCAATTCCATAGAAAGGAGATTTCATAAACAAATATAAGAAACAAGATATTACAGGTGATATAAGACCATTCAATGTGTACAGTAAACTAAAATAAAAAGGATGAAATGCAATATTTAAGATATTCTCAGAAAGATTAAGCAAGTTTGTGCATATAATATTGTATGAAGAAACCATTTGGAAAACTTTATGGTAGAATGATCAGAAAACTTGAAAACAGGAGTGGCGAGACGAAATTGGATATAGGTATTACTGTAACCAAAACCACAGGTATCACTGTAAAAAAAGTTCATAGTTGTTGGTTAAGAAAGACAAGGCCAAAGCATGAAGCATATATAGTTCTGCAGGTGAAACGATGTTAATACAAATCAGTGTACAACAATGCTCAGTAGCTGCACAAGGCAATGGAACAATAACTGTCAAACTTTACTATTGCCATATACCTTCATAAAACTTGTCTATTCATCTGCCACATGGAGCATTACATCATAACAATAACTGCTTATTGGTAGCACTATGACTAGTCTAAGGAACATAAAGACTAGACATTTTATCAAAAGAGTAACATCTTAAAGGATGAGAAACATTTAAGTGTCCCAAACAATTCTAACCACCACAAAATATGAAAGTATGGACATTGTATTATCCCACTAACTTAAAGAAAACAGACCGGTGGTCCAGGTGTTCTCGTCTAAGGAACAATTGCGCTGAACAGGTGGATCGAACTCTGAATTTTCAATATGAGTATTGTTACCAGAGATCACTCTTATTGATTACTAAATGGTTTTCCCCTATATGCATCTGTTCCTAAAGTTCTATTGGTGCACACTGTTTTATGGATATTTTATTTTTATAGTTCCTCAACAGACTATGCTATTTATCTGTTGAGGAACTTCTAGAAAGTCAGGATATCACTAGAAGAAATTGATCCACATACCTCCTCCATTAAAATCACATAAGACATGTGTGGGATGCTTAAAAGAGATACTTTTCAGCTTGATTATATCTGTAGAACCCTAAATAACTGAAACAGATGCTTTGAGGAGGGTGGCTACTTTTATTCCCACAATTGTTTGATAATCTAATGTTGAATATAAAGAGATAGTGCCATGCAATCATTGCAGTTAAGAGAGGTCATATCTTTTACCAAGAGAAGTTTATTTTTGGGGGAAAAACATTTGCAGGAACCCTACTGTTTTGATAAAACCCTTTTAGTTTGATACTATACTATATGCGTTCTATTTATTTTTGCATTAGTAATAATCTCTTCACAATTAAAGTACAAAATACTGTCTTTTGTATTTTGAATTTCATGCCTTCCTGATGGCTTCTAGAAGAGTTACAACAAAAAAATAATAATTTTTAAAGATATGCACACCAGCATAAATATTAAAAAGTTGTTGATATATTGCTCCTCTTATTATTTTGCATGTTAATATAAATCAATTTATCTTTTAGAAATACATTCAGAATATATTCCATCAAAATTATTATTTAAACTTCATATATATATCTAAAAAAAGGCAAATCTATGACAATTTATCTTAAAAATACAAAATTCTAGTCTTTATTAATACTTTGTTTTATGTAGTGAAGTTTATTTTATTATATGAAAAACAAATATGTTGATATTATAAATTTAGATTAATTAAATTGTCAAATTTTAAAATAATTAAACTTTTAATTAATTAAATCTTATAATTAAGTTGTACAATAGGCAATTTAAAGTCCAAGTTTTAATTACCTTGAAACTTTGTTAATGTCTGCTAAACACATCAAAAGATATAATTCAGAAAGTGAAATCAAAACAATTACAATGCAACTTTAAAAAGCTGCTACAAAAATTAATTCTAGTAACAGAGAACTATATTCAATCCTCACATGCCATATGCAGTTTGAGAGAATAAAATTTAAATTAATGAAAAAACAATAGCTCAATACATTTGTATAAAATCATTATATCACTTTACAGTGTTTGGTTGGAATTTCTATAAGAATCAGTTATATAATTTAAGAGAAGGTCCAAAATGAATTCAAAATGATTTTTATTGTAAATATATATATTATTATTAACAAACACAATTTAAATTAGGCATGAAAAGAAAGAAGCAACTTACATTCTGTCTTAATTTAAAGTTTCCATACATCATTTTCTTTTGTTCACATTTCAAATTGCGAATCATCCTTTTTCATTTCAAGAAAAACTGGTTTTCTAATTTGGTTTGTTCAGCATCTTTTGTCAAACCCTATTTGTAAAATATTAAATATTTGTTATTAAGCACTTAAAAAACATTATAAAGAAATTAAAATCCTTGCCTATAAAAAATAAAATATGCATAATATAAAAAGTCATAATAAATAAAAACATATGTATATATAAAAAAGTAATCAAGAGCCTTAATTCCATCTATGGTTTCTATGCTAGTACCTTACTCAGCAGTACCTGTAACAGAGTAGATGCAAATGTATTACTTGAGATGATTTACCAACTTCACACATACCAATAATGCAACCATGATGAAAGCTATCCGGTTCTCTATGAAGTCTTTGATAAGATCGGAATGGCATTATTGATTATGTCTCCAAGGAAATGCATTGCCAATAATGAGAAAAGTTAAAGAGTTGACAAATGTTACCTATTTTAAACAATGTTAGTTTCATAGTAGAAATATGCACTATATATGAAATTAACACTTTTTAGTCATGAAATTCAACCATTTGTACTTTCATAATACAAATTTCAAAGTTCTGAAATATTTCCGTCATATCATTGCAACTGCTGATGCCTGGCAATGCACAATTATAAAAAATATATATATATATAATGTCATTCAAACTACTTTATTTATATTCAAATATAGATACTTTTTACTGATATTAAAAAAATAATTTTATTCTGACATCATACAATATTTTTAGGAAGAATGCTTATATGTTTCTACTACCTTTTAAAATTATAACAAAAAGTTTATTTATCTGTTTATGACCAAAAGCATTTAAACACAAAAAAACAAATAATATTTTTTTTAAAATTTGCATCATGAAACAAAATAGTTATGATTTCTTCTACAACTGCTTCTTTTAGAATATATTCTGGATTTGAAACTGTGGCGGCTTTGTAAAGGTTGCGTAATGTTATTAATATCCAGACGGCAAAATAAAAGACGATAATCAATTTTTACATTTACATCTTTATTCCATTTCTTCTAACGCCAACTACATAATACCAACAACGTTCTGTTTTCATTCTAGCGGGAAATTCCCTTCTTAACAGTGAAAGTAGAAGTCGTTCAATTTGTATTCCATTTTCCATCAATAGGTGTCGCTACATCACTCCCCTACCAGTAACAAAGTTACGTTACTTTGCAAATGGTAGAAGAATTAATATATCTATACAAATAATATCGAACAAATACACATTGATACAAATTTAAATTGTACAAAATAAGTACAAATACAATTACATATAAACATTTACATACAATAAATCAAGTTAATTTTTAAAATGGACATGGACGAATTATAATTTTGAAGAAAAGTCAATAATATCATTGAAACGTACAGGAAGTTTTACTTGTCTTCCACAACGTGTTGTTGTGTTTGGTTGTGCAACTTGATGACTTGGGATAAATGTTTGCTCACTCGGCACAGATGTATGATCATTTGATGACGTTGGATTCAGATGTTCATTAGGTTGTAACACATATGCCGGTTTTAATCTATCCACTGAAATATTAACTTGTTTATTTTTAATTGATAGAAGAAAGTTTTTAGGGATCTTTGCAATACCAAATAGGGTCCTTCATATGGGGTTCTAAAGGTTTTTTAACTCTGTCAATTCGCAGAAACACATGTGAGCATGTGTACAAATCTTTTGGAATGAAGATCTTTGGTTGACATTTGTTTTTGGATTGGTATGGCTTTAAGTCGACCATCTGTTTTCGGAGATTGCTTACAAAATTATCATCAGATATTGGCAATCTGGATTCTTCAAAGAATTCGCCTGGAAATTTAATAGTTTTGCCATAAACCATTTCAGCTATTGTATACTTACAGTCCTCGTGTAGAGCAGCTCGCAAACCCATAAGAACCGTTGGTAATGTGTCCGTCCAACGAACGTTGTTATGACATCTAATAGCTGTTTTCAAGGTACGGTGAAGACGTTCAACTTTTCCATTACTCTGAGGATGGTAAGAAGACGTATGGTTTACTTTTAACACCACATAGCGCAGCTAAACTTCGAAATAGTTCTGAAATAAATTGAGTGCCTCTGTCAGTAATAACACAAGTAGGTACACCAAATCGGGTAATCCAATGCTCATAAAAAGCTTTTGCTATACTTTCTGCAGTGATATTTGATAACGGTACCACTTCCATCCAAGAGGTAAACCGATCAATACACGTCAAGCAGTATGTGTATCCATTAGAAGGTGATTAAGGTCCAATTAAATCTATATGAACGACACTAAATCTCTCATCTGGTGCTTGAAATTGTGAATATTCTGATTTTGTATGTTTAGTTATTTTATTTTTCTGACAGTTGATGCAAGTTTGAGTCCACTGTTTAACATCTTTTTCATATTTGGCCAAATGAATCTTTTAGTTATTTCTTTTACAGTAGTTCGAATTCCAGAATGAGCTAAACTGTGAATTATATTAAATATTGTCGTTCGAAAATTTTTTGGTATGAATGGTCTGATACTGGAAGTAGAGGTATCACAATGCAAGAGCTTTCCTGATGGCAATTGGTGTTCTTTAAAATGTAATGATTTGGAATGTAATTTCAATTCTTGCAATTCATCATCATTAATTTGTGCATCTGCTATCAAGTCATAATCAACAATAGGTGAATCGATGTTCTCAATTCTAGACAGTCTGTCTGCTACCACATTGTTTCGACCACTGATATGGTATAGGTTAGTAGAGAATTGTGAGATATATTGTAGGTGTCTTAGTTGTCTGGGGAGGCTTTATCATTGTTTTGCTTAAAAGCGAATGTTAACGGCTTATGATCAGTATAAATATCGAAATCTCGACCTTCAAGTAAATGCTTAAAATGTTTAATGGATAAATATATACCCAAAAGTTCACGGTCGTAAACGCTGTAATTTTTCTGAGCATCATTAAGATTTTTTAGAAAAAATGCAATTGGCTTCCATCCATTTGGTTCTTTTTGTTGAATAACTGATCCAATAGCCCAATCAGATGCATCTGTGAGAAGTGCCAGAGGGTAATCTGAATTGGGATATGCCATTAACGCTATTTGTGCAACATCTTGTTTGCATTTTTCAAAACTTTGTCTAGTTTCATCGGTCCATGGTATGTTGCGTCGATCTTTTTTGTAGATCCTTTTTAAAAGTTCATGTAGAGGGGCTTGAGTTTTTGCGGCATTATTTATATAATTACGATAAAAATTGATCATTCCTAAGAAGGAACGTAATTCGTGCATAGTTTCTGGCAATGGATATTCTATGATAGCTTCGATCTTTTGAGGTTGAGGTTGTGAGCCTTCCGCAGATATTTGATAGCCTAAAAAATCTATTACAGGTACTCCCAAAACTGATTTGCTAACATTAATCCGTAGACCATATTTATCTAAGCGCTGGAAAACTATTTTAAGATGTGAACGATGTTCTTCCTCGCAAGAAGAGGCGATCAACACATCATCTAAGTATGGAAACACAAAGTCAAAGAACTTCATTTATAAACATTTGAAATGTTGCAGGGGCATTTTTGAGACCAAAACTCATCACATTGAATTGATAAAGTCAAAAGGTGTGATGATGGCAGTTTTTTGCCTTATCTTCATCTGCTGCAGGAATGTGATAATATGCTTTAGTAATGTCAATTTTAGAAAATATAGTTTTATTAGTTAAAATATGTTGAAAATCCTGGATTCGAGGTATGTTATATCGATCAGGTATAGTTAAATCATTCAATCTTCTATAATCACCACACGGACGAAAAGAACCATCTTTCTTTGTTACTATATGTAATGGACTTGCCCATTCTGAGCTAGATGGACTAATAATGTTATTGTCTAGCATATATTTAAATTCTCTTTAGCTATTTCCAACCGTTTTGGATCTAATTGTCTTGCTTTTACAATTTATGGGTTGTCCTTTAGTTACAATATGGTGTTTTACATTATGTTTAACATTTGAATCAAGAAAATTTGGTTTTGTTATATTTGGATACATAGAAAATAAATCAGAATATTTACATAAGCTGCTCGTTGTATTTACACTTTCATTAATAAAGATAGGTGCAATGTCACCATAAACTGCAAGGTTAGTTACACCATCAATTAATCTTTTATGCTTGATATCAATTAATAAATTGAACTTATTTAAAAAATCTGCACCTAGTATAGGTTTACTAATTTTAGCCACAATAAACGGAATTGAAATTCTCGGAGCAAACTTAGACCAAGATTTAAAATTTCTGTACCAAAAGTATCGATTGCAGTATTATTTGCAGCATATAATTTATAGTCACTAATAAATTTGTGTTTAGAAGCATAAGGAATAAGACTTACGTCCGCTCCACTGTCAACCAAAAAGCGTAAACCCGTTTTTTTTGTCGTTGACAAATAGACGGAATTGACGGCAATGTGTTGTATTTTCAGCAGCAGAGTCTGCCGTTAATTCTGTTGCTGATTCTGGTTTTCCGAAGGATTATTTTTCCATGCACATGGAGCTTGACATTTATCAGGAAAACATTTTTCTCGAAAACGAAAATGGTAATAACAGTATTTGCCAGAAGGATTATAATAGCGATTGCGAGACTTACTTCGATGAGAAGAAGAGTATCGACCTCTATGTCTTGATTGGGAACGAGAGTTCCTTTTGACACTCAGTTTTTCAAGTTTATTATCCAAAGATGCAATTTGTTGTTGTAACGCAGTTATGGCATCTGATCCCGATGAAACATCATTGCTTACGCAGTAAAGTTCTTGTTTTGGTTGCATGTCAAGAATACGATCCGCCATTAATGCCAGTTTTTCAATTTCTTCATCACTAACTAGTAAAATATTCCGCACGGAATAAGGCATTTTTTGTAGAAATAACGTTGTTAGCACTTTGTCAGTAATTCCATCAGTAGCCAGGTTTCTCATTTTTTGTAAAAGTTGACTGGGTTTAAGATTTCCCAAGTCAAGTCCTGTAAGTAGTCTCTGAAGACGCTTATTTTCGCTTTCTTTAAAAGTATTCAGCAAACGTTCTTTAGCAGCGGTATATTTTGTTCTATTAGCATCACTTATAATGTCCCACAAACTTTCAACAAGTTTCGGTTCTAATTGCGAAACTAAGTAGTTGAATTTTGTATCCTCGGCTGTTATTCCACAAATTGAAAACTGTGCTTCAACTTGAAAGAACCATATTTCTGGTTTTTCTGCCCAAAAGGAGGTATTTTGACACTAACCCGCGCTACTTCATCTTTTTTTCGCCGATCCATTTGTTTCAGTCATTTTGTAAATAAATCACAGTTTGCAAGCAATTCACGGGTCACCAAGTATGTGGCGGCTTAGTAAAGGTTGCGTAGTGTTATTAAATTCCAGACGGCAAAATAAAAGACGATAATCAATTTTACATTTACAACATCTTTTATTTAATTTCTAATGCCTACTACGTAATACCAATTACGTTCTGTTTTCATTCTAGCGGGGAAATTCCTTTTTAACAGTGAAAGTAGAAGTTGTTCAATGTGTATTCCATTTTCCATCAATAGGTGTCGCTACAAGGTGAACACATAATTAAAAAAAAAAAAAATTCTGAAATAATAGAGGTGGACGAAAAAAAAAAAAAAAAAAATATTTAGCTCACACAAATCATTTCATAAATAGTAATTGTGAAATGAAGTCATTTCTATTGGATTGTTTCAAGTATTCTGAGTAACATACATCCAAAAATATAAGTACTGAAATCAATAGAATGGTTATAAAATAGGATTTTTCGCGGCTATTATAACATATGGCTATAGCAGCTATCAAATTTTGCTGATGGTAACACGTATCTTACTATACCCATTCATTAAATTTAATAATGCGAACAAGTTTAAAAGAAATTGAAAATACGCATTGGAAAATAAAAAATATTATAACTTATTTTAAAAGAAATCCTCAAGCTTCAGAAAAATTAAAGGAAATGCAAATTAAAATAGATATTTTGGCAACACTTTTTTTATGTTGCAGAAAAACTGTTTTACAGTGTCCAAAACAGTGTTTTGAAATTAATAGCGGCTTTTTTATCTTGTGAAATGTTTTTTGTGTTCATTTTTAAAGATCTTTCGCTTCATTAAAAATCAAATTCCTTGGTAAGTTTCGTATCGTTTTATTTCGTACACTTATTGCGTAAAAATATTTCATTATTGATTAGTCCGTAATTATATTTCTCTTAAAAAACAAAACATCTTGTGGATAATATATAATATATTTGACAAATATTTTTAAATATCTTTATGGATACTTGGGAAAAATAATATTTTTTGTAAATATTAATATTTATATTTAAAAATAATTAGAAAACAAACTTGAAAACACAACGTGCAGAAAGCAAACTTGTAAAAAAAAAAAAATTTAAAAAAATTACCAAATGTTACAATGATTTTGCAGGTATGATAATAGAATAGTATAATATAATAATTATAATATTAAAATATAATTATATAATATAGTAATTTTGCAGATACAATGTTATATTATGTGTGATATATGGCAATATTTAATTTACTAATAATAAGAATACACTGAAATGTGTTATGCTCTAAAAGTAAATAAGTTACCTAATCTAAATCTCCGTATAATATAATATTTATAATTTGTTAGCGCATGAAATTCAAGTTTTTCTAAGTACTTTAAGATAAAGTAATATTGAAATGTCAGTTCATTAATATATCTTGAAATTCCTTGTTAGCATTTATTAAAAATAAATTTAATTGCAATTATCACTCCATTTTTTAAAGCAAGACCTAGTTAAATTAAAGTCATTAACATTCTCTGATTAAACATTTTAATTCTTTTGTACGTAATTAATATTTCAGAAATTGTATTAATGAAAATTTATGCAGTAGTTCCTATAAGTGAACAGGCATAGATGAAATTTTTAGAAAAAAATGCGTTCTAATGTGATAAAATTCGAAAAATTTACATAATTTTTTATATCACTATTACATTCTTAATAAAACCATAATATACTTTTTAAAAATATTGACTCATAATTTTACAAATATCAAAATATGAACAAATTTGGAAAAAGTATGTCACAAAAAAATCAATAAACTACAAAAATTTTTCCTAAGTAAAAAGCAATTAACAAAAATGTTATTTATCCTCTTTAATAGTTGATTACTATTTGAAGTACAATTTTTCATTTTTGGCAGTTTGTTTTTTGAAAAATATTCCATTTTTCAAGTGTGTCTAAAACTTGCAAAACAATTTATATTGTTAAGCATATAACAGCACTAAATGTTGAACATTTCTACCCTTTTTCAGTATGAGTTTCTCTTGAAATATTTGACAACAAAGAAAAAAGTGCTAATTTAAACAACTTATAAACATTTATAAGAAAAAAATTTCATTTCAAATTACAGTTGTTGTTGTTCTAATGCAGCTGGCAATACAGAGACAGTTAATCTTTATGCTATAAGCAAGAGCTGCATCGTTGTTACTCATTTAGCACTACCCAGGGGGCACATGTATCCTGAAGATATGCTACGGACGTGCATAACACTACCCCCCCCCCACAACACTCTATGATCCTATTGGACCGGACCTACGGTTTAAAGTAGATTCCGAATCATTTCATACATCCATGACACCTCTGGGGCTCGAACCCGAAACCTGTGGTACTGATCGCCAGATCACCAGGCCCCATTACTGTTTTATAATGGAAAAATATTGACCAATCGGTGGTTTCTGTATGAATGCTAGTCATATTTAGAAAAATATAATATTTTTGCAAAATAATTCATTCTTAATGGTTAAAAATTCCTGTGTGGTTTCTTGTGTAAATTTTAAAATTATTTACTAATAAAGAATGCATTTTTTTTTCTGAAAATTTCTTGTGTGTCCATTTACTTATAGGAACTATTGTATGAATTTTCATTTATAAAACAATTTCTTTAATATTATTTTATTATGTACAAAAGCATTAAAATATATTCAATCAGAGAATGCTAACAGCTTTAATTTAACTTGGTATTGTTTAAAAATGTGTTGATAATAAAAGATTTAAAGTTATGTTAATGAATTAACATTTCAATATTACTCATCTTAAAATGTTTAGAAAATTTTGAATTAAATCTATTTTTATATATTATTCAAAATGGAGATTTTGAATTTTTTATTGTTTTAACGCAATACATTTTAATGTATTCTTAACAGTAATATGTTGTTTGTGTACATCTTGAGTTTATATTTCTTCTATTTATAGATAAAAATAACTATTAATAGTTAACCTTATAGATGCTGTCAAATTATAAATTTTAGATTTTCCAAAATAAATGATTTTTTTATGTGATAAGATAAATATTTGTAAAATATCACATGTTATCCTATATAATATACAACTGAATATTTAAAAATTATATGCTCTGATTATATTAGTATTAAAGGAAATAATTGTATAATTTCATTATTAATACATATCTCAGATCTACTGTGTAGAGTAAAAGCTTTTTTACCTGTTGCTCAAATTATAAGTATTTTACCCTTATTATATTTTTTATAAGGAATTTCAAAAATGTGAAAAATGATATTAAAACTAAGCTGTTGATATTTTATATAGTGTGTAGATTTAATCAATTTTTATTGCTTATTTTTATGATATTGAGGTGCTTTATAAAAGTATAAAATAGGTAGCGAAAGTATAAAGTAGGAATAAATACAATTTCTTTCATCATATTTAATAGAATGCAAATTTAGTGCAGTCACAAATTTATTAACAAAAAGAAAAATTATTTGCAATTAGCAAATAGTTTCTTCTAATGTTTTAAAAATATTGTTAATAAAAATAAAACTGAAGATTAATTTATTGATAGTAATATACTAAGTTTATTTTTCTTAAAATAATTTTTAATGTTATTTGTAGTTTTTTTTTTTTCATATCCATCTTTATCTTATTTTTTAATGTTATTTGTAATTTTTATTTTCATATTCTTCATTATCTTACTTTTTAAATGTTACAATGGTTGATATGAACACATTTTATTTTAAACTCAAGATTTCATATTTATAACATCTTTATTTATTTATACTTTATGATGTAGATAGATATAATAACAAAATGTGTTCTTTAATGTATTTATATATCTTTTTTGTTTGTTTAAAGATAGTAAATTGCCAGGGGACACCCAGTAATATTTTTCTGAAATGCAATCAAATAAGTTCCTGAATCACTACCTTAGACTACACAGACTTTTTTTTTGATAACATTTGCTCTAGTTTTATCTGTTTGAAATAATTTAATTAATAACTATACCATTTTTTTCCCTTTTCAATTAAAAAGGAAAAAAAGTGGTATAATTATTAATATTGCTAAGCTCACTTTAACTTTCAATTAAAATTGCCAATTAATTTTATAATAAATTTTTAATTTAATTTAATTTTTATTTATAGAAAAAATATTTTTAATTAAAAAATGTTTAGTAAAATTTAAATAGGTCCGTTAAAGTTTGAATGCTTCTTCCAAAGAAAATAAGCAAATGAAACTTTTCAAAATGTGGCAAGATTGTTTTTTTAGAAAATGAACTATTGTTAATATATATTTGGTCATTTTAATTGGCTATTTAATGTCAGTGGTGTGAAATGTATTTTGCAAGGAAATTTTTATTTTATGTGTAATTACCACATAATAATATGAAGTCGTTTGTAATACAAAGATTCACTTTATATAATAATAACTTAGAGTAAAACAACTTCCTCTTTAACAAAGAACTTTTTTAAAATAATTGACTATAAAATTTGTTTCTAGATGATGGCGCGACCTATAGCTCCACCTGGATTAGGTGCAACCATAGGGTCAGTACCTCTTGCAGTTACTGATCCTGTTGCCTTCATGAATACTTATCGCTCATACATAACAATGATTGTGGATCCAACAATTAGTGAGTAGAATTTTTATATATATGTAGTCCTCAATTTGTAAAAGAATTATATTCCAACAGCAATCATGCACAGATTTATCTTGAATTTAACAAAAGATTTCCAATATTTTATCTTTTACCAATCAGGAGATAACTTTTAGGAATTAAGGGAAATTTTTTTTGAGAAGTATCAAAATTATTAATATCTAGCTGCATGGTTCTGATAATATATTTTTAAATATAAATGTATATTAATTTGTAGTAATGTGTTAAAAAACGAATTTTACTTGCTCTTATTGATTTTTTTATTTTTAAAAAAGCAGTGTCTTTTGATAACTTATTGCAGTTCTCTTTTTAAAAATTCTATGATAAGAATAGTGGATATTGAGCTATAGTTTTCTGATTTGGAAGTTAGCATCTGTAAATTATGAGTGAAGGACATTTTAAATTTTAATATTTTTATAAAATATATATTAAAAATAAATTCTACTTAATTTAAAATGGTCACAAATATAAACATTAAAATTAACATTTATAAATGCATATGTAATTACAAATTAAAATAAAAAAAAAATTAAGAGGTTTTCTCATAAATTTTTAAGTACCTGCACATTTTTTTAAACTGAATATGAGGAAATCATATTTAAAAGTTAAAAATTTCTGCTTCAAGAAAATTTACTTATTTCTTGTGCTGAAAAAAAGTTCATAAAAAATTGTACATGTAATATTTTAGAGGGCTGTTGAATCATTAAATATTATCATGCATAGTTATTTTTCTGAAAAATTATTTATGATTAGACTGATTTTCAGAAATTTAAATTACTGATCATGAACTGACTAATAGAGGTGAAAAATGTATGTAAATGTTTATTAACTGTAATATAATTATATTGTAATATTATACAACACTTAATACTGGAAAGGTATGCATACCAATTAATGGCATGAATGAAATGCATATATATTTTATTTGTTGATATATTATTTTTAATAAATACAATTTAAAATAACCAGAATAAAAAAAAAAAAAAAAAAAGGAAGATTAATTTATTCACAGGATAGAAGAAACAATGTTGGAAAGCTAGTTGTATCAAGAGCCAGATAACTAGCTCTAAGATACTAAAAATATTCAATCTTAGCATTTGAATTTTTTATTTATTTTTTAGAGGATGAGAGCAAATTAAAGGCATTGCAAGAAGTTAGTCAAGAACTTGAGGTATTTATATTCTATAGTAAAAATAATAATTTAGTTAAGATTATTTTAATTAAATAATGAATCATTCAAAATTAAAGTAAATATTTCTCAAATATGTCAATTGGGACTTTTTTAAAAATAATATTTTTAATTTAAAAGAGATTGGAATCAGTATAAAGTAATATATCTAATATTAATGTTGCATTACTACTTCTGTTTTATATCCACTTTCAAAATGCTGTAAAAAAAGAACCACTTATAACAATGAGTTCAAATTTGAACTGAAGATACTTGAAGAAGAGGGAAACAGTATGGTACCAAAAAAGTTAAAATGTATTAATAGATGGCGCTGTAAGCGGCATAAAGAAAATGAATTTGGCTGCCAGTGATATTTTGAATCGAAATTACAGTGTATTTGTCCTGTGTTGCACATTAAACCAACTGTAGTGTTCAATGTGCTTGATTGTTTCGTTGCTTTTTGACGGAAAAAAGGACTTCCAAGTCATTCAACAGTTTTGAAACTGGTAGTGGAAAGCCCATCCACCACGGCAAGGTCATACCAAATTGGATGGGGAAAATCAGTGGAACTTTTTTTTGATGCCATGTTTCCACCTTCAAGTATTTTCAGTTCAAATTTGATTGTGACAAGTGTTTTTTTTTTTTTTTTTTTTTTTAAAGTGGGATTTTAATATAATCACCCTGTAGATCTGTGATACAGTTGTTCTTATTAAATTTATATATTTTTTAAATTCATACCTTGATGTATTGGTTGAATGAATATTTTCTGGATTAGAATTTTTTCGTGAAGTGGTTGTAAATTTAAGAAGTAATATTTTAAAAATGCAGTAATTAAAAAAAAAAAAAAAAAAATTCATTTATTTTTTTCTTTTAATATTGCCTTATATAAATAAGTTTTTTTATTTTGAATTAAAATGTAACAAACATTGTTTTGAATGTTTTTTTTTTTTTTCAAAATTTCTGAAAATTTGGATTAATTAGAAATTATGACCATAAATATCTTAATATTTCGTTGAAAGTGACAATTTTAATGATTTAATAATTTTTATTATCATAATGCATAAACTTAATGATTTAATTATTTTTACTATCACAATGATTTAATAATTTTATAATCTTATAATCTTAGTGATCATTTTGATTTTGTTTTGTATCACTTAGTTTAATTTTCCAAGTTTTTCTGTATCTTTTATTCTGTTTTTAGAGAAAGTGACATGCAATTTTTGTAATTTTCAGTATTTTGAGGAGTAGAATTTATGTATGTGTATTATGGAAATGCTTTTTGTTAATCTTGTTAATTTATAAAATGTTTTTGTTTATAATTTTGACAAATGTTACTACTAATTATTATAATAATAAATAAGTTGCTGAACTTTATTTGGTAACAAATAAAAAAAATTATATTATTTTGAAGTATTAATTTTTTCAAATATTTCTTCTTTGAATTTTTTTTTTTTTTTTTTTTTTTTTATATCTATGCTGTTATAATGTTGCTAAGAGCTTATAATGCTTCTATTATTATGTTACTACTTACACACATGATTTTAAAAATATAATTACTTAAAGTCTATTAATCTGTTGGACAATTTTTTTTTTTTTTTTTTATGATCAAGACAAATCTAATATTTTCATTAAAAACATTTCTATCATTTAAATTTTTTATCTTACTGAAAAAAAAAAAAAAAAAAAGGAAAATTTTCTCTTTATATTAAATTCTTTTATTATTATGAAATATTTTTTCATATAGTTCTGAAGAATTATTCATAAATGTTGCTTTCGTAACAAAGAATTTTATCAAAAATTTGTTTCGAATAGAAACAAAAACTATTGGCATATTCAGTGGAATGTTTTTACTTGAATAGTTATTTGCAATGAACGAATAAGAGGTACCAAGAGGAAATAGCATTTAAAGCGAAGGAATATGTGAACCAAGTATTACTCCCAGTTAATGAACTGGGAAGAAATATGTATAAAAAACATACTTTTATGCTATTTACTATCTTAAATATAACCTACATGTACCATAAGTTTTAATAAAATCAGTTATGAACCATTTGTTACCTGTGATTGATAGCATTCGCTCCCACTATATTCTGAAAACTGATTCTTCATTCATACTAGACTACCATCTTTTTGAAAGTTTCCTGCCCAAAAGGAACCTGCTTGCTGGATTAATCATTAAAAAAACTTTAAATGATTGTATACCTTTATATGCAACCCTAACAGTCACTTTAGTGTCTGTTGAAGCAAAATACATGACCTATGAATTTATTCTCGATGAATCAGAGTATAAGGTTTTGATTGGTGTTTGCTTACTTTTACTTGTATTGTACTGTACTATCATCATGGCTTCTCAAGAATAGCTTATTATCCAAGGTTATTGGATATTCTGGTCTTTTAATTTTTGTACCACAATTAAAATGAAATGCATTGGCCGTTTTTTTTTTTTTTTTTTTTATGCCCATGTTTAATAAAGGGGATTATGTTCCTATTTGCATAAATAGGAAAGAGCCGCAAGGCTGTCATATATATGTATGTAAGTTTGTCCAACTCTGATCTCTATTTTAACCTACAAAAATTTTCCCAATACTAATTATGGCTTTACTTTTGTAGATATTCAAAAGTATAAATTGTTATGGGAAGAAAAGTAAAAATCAACACTTGTATGTTTTTTTTTTTTTTTGAAGTCTCTACATTATTTTAAAATATATTTTAAAGTTTTGGAAATTCACCACTTGGGTACTAAACACTTATAAAAAATACTACAAATTATTATAGAAAAGAAAGAAAAACATGCAAAGTTGTATTTTTTTTTTTTGTCCTTTCAAATGCAAATTTTTAAAACTTTAAATCAGAGAATAAAGAGAATTGACTTATGAAAACCAATTTTATGGAGTAATGCATACCTACCTACTGCAGAGGAATATCTGCAGTTGGTGTCCCTTCCTCAGAATAGGAAGCTACTCATGTGGATGTGTATATTTTATGTTTTTCTTTGTGATCCTTTCCTTTTGATCCTTTTTTGTGATCCATTATTGAACATCCCTTTTCCCGGGAAAAGGGGATGTTCAATAACATCAATCAATTTAAATGTGCATTTTAACATTTGAATGAAAATCGGTGATAAAAAAAAAAAAAATCAGTTAAGATTCATGTAAAAACCAGAAAATTCAGAATAATGAAGTAAAATTTTTTTTTTTAGGTATTTTCATTTTGAATTTAAATTCCTAAAAATATATACTAGAGGTTAAATAAATTCTTTAATTTTAGAATATTGCTTCTAATCCCCAATATCCATCTTTTTTGGACTTGGCTCTTAAAGTTTTCATTAAAATTTTACAAGATGGTGAACCTCATTTCGTAGGTGAACATACAATTCATGTAAGTATAACGTTCTAATATTATTAGATATAGTCAATTATTGCTCATTAAAATTTTTGAGCTCAAGCATCTGAGTGCAGAATTATGAGCCATTAAAATATTTGGTATAATTCATTTGGCTTACATTTATTATAATATATTAGAAAAATATGAATTTATTGAAAATTCCAGTTTACTCCACAAATGACTCTAACTGTTCTATTTTTTGTAAATTATCATTAATTAATTTATTATTATTACTTTTATTTTGAATTAAAATTTTTCATTAAGTTTAGAGCTAAAGTTTTAAAAGTAATTGCTGTGTATATTTTTGATAATTGTATAAAAATATGTAATTATGAAACCATATTGCAATTACCATTTTGTAATTAAGTATTAATAAATAATTTATTTAGATAAATATAAATTTTTATAATAGTTAATTAGAAATACAGTAGTTAGTATTTCCAAAATATTTTTTATTATAATCAGAAATAAGTTATTTTCCTGCTGCTTTTTCTGTAGCTATTTATTTTTTTTGTCAAACAAGGGATTGTTTCATTTGATTCACATAACTTAACTAAATGATTAAATTTTTATTTTCTTAAACTAATAACTTTCTTAACTCATAAAAGTTTAAATCCTAGCTAGTTCACCAATTAAATAAATATTTATTTTAATTATAAAAGTATAAAAAAATTTTCAACAAGATTGTCAAAAGTAAATTTATTAAATATTAGCTCTTTTTGCTGTAGTGCATTTTTAAGTAATTTTATGTATAAGAAATTATAATAAAATTTTTTGCATGGGAAAATTGTAATTAAACATATGCATAAAGAATCATATAAAACTCATACTGGATAAAAAAAAAATTCTTTTGGATTATAGGATGTAAGAAAATGTAGGTTAAACTATTCTACCATATACAAAATTTTTGTTCTTTTTTAGCTCAATCTTGAGAAGGTTTATAATCAAATTAAAACATTTAGAAATCAGAATATTGTCTTGTTTTTATGCAAACATGTTTTCTTAAAAATTAATTTTTTATTATTTATTTTTGTTATTAATTAATTTTTGTAATTTATTTAATGCATTTTTGTTAAATCACATAGTAACTTAATAATAATTATTAATTTTTCATTTCAGCAAATCGCAAACTTATTTTAGAAATAATTCACAGAATTCCGACAAATGCCACATTACTGGGACATGTAAAAAGTATTTTGTCTTTGATGTTCAAACTTTTAGAGTAAGTAAAAAGTTTTAATAGTTTTACTAGGAAAATTGGGTTTCATTGATTAAAATGTGTCATTGGTTTTCTTTCAGTGATACCTATGATAGTTTTTTTTGTATGGTACATGATTAAACAATTATATTCACGATAAACTTAACATATAAAATAAAATTTTATTCATAAATATTACACCATTCAAAATGATGTAATATTTGTAAAATACCATTAATGATGATAAAGCAGTTTATAATAATTATTGCATGAAGTATGGTTAACTTTATAAACACTGATATTAAATGTCAACAATTAACTGGCTAAAAACAGTAAATATAAAATTTAATATTATGTATTGAGTGCTTTTGTTTTTCAAGTAGTTGTCAGTTACAAAATTAAATCTTACATTAAACTTTTTCATTGAAAACTTGTTTTTATTTTGGAAATGTGGTTCTAATACATTTATTTGATATATCTATGGAACTTATTTAAAATGTTTAATCAATATGCATATTCTTGCAAAAAGTAGCCATTATGATATTTTTTACTATGTTTATATAAAAATTTTAAATCTTGGTTTTTAATAGAGAAATGATAAGAATATATTCTATTTCAGATTGAAACGAGGAAAACATATTAGTGGTTCTGAGAATAATTATAGAATTTCATAAAACATATCGTCCTCCTTTTAGTTCTGAAGTATGTATAATTTTCATTTGTATTTTTTTGCAATTTTCTAAATGAAACAATTTTCCTGTTATTTTTTTCAATGTATCTTAAAAACTTCTTACTTCATTATTATAAATTTGCTGTGTAATTTATTCAAGATTTTCTCTGTTTTCAAAACATTAATTTTTAATTTTGATTGTGCTGGTAAATTCTTTATTATACAATTATAGTCCAACTATTGGATTCATGGGAAAATTGGCAAACAAATTTTAAATTTGACAGATTCAAATGCAGTGGTATTATAAGCATCATATATCTTCAGAAAAATGTCATTTAAAAGGGATTTTAATTGCAATAAAAATTTTCAATTTTTAATTGATTTTAACAATTAATCACTTAATTTCTGCTTTCAAACAAGATGCTTATCATTCCACATGTTCCATGGTTGAACTATATAAAGAATTTTAATATGCTATTTTATGACTAAATTAATCCTGATGAATTTCCTTAAAAATTACTTCATCAATTTGAAGGAAATTTGGGCACCTGAGGTTATATGTAATTTATTCTAAATGAGTACATGTTTTAATGCATGTATTTTATATAAGCCATTATGTTGCAAATGTTAATTTTCATATTTTCAAAATGTAAAATGCACATTAAAAAAGTGTAATTTATAATTTTATCTTTTAAAATACCTTTTTAAAAGCAGATCAAAACATATTTAGCTTAAATTAATAATGATTTTCTTAAAATAGGGCTATCTTAAGAAAATCATTATTAATTTAAGCTATCAATCTATCCAAAGTTTTGTTTAGTGCAATTCAGAAACAGCAATGTTCTTAAATGCTGGGTACCTTGACCTAATGTTATTTATCATAAAAATGCTGAGTATCTAGCAGATTCAAAGCTACCCAAGAAGTACTTCTGGGGCTTTCTATATTACAATTGCATTTTCTCACCATAGTTTGGATGAGCAGCCACAGGCATTTTCATTTTGTTTGCACCCTCTTCAGTCCCCCTCCCCTATAAAGGATTTTGGATGCAGATTTTTCATGTCCCTGCTCTGTAAATATGCAAGCATTTAATTGTTGAATTTCAAACTCCATTGCTAGTTTGTAAACCTAATATGCTATCCATTTGGTCATTCTGACATCATTGCTGAAATGTAAAAACGCTATCCATTAGGTCATTCTGACATCATTGTTTAAATGTAAAATGGGATACTTGAGTAATCTGCCATACATATATATATATATTTTGTTGATGCCTCTTTATATTAATTCTACTTCTTTGCATAAATTGTTTATATTTTCTACAAAACCTCACTAAGAGTGAATTATAATAGTTACATAATGTAAATATGTAGCTGTTCTTAGGAATGCAAATTTTTAAATTATACTCAATCATTATTTATAACGGATATAATTAAATTATATCCTTTCTAGATAGTCTATTTTGTGAATTTGCATTCTTCAAATCGCATTTATTTTATCAGGCAAATCATGATATGATTAACGATACAACAACTTCATAATATCTTACTAAGTTGCAAGAACTAATAATTTACTTAGTGTAGAAACACTTAATTTTCTGTATTTTGAAATAGAAAGTTATATTTAATAAATTTTGAGAATGTCAAAAATGTTTATGAATGCTGCTCTGTAAAACATTATAAACAATAAAAATTTATTTTTCTTAATCTTATTTTATTGTTATTGTTCTCTAAAGTTTTTATAAAATATGTAAACAGTTGTCAAATTTTTTTAGAAGATCAAAGCAGGAAATTTTATTTTGGTAGTGTTTCTCATGTAAAGAACAAGTATATTATTTTTATATAAATCTAAGAATATTTAAATCTGTTTTTCAGATATCGCAATTTCTGGTTATGTAAAAACTATTTACAGAGATCTGCCAAATCGCCTAAACTCAATTTTTGATCCTAGACCCATTCCTAAATTAAAGGATATTAATGTGTGTACACTGAATCCCATTTTAGACGAGCTTTGTACAGTAACACTTGTTCATTGTGATAGGAGAGGATCTGATGCCAGTCCAGATCAACAGGCGCAGTGTTTTTTAAAATTTTGATACTGTACTGTTTAAGCTATGTCCATAAGACTTATGTTTGCACTAGTCTTTTTATGTTATTTTAAATCACACGATGTATATTTCATGCAAAGACAATTTTCTATTTTATACGTGTATGTGTTGTAAAAGTATAAAAAAAAAACAGATTTTTTCATTGTTACCACTAGTACAATAATTCACTATAAATCCAGCCCTTCTTGATGAACTTAGTCCATCTTGATCTATCCTCAACAGTGCTTCTCCAGTTATGAAATCTAATAATGTTAAAACTGCTATATATACAAGTCTTCCTTTATACAATTGTTAGTAGTTTAGCATGAAATATGCTTTTAATGACATGTTCTGATGGTATAGCAGTTCTGCTGGCACACAAGCATTACTATCCTTTTAATTATTTCTGAGCCTAAATCATTTACTTTGGTAAACTAGAAAACAGCTTCTAATGTATATAATCCTATTTATATATAAAAAAAATACATATCTGAGGTGCCATATAACTTGTCTTTAATTGATTATTAAATTTACTATTAGTTATTTAATATACATCAATAAAGATGCAATATGTGTTTGAATTATTTATGAGAAGATGTTCAATTTTTTTGTGCGAGTTGATACACAATCCTTGCATGCTATATGGAATGATGTCGCCTCAAACTTCCCTGACAGCCATTGTTATGCGAGCATCAGTTTCTTAGTGTTGTAAACAGGAGTGCCATACACCAGTGTCTTGATTACTTTTTCTGAGAGCATATCAATTTGTAATGAATCTAACAGGCCAATCCATTGGATCATCACTCCTGATCCACTGTTAGCCATATATCCACTTCATATATATAATGTCTATGTAGTGACAAACATTACAACAGAAGTGGTGAAGATGCAGAGTTATGGCCGGCAGTACACATTATTAGACATGTTCTTTCCCACAAGTGATGCACAGCTTGTTTATAAAGACTCTGAGATCTGTATGTTTTATTTATATTTGCTGACTCCACATTCAAATTATAACCTATTCTACTATTGCTGCTGCATCAAACTGTGGGAAATGAAGAGCATGCAAAAACTCTCGAACTCATGCACTTGTATATATACCATCTACTGTGTGTGAAAACATTTTGGACTCAGAATTTTGAGATTTTGAGTTGTCTGGGGCAAGAAAGAAATACGAAGTTTGCTAAAAGCACTTTGTAGATATGAAAATATAAAATATATGCTCCCATTTTGAAAATACAGCTATAAAAAAAAATTTGTAAAAATACCTAAACATAAACACACAATCTAATAATATTTTATAAAAAAATTATCACAATAGTAACTTTATTATAATCGAATGAGAACTATACATAATTGAAATTATTGAAGAGTCGCTTCTTCAGAAATTTCCAAACTTGCTAGATTATTACTTTTTAAAAAAAATGAATATGTTTCTATTAGGCAAAAAGAATTTTAGTAAATTATGACCATCTATATGATTCCAATTTTACTTTCTTATGTGAATATGGTTCTTTTCAAAGTTTCCCCCCCCTTGAAATTTATAATTGGAGCTTTGAATATATATATGTAATTTGTAATGAATCTAGCAGGCCAATCCATTGGATCATCACTCCTGATCCACTGTTAGCCATATATCCACTTCATATATAATGTCTATGTAGTGACAAACATTACAACAGAAGTGGTGAAGATGCAGAGTTATGGCCGGCAGTACACATTATTAGACATGTTCCTGATACAAGTGATGCACAGCTTGTTTATAAGACTCTGAGATCTGTATGTTTTATTTATATTTGCTGACTCCACATTCAAATTATAACCTATTCTACTATTGCTGCTGCATCAAACTGTGGGAAATGAAGAGCATGCAAAAACTCTGAACTCATGCACTTGTATAATACCATCTACTGTGTGTGAAAACATTTTGGACTCAGAATTTTGAGATTTTGAGTTGTCTGGGGCAAGAAAAGAAATACGAAGTTTGCTAAAAGCACTTTGTAGATATGAAAATATAAAATATATGCTCCCATTTTGAAAATACAGCTATAAAAATTTGTAAAATACCTAAACATAAACACACAATCTAATAATATTTTATATAAAAAATTATCACAATAGTAACTTTATTATAATCGAATGAGAACTATACATAATTGAAATTATTGAAGAGTCGCTTCTTCAGAAATTTCCAAACTTGCTAGATTATTACTTTTTAAAAATGAATATGTTTCTATTAGGCAAAAAGAATTTTAGTAAATTATGACCATCTATATGATTCCAATTTTACTTTCTTATGTGAATATGGTTCTTTTCAAAGTTTCCCCCCCTGAAATTTATAATTGAGCTTTGAATATATATGTGCATCTGCATATATACGGACAAAAAGAAATCTAAACTAGCTATAAACATAATAATAATAATAAAAAACTTACTAAAAAAACCTGTAGATACTTGTGTAGATACTATGACTAAATTATTATTTTTTATATCTGTTACATTTCCCTAACAATAATGACCAAACTTTGTTGTTGAATGTATTCTTTTGAAAAGTGCTCTTTGCAAAAAAGTATTTTTTTTCTGTTTATCTAATCTTTTAAAATAGAATAGCAGGATAAATAGTAATGTGAATGAGCCAAATTTTCATTTTACTTTTAGTATGGAATATTAATATATTGAGGTCATATAAAAGTTTTATTTTTAAAAAATGTAAAATTAGTCAGATTTATTAAATTGAATTAGCTAGTATGTTTACAAAATTTTTTTATTGCAATAAGATTGTTTATTATTGAAATTTTGATAACTTGCATAATTTTTTATAAATTTTGTTTTGATTTTTAGTATAATCTTATTCCAAAAGCCATTAAGTCTTTGAAAGCTCTTTGCAGAGTTACCTATAATTGTTGTTCTCATGTACCAGTTATATAAGCAGAATGTTCACAGCGATGTTGAAGGATTCATTCCATTAATAATGAGTACCATATCACTTCAACCAACTCTTCATCAGAGGTATAATATGAAAAAGTTTTCTTGAATTTTATCATTTTTATTAATTGGTTTGAAAATGAATATCTTTCAGCTCAATTTAATATTCTTTATTATATAATTTCATTAATTGGATTATATTATATTTTTTAAAAACTTTTTTTTATAGTTTATTTTTAATATCAACTTCTAATTGAAAATGATGCATTGCACATATTTGTACACATAAAGTGTACTTCATCGTTACTTATTGGTTAACTTGCAATCGCACTGAGCTTTTTTTTTTCTTACTTTAAATAAAAATATCATATATACTTTTTAAAAATTGAGAATATTCTTTGAACGCTTCCGATTGTTCTAGAAATTTTAAGAATTTAATTTTCATTACATATAAGGAAAAACTGAAAATTTTTAAATTTTGATGTGCCTTTATGAAGTTGATCATTCCACCTTGGTCTGTGTTTGAACATGCTTTTAATCCCTTAAATCCTAGATATATTTTGATATCTTAAAATCTCAGATTTTCTCTGTCTCGAGGGTTGGCACATAGGGAGGTCATTGAGTGCCACATGTTGGTGTTTCATACATTATAAAGAATCACACGAATATAAATACATAAATTCAAATTTTAATATAATACACTAGCCAGTGTTTATTTATAGTATTTACTGGTATTTATTAATAGTATTTATTAATTAGTAGCAATAGTAGCCTTCTGTCACAATCAATTTAATTGTTGAAAAATTTGCTGAACAGTCAGGTAGATCACATCTATTAGCTCATTACATCTGTACATTGCATCTATCTCATCCGATTACAAAAATTAGAGAGCATTTTTTTTTTTTTTTTTTTTTTTTTTTTTTTTTTGCCAGTTAATCAACCTTTTGTGATATGTAATTGTTAAATAATATTAGAAAGGCCAAATTCACTTATTCAAATAAAACTACATTTCCATTATTTAAAACTGGAAAAAAGACCCCATACCTCACTGACCTTGCATAACTATTATGGTGGATGGTAACTATCATATGTTGGGTTTTTACTATCTACTTAAAGTGGTGAAAACCAAAATTACTTTCTTGCCAAACCATTACCAATCCTATTATTACCTACCAAGAACTATTTATTAAGGGAGGTTTTGGGTCTAGCTAATCTCCCAGAAGAAAGTCTCTCCTATTATACTGACTAGTGCTAATCTTTTAACTATTTTCTCTTTTCCAATTAGGATTAGTCCAGGCTGTGCCCAGCTACAGAAAACCATTAATATATCTATCAAATCTTAAATTTATAACTCATTTTATTTATTGTATTTCATGTAAATTCTATTTTTAAAGAACACTTATAAAAAATTATAATTTTTTCGGCTATTTTGATGTTAGTTTAGATAAATTTTGTAGAGATTTTTCTTTTACTAGTTAACTAAAAGCTTTAAGAAACAAAAACGATTTGTCTAAAATTGCTGCTTTTACATTTTACTTGAGTTTTTATGACTTCCTCTGATTGGCCTGTTATTGACTTCTATGTTTTGATAAGTGCAGAATTTTTTTTGTCTTGCATTATTATCTACATTTACATTATATTTTATGCTTATTAATATTGGTTGTATCCATTAATATTACATTCTATAATTTATTCTACTAATATATTTATTTATTCTACTAAATTGTTTATTATTGTAAAATTTCAATGTGTAATTATTTTATTTTTTTAGGAATAGTCCAAATTTCAATAGAGAAGTATTTGTTGACTTCATGGCTGCCCAAATTAAAACATTATCATTTTTAGCATATATCGTACGGTTATATCAAGTAAGTTATCGGTATTAAGTACATTACAACAATCTGCCTATTAGTTATATCTAAAATAATTCAATAGTGTATTTCTAATTAAGTATCTTTTCTTTATAAAGTTTTTAATGTAAAATATCTTTTTGAATTCTTATTAAAAAATGAAATAACTGTTTGTAGTGGTTTGGAATCCACTTTAAATCGTAGATCCCGGTCTATTATGACTGTAGAGCGTTGGGCTGACAACCCTACTTATGTATTCGGATAGTTGTTGAAAAAAACATCTCTCTTCTCGTAATCTGCCAGTAGGCAGACGGCCTTGGCCCATTCTATGGCTGTTGCGCCAATGAAGAAGATAATATACAATTAGATATTTATAAAAAATGCTCATGTGTAAAGTCAGTAATGTAACATGTCAGTTTTAATTAAATTTTTAATGTTTCTATTCTTAATGTTTTTCTATATTTTTTGTGCCATTTGAAACAAATTATTTCTATATTTACTGCTAAAGTAAACTAAATATTATCTCTTTTTTTTTCTTTTCAAGAAAAAAATAATTGATTTATTGATGACGGTAATTGATTTGTAATTAATGATGATAATTAATTTATTACTGCTTTACTCATAAAATAAAAATGGTTTATTTCTTTTTTAGAATTCTGTGAATGACCACTCTTCTGAATTGGCCAGAGGAATGGTTGGTTTACTTCGATTGTGTCCCCAAGAAGTTGCTCATTTACGCAAAGAACTTTTAATAGCTGCTCGACATATATTAGCTACAGAATTGCGCGAAAGTGAGTTAATATTTTATTACACTTAATGTTATATGTTAAACATTTTTTAATTTCATCTTTCAATGACAATTTATTTGCTTTTTTATAGCAAACAGATGATCTATATAATGCAAATATACAAGCCAATAACCAAATATACAAGAGGATTCAAATTTTTTAATAAAAATTACAACAAAAAAATATACATTAAGTTTTGAATTTATTTATTCTTGCAGAATTATTATATCAAAACAAGTGTAAAATTGTCTTTCATTTTCTTGTAAATAAAGTTGAACACATTAATACAGTTCACAATTGGACATCATTTTCTATAAGTCTCATTCTGGTTTAAGAAGGGCTATTTACAAAAATCGTAACTAAACATTCTAGAATCAACATAAGAGTAATATTGAGTAGGAAGTTGACATCATTGTACATATATTCCAACCTCTTTTTTAACCTCTTTTTTAATTAGACACTTTTTTTAGGAGGGCTGTGGATTATTAGCAATTTGTCAGATTACTGAAGTCAAAAGTCACCGTAATACTTACTATAACAAATGAACAAAAACATTATAGCATAATAATTTTCAAATTTTTTTTGGTCAATCATTTCTTTTAATTATTAATATATTCATATCACTGAAATAAAAATTATCTTCGTGAAAAAAAAAATAGCAAATATATATCAATGAATTATTATTTAATTAACTATAATTTTTTTAACATTAGCTTCATTTTTTTGTAAAATTTTAAAAATATGTACATAAAAATATCAATGTCTTGAGGAAATTTACAATTTTAAAGCTGCACTATTTTATTGCGGCTAGCTTTAGCTCAGGGCTGAACTACCCTAACTTATTAATCAACTATTAAAATTATATATATATATATATTCCTCTGAATTTTTTGTTATAAAAAATGAGAAAAGATTTCAACTCGCTTCCAATGAATCATGAATATGGGTATGTCAGATGATGTTTTAAAAATATTAACTTAATTAGTTATTAATTACAATCTAATAATTTTTAAGGATGTGAATTAGCTTAACTGAGTTGTAATATATATTAAAATGAATTATTACAAAAGAAATTTAGAAATTTTAATAACTTATTTTATTGTTAATAATTTATCTATATTTTTTTCATACAGAATTTGTTGGCTGTTTAGAAGAACTATTTGATGAGTCAGTTCTCATTGGTACTGGGTGGACTGCGTATGAGTCATTGAGGTAGATTATTTGGATATTAATCTATTATAACCTAAGGAAATGTTTCTTAAATTTTATTCTTCATCTCCTCTAAACACAAAAATAAATATCCCGTGTTTAACTTCTCTGTTATTATTTTTAAAGTTTCTTAAATTAAAAGTTGTTAAAAACAAATTAAATAAAATCTCTTTTTTTTGTGTGTGTTTGTAACTGTAGCCAGTCAATCTCTAATTAGAAAAATAAAACATTTGTAATTTTTCTTTAAATTACTTTTCTAATTTTTACAAGATTTATTATAAAATTCAATCAAAAGTATTGTGATAGGTTTCTAAAAATTAATCAGATTTTTTTAAAATAGATTTTTAAAAACATTAAATAATGTTAAAGCTTTAATAAAGCTATTTTATTTAAATTATTAAAGCTCTATTATATTTATTTTAAACATATTATTATAAAACTTCATTATTTATTGTTAAAAACTATGCATTTCTTGGCATTCTTGTCTATCAGTTGAATGAATTCAATGTTTAAGTGATTATAAAAATAATTTCATGACTGAGTTAAAATATTAGTTATTGCAAAAATTATTAGTCTTAAATCACTGTGAAATATAACACTATTCAGAAGATAATTGCAACATAGATCAAGAGATTAACTCAAATAATAAAATGTTTGTTTTATTTCATATTTGATGATTCAATAACATTATTTACTTTTGTTATTGTTTGTTAAAAAATAAAAAATAAATAAATTCTGGTTTATGTTAACTTTTAACTGGAAAATATACTTTATATGACTTTAAGTTTAGATTATTTTCAAATGGACATTTCTAAAACAAGAACCATAAAAATATCATAACAAATATTTTCAGAAGTTATCACTTCTGTTAAAAGTGTTAATCTTAATTGCAGTTTAAACATTCCTCCCATTATTATAACATAATTACTCTTTGCTATCCATATGAAGAATGATAATTTTGTTAGTTTTTTTATGAACTTTTAAACTAAAATTCCCAGTTTTTAAAATGTTAAACCCATTAAATGAATAAATATATTCACAAATAAAATAATAGCTCTGTTTTATAGAGGACTTGTGGTTTCTTTTCATATCATGCATTTTTGAAAAAAAAAAAAAAAAAAAAAAAAAATCTGTAAAAACATTTCATAGGTAGGATGAATATTTCTATTCCACACATCAGGAGGGTGAAAATAGAAAATCATTCCTGCTTAAGTTATGATATTTGAAAAAGAATAATATGTTCAACAGCAGATCTTGAAAGAGTTGTAAAAAGGGGACTTTAATATTTTCTCCCTAAGTGCAATAACTATATGTATATAATGTTTGCTTTACTTATTTTTTTCAGTTGATTTTGAAAATATTTATTAATGGCTAAAATTGTGTTTGTCATTGATGGTGCATCATCGAGATTTATGTATTAAGCAGGTCTATAAATTTTAAGTTAATGTATTAATAAATAGGACAAAGCTCTGCAATAACTGTCAATTCTGTTACTTTTGTGCTTCGCTATAAAAGGTGGTGGTTTAACCAAAATTGATTGATTGATTCAAAATTGATGACAGATATTTTTCGTATTTATAACGATTTTTTTTTCAATCTTATGTAAAAAAGAAATTGCCTGATCGTTAAAAGCTAGATTAAAGAGTCTATGATTATCTGATTGATAATTTAAAAATAACTAAAGTACAAGTCTTAGAAATGCTTTAAGAAATAATTTTAATGCCATATTTCCCAGCAATTTTTTAAATGTTAACATCTACATTTTTACAAGAATGACTTAGATGGATATTTTTATTGTAAAACTTGACTGTTGTAAAAAGTATTGCTAAACATGATTTTCGAAAATTTCTTAAGCTATAAAACATATTTATATTATAAAAATAATTTTCATTAATTCAACTTTCAGGCAAAATTAGTAGAATTATTTGTTTACTGTTGCATGCGTTTAAGAAATTAGTAAATATTTTAGTTTTGATTAACCTTTTTCTAAATTTTTTTATCAGTAGTAAAATTAGTAAAGTGATTAGTATTGCTATAAAATAATCAGTTATAAATGTTGAACATGCATTGCATGTTTTATTGCTGAAGTTCCTATGCAGAATATCTTGGCTCCATTATAAAGTTAAATAGAGTTTAAAAAGTATTTTGGTTTTTTTTATAGTCGTTTGTAAATCATGGTAATGTTCAGTTTTATTAATGATTTAATAACATTTACTCTTTTTTTTAGGCCTCTTGCGTTTAGTACTTTAGCTGATCTAGTACATCATGTTAGAGCACATCTACCGCTAAGAGTTTTATCATTAGCTGTAAATGTGTTCTCAAAAAATGTTCATGATGAATCTTTAGTTACAACTATTCAAACTATGTCTTGCAAATTACTTTTGAATTTAGTAGAATGCATTCGGCAGAGATCGGATAGAGAAAATGGCAATGTAAGTTGTTCTCCAAAGTTATTTATAAATTGTTGTTTTATTACAAGTGTTGAAATTTTAATGGCTGCAGTATTGTTTAAAGGTAATTTTAAAGGAATTTAATTGTCCTTATATTATTCGTTAGACATCCATTTTAAAGATTGATTGTCATAGTGTTTATTAAGAAGTATAAAATCCAAAATTAAAGAATTCTTGAGTTAATCCAAAGTGTTTTTCTAAAGTAGGACATTTTGTTTCAACATATGCCATATCTCTTCAAACATTTATTTTAACATGCCATTGTGCAAAATTTCTGTTAATGCAATCATTCAGAAAACTGGCATTTCTCTAAATATAATTAAAAGGCTTTGTAATATAAAATTAATGAGTTTTACATGGTAAAACTCTGTAAACATTATCTCTTTTTTAATGTATTAAATTTAATTTAGAATTGCATTTAATATTACATTGTGGGTGATTTTCTTTTATTATCTAACTAAAAATTTTATTGAATATTTACTCAGGAAAATCAATAAAATGTAACGTATTATAATTTTTTAAAATTTGATTTCAAAATCAAAGCAGTGTGTAAACAAAAATGTTGAGTTCTCTATTTTTAGCCTGCTCTTCCTTCTATAATATGTGTAAGACTAAGCTAAAATCTTTCTCTCTCTCTCATATATATATTAATATATTTTTAATAAATAATAATAAGTATAATTAATTACATATGTTAATTATATATGTTATGTTAGTATAATTAATTACATATATATTTTTAGGGCCGTGAACTGTTGATGAGGATGCTTGAAATTTTAGTTTTAAAACTGAAAACTATTGCTAAACTCCAACTTCCTGTTTTATTACAAAAGTGTAAGCTAGTCATTTATATTATAGCAATGTTTGAATGCAATCATGATAATTAAAAAAATACTACATAAAGTTTACTTTTTTTCTCTATGTAACTTCAATATATATTTAACAAAAAGCAATATTTATATCAAAAGAAAAGTTAATGACTTTTTCTTCATTTTTTTTAGCAATATTTATTAAAATAAAATATATCATGATTATTGAAAACTAATAATTCTGTATTAGATCTATTAGTTTACTTATATTATTATTTTTTTGTCATATTGTATGTTCTTAAAAAAAAAAAAAAAAAAAAAAAATGGAAGAAAAATTGGTTTGTGGATACTTTTTAGAGACAACAACAGTTTACTTCTTCAAATCCACAGTTAGGAAATCAACAGGCACTGGGAACTCCCCAAGTTTTGTCATCTATGCAGAATGCAGCTGCTGCTCACAACTCGGGGATTTTACAGCGTCCCACTGCAGCTCCATTGTTTGCAGCAAATGCTGGTTCTGGTTCAGCAGAAGTTAAAGGTCGAAGTGAAAGATGAATTTAAAAGCAACAATCTGCTTGTCATAGGAGGTCTTTTAGATGCCAAAGAGGATAAGGTATTGTAATGTACAATGGTGGTGGTATAATTTAGTGTATTGCCACTGTTTAAAATTTTGCAATCCCGATAATTCTCGACTATAACAGCTTTTTTTCCTTCTATCAAGTAGAGGACTTCTTAATTCATAATTTGTATGACTTCTATTTCATAAGTTTTTAAAGCAACTTAAAATTATTAGAATTTTAGAAATGTTGTGTTAGGTAAGAAATTTCTGTGTGTTAAATTTTCTGTGTAAGCATTACCTATTCATTGACTACTAACTTTTTTTTTTTAGTATTCAGGTTATATTTATAATAAACTAATTAGTACTTGTCAGTGCTATTAAATCAGTGTCCCTTCACTTACCACTCAGGGTTCCCTTCCTCCTAGACTGGGCTACCTAATTGTGAATTATTTCGTTTTTTTTTTCTATTTAATTTGTTAATTAGGTGGATAGTTATTTCTTGTCATTTGTTTTGATTTTACTAGCTATGATTATTTGGAACATCATGGTTAAAACTGGTGTTTGTTCCTTAAAGCAATATCTACTTCTTCATTGACATAACAGCCCTGTGATGGACCAAGGCCGTCTGTCTGCTGCAGATTTCTAAACAGGAGATGTTTTCCTTTTTAATGGGTAGGATTGTCAGCCCTATGCCCAATGCTTTGCAGTCATATTAGACAGGGACTTATGGTTTAAAGGGGATTCTGAACCAGTACAAACACCCATGGCACCTCTAGGACTCGAACAGGAAATCTGTGGAAGCGAGCGATTGCTAGTCACTCGGCCATCAGGCTCCCAATACCTACTTACCATTATAAAATATAATTAAGTTTCAAAATTTAAGAATTTTCTCCAAAATCTGAAAAGGAAAAAAAATTTTCATAAGTTTAATTATTTGGAATTCTAGTATGGTACAAATGAAGATTGTCATAGCTATAATATAGAGAGCATTAACATATTTTCTGAAAAAGTTAATTGGATGTATTTCTTCAAAACTTTCATTAATATCTGATTTTAGGATACCCTCCATATTCTTAAGCTTGTATATTCAAACATTTGAAAATAAAAGTTATATCATAGCTCTGACATTGAACAATTTAGTTTTTCTTCAGTGCACAGATCATTATAAAATTTTAAGTCTTTTAATATTTAATTTCAAGATTTCTAAGTTGAACATTGGGTTGGGTTGGGGGAGGGGAGAGATTGATTTTTTTCTTCTTTATTTTCATGTGTTAATTTTTGCAAACCTCTTAGGTCAATAGGATTTTAAACCAATTTGCTTATATAATTTACAAATTTCTTTTAGTTAATTTTTTTGGTCAACTGAATCAAATTAAAAAAATTTTTTTTTTTATTAAATCTCAGGATTCCTGTATTCACTAAAGAAAATTGCCTTCATTTTATTTATATAAAAAAATTAAATATCTTTAAATGCAGATTCACTTAATTTATTCATTTATATTGTAAGCAAAACAATTAGTAGCAAAAGTAATGGCATTTTTATATTAATACTAGAAGACCCGGCCGCGCGTTGCTGTGGCTTTCTTGTATTTCGTTCAATTATTAGATACTATAATTGGTATTGTTAAGGAAGTGATTGGTAAAGAATGATGAAAAGATCAAATTAAGTTTCAACGAATAGAAAATGTTTAATTTTTATTAATTTAATGAATGAGGTAGATAATGTTGATTTTTAAGACTGTTTTATAATTATTTTACGTAATTTAATTTTTAATAATCATTACTTAATTAATTTTAATAATCATTAATTTAATTAAGAACTAAGCGATGAACAATATTTCTTGTTATTCTGTCTTTCGTCAAAATAAATAAATTCGATGGTTTTCGAACACGTGAGCATGCAACATACAGCTGCCCATGGGAGAAACATGGATTCTGAGGTTAGATTTTTTGGTGGTCGTTTACTGAAAATGATAATTGAAAAATACAATACAATTAAAATAAAATCGGGATATAATAAGAAAAGACTTTAAAAAAATTCACAATAAAATACAAATGCAAACGATCGTTTAAGGTACACGAACACCTTCGAAGGAATTTTTCGAAATTTTTTATCTTTGTACACATTTTGGGATTGAATGTATCTAAAAACTAATGATTTCACATAAAAAATTTCATTATTATTTTTTTTTTTTTAATTTTCATACGCTAAAATAAGGGAAAAAATGGCCAAAATTGATACTGTTACAAAACCTGAAATCAAATCAATATTTTTTAAATTTCTAAGTTTGTACTAACATTTTACAGTGAATAGACCTCTGGTAAATTTATATCTTTATTATTTGTGCTAGTTTAAATGCTGTCGACACAAAATTCTTCCAAAATTTGCATGTAATTCCAAGTTTAACAATTGAAATAAAAAAAAATATTTATGTAGCTATAATCATTTCAGAGGTCTATTCCCTGTAAATATTTATGAAAAACATAAATACAAAGTTTTGTAGCATTTGGATCAAAATTACTTGTGTTATGGTGTTTCACATGAAAACAAAAAGCATAAAATTCATTCTGAGAAAAGCTAAAAATAACTTTTTTAATTAGATATATTACTTTTAAAAATGTTGTAAATATATTAAAATGCCATTGAATTATCAAGTTCATAGTCTTATTTATTAAAAATATAGTTTTGTTTTTCCCAAAGCTCTAAATATTTTCTGAGCTTTGTTTTGAAAAAAAAATTAAAATTTGCTCGACAAACTTTTTTTTAACAACTTCCTGCTATTTGCAAAGGCTTTTTAATATGAAATGACCTGAATTTAAAATATTTAGCCTTTTTTGCAAGTGTTTTGATTAAATATATTCAAAACCTTTGAATTTCACATAAAAATATCAACTTTAACTATTCTTTATACAATTTATTCTTTAAAATATGGATAAACATTGCAAAAATGTGATATTGTTGCAAAATTTTATAATTCGAAAATAAATAAAGCATGAATAGTTTTTTTCCTTTGCAAGTATTTTTATGCTGGTAATATGTAAGTAATATACTGTTTTCAAATTTATATCTCAATTATTTATACATTTTTTGTATGCTTAAAGTTTGTCGACACAAACTTTTTTTACAAAAAATCTTAGTTTAAAAACTAAAATAAAAATAATTTATGAATTTAGGTTAATTTCCATGTTCTATTCCTTTCATACATTTAAAGAAAACTTTTTACATGAAGTTTCAAAGCATTTAGAACAGAAATATTTTTATTGTGATGTTTTGAATGAATACAAAATGCATAAAAATTCAAATAAGAAATAATTAAAACCAACTTTTAAATATAAATAAAAACAAATGTACATACATAAAAATGTTATTGAGCTTTAAATTCTCCTTTATTAATATAAAAACACTTATTTATTTGTTTTGTTTTCTTTAAATAACTTCCAACTTAAAAGTACCATTTATCAATTTTCTTCGACAATATTCAAATCACTCAAATTCTTTTGTTTTTCAAATAACAAAAGTTTTTAAAATAAAATGCCCTTGATTTTCAGCTTGCAACTATTATAATACCTTTATAAAATTTTAATGTTATCATTATATCAAATGCAGAGTTTACTTCATTTTCACACTTTTCAAAAAATCCTTGAAAATTCATCATCTTTCTTTAAAATTATATTGTCTATATTATATTATCTTGTAGATCACATTTCATTTTAGAATTCTTAATAAAATACAACACATGTTGACAAACTTTAAGCATAGAAAAGTTCAATGTTTTTGATTCACAACTTTTCATTCAATATATTTTATTCAAATTCAAATTCAAACATAGAAAATAAAAAAAATATTGATAATCAAATCAGGTAATACTTACATACATTTGATTTATTTCTCATAGAAATAATATAAATTTCATACAATATAATTTTCACAAAATTTAAAGTAGTACATAAAACAATAATATTCAGAACATGAGAATTTTACGGTTATGTAGTACAGGCATCGAGACACGGCGCCATTCTTTTATTGTGGTATATCTTTCGTCTGTGGTGGAAACAAACTTTTTACTCCAACGATGAAATTAGTGCAAATAAGAATTCTGCAATTAATTATCGAAATAGCAATAAAATAGTCATTATATTGTTCGAAAATGAAGCTACGAATTCCTCTAATTGCAGTATTGCAACCCTAAGGAAATTGGCGAAAATTCAGGGTTGCAAGATTGGCGCCTTCCTCAATGGTAGATTTTAAACGATTGTTGCCACTACATTGGTCTGCCAAAGAAATTTTAAAAAAAAATATTTAGGGGTGGGCCACCCTTATCACTTAGGGGTTTAAAAAATAGATTACGACCGATTCGCAGACCTACCAAATATGCACAAAAATTTTCATAAGAATCGGTCGAGCCGTTTCGGAGGAGTTTGGCAACAAACACTGTGACACGAGAATTTTATATATTAGATATATTAATATATATATATATATCAAAAGTAATGGCATTTATCTTTATTACAGAACCATTAATTATATAAAAAAAAAAAAAAAAATCACAACATACAAATGTTGTGATTTTTTTTTGTTTTTAGGCATATAAACTATAAAATCTAATCTATAGGAGTGAGGTATGGATATAAAATTAATGAACATATAATTAAAAATGAATCAAATTTGTTTTTTACAAATTTGAATCTTAAACTTTGTAGATTGTGTATTTTATATGTAATTTAAAAATGATAAAATGAGTTTTATATTGATGGTTATTATAATGTTGTATTATAGACAAAATTTGGATTTCCTGCTTCTCAAGCTGCTAACTATTCTGTCAATGATTGTCGAAGTCTTGTCAAAACAATTATTTGTGGTGTTAAATCAGTTGCCTGGGCAATTCAACTTTGTAAAGTACCTGGAGGTAAGCTATTTTATTTTATGTAATAGATTTTTATGTTCATTGCTAATAAGTACAATATTAGCAATCTTAATTTGCTTTTTAACAAGTATTAATTACTAATTGATTTTTTAAAAATTTTAGGTTTGGGTTGTTATTATAAACTTATCCATTCCACATATTGATGAAACTTTCAAAAGGATTTTGAAGATAACTTTATTTAAAATATTGGCAATAATTGAATTGTTTCTTGTTGTATCAAACATTTAAGAAGTCAAAAAATATATGCATAATAATAATAATGATAAATAAATATAATAAAGTGGTAAAAAAAAAGTATGGTAGACTTGACTGTCAACTTTTTTTCCCTATAAAAATAAGCAATGGATTTAAGAAACCCAATACATCAATGAACTGTCATGTTTTATATTAAAAATCAAGCCAAGTTCAAATGTGTTAAATAACATTGCTTTTAAATTAGAAAAATTTTCGAAAACAAAGTAACTTGGTAATTCCTGAAAAATTAATTTTAAGCACATTTAATTTTGTTTTGAATAATCAATAAAATATTTTTATACGAAAAATTAAATTTTAAAAATGTAGAGTACATAAAGTGGAATGTGAGAAATATGTGATAGATTATACAACATTATGTCTGGTGCAGATTTGATCTATGTATCCATTGTTGATTCAAATTTTTTACATTTTTAGTATTTGAATTGATTATGTTACTTGAGTTAAACTTTTGTTAAAAACATTCAATATAACTAGACTTATTACATCAATCAACTATATAATATATGAATGATGCCCACATGAACTGAAAATGTAAGCTAAGTTTTAATGTGGCTGACTTCAAAAAATTAAGGTAACTTTTGAATTCAATTTAATTATTATTTTACTGTAAATGGGTGCAAGTCAAAAAAATTTCTTTAATTATATTATATAAAATATTAAATGAGAATTTAAATTGGTTATTAATATGTTGAAAACAAACATCTGATTACACAAAATTGTGCCCAGAAAAATATACAATTTTTTAAACAATGGTTTATGTAATTAATGTTTCCTTCTGTAATGTATAAAAATATCTTTCAGAAATTCCAACAACACCACCTCCACCTAATAAGCAGTTTCAAACCAAAAGAAACATTAGTGTTTATTAGGTTACAGAAGTATGCATTACAAGCTTTAGATGTTTATGGTCTTGCACCTCCTGTTCCTGGGCAGGCACCAAGTCGTCAAATGGCGTAAGTAGAAGATAATTATTGTTTAGGTTTTTTTTTTTTTTTAAATCATTGCTTTCCGTTTTCTATTAGAATTACTATTTTTGAATATTTCAACATTGTTTTGTTATATACTTTAGAGCAGAGGTGGCCAACGCAGATTATCTTGCGGGTCGCCGGAAATGCAGCATAACTCCGCGGACCGCATATGAAATTATATATCCCCACATTAGATTTAGACCCACTATAGACATTTTTTGAAGTGAAAAATTGAAACGTGATGAATTAATTATTATTGTGTTTCCTATTATTCTTACATGTAAACATAGATAATATAATAATAATGATACTAAATGCACACCGTAAAGAAATATATAACATTAAAAATGAAATATAAAGATATATAAATCAAATAAAAAAAGTGAAATCATTAAAAATATTTATTTTACTAGTGCGATATTTGTTTGTACAAGAATATCATTTTAAAATCAAAGTTAATTTTTTCTCATAATTTTGACAGTTGAATATATGGATGCACAAATAATGTATTTTCTTAATACATTGGTTTTCACTACTTCGGCCATCATAAAATAAATATATTTTGTAGAAGTGTAATAAATCTCATGGACCGGAACAATGTTCAAGGCGGGCCGATGGTTGGCCACCCCGACTCTAGAGGATCTGTGTATAGATCCAGATGTAAACCTGTAACTTATTACTAATATTGATTTCCACAATTCTAACAATTTCATGTATCTAACTTTTAATGTCACCAAAAGGTAAAAGACAAGCCTAAGAGTTATTGTTACTCATTTTCTAAACTTTAAAACTTTTTTTTTTTTTTAAATAACTTATATTTAAAGTTGAGAAATATAGATATTATTTATCAACATTCACATTTATGTTAATAACAAGCTTATAATATAAAACTTGTTCAAATTTGATAAATGAAATTAATTCTAATATTGTGTGCCATTGTAGTTCATAGTTCAATTTTTTTCATCATCAACTAGATTCGGTTTTGGATAATAATAATATTATCATTAACAATGATAAATAAAATTTAACAGTGAGCCTGCAAAAAAAAAAAAAAAAAAAAAAAAAATCATAAATAATTCTTTATTTTTATGATTATATAAATTAACATCTGCTAATTATTAAACGTTGTTGGTTTTTTCATGTTCATATTTAAGTATATTTTGAAGCGTATGTCACTTGAAAATTTGATATAAATGTTTCTTAAATTTGTATCTTGCAGAGCTAATTCTATAAGGTCTAAAGATGAAAAAAAAAACCATAGAATTTCTTATGCGGAACTGTAAGTATAATTTTTTTTTGTGTCATTGTTATGTGTATGAAATAAAAACACTTATTTTCCAATTCCTTCTTATTCTTTGTAAAAAAAAAAAAAAAAAACAGGATTAAGGAATGATTTGTAATGTATAAAAATGGTTTTGTAAATTCAACGAGATTTTATAAATTATGGTAAATTAGCTTCACATTTTCTTGAAGATGAATTTAAAGTTAGGAAATTTAAAAATAAATCTAAAATAATCTATTTTTACTTTTTTTTTTCTTTTAAAAACGCTTATTATTTAATGCAATTTCAGGAGTCTATATATATTTAGTCTATAATATTATTAGGACTGTCACAATTGCTTGATGTTTATTAAAGGCTATTGAGTAACATTTTTAAAATATTAAAAAATTTTATGCGCATTAATTATGAGTTGTTTAGAAAATATTTAAAAAAACCCCATTAAAGTTTCAGATTAAAAAAAAAATTTTTTCTCAAAGAACCCAATGAAAGTTATTTTGAGATGAATTTTAGCTATTAATCAACTTATGATTTAAAATTTTCTCTGAATATGTTTCATAAAATTCAATCTCATTAAGTTGCATCATTAAAAGTTTTTAACATAAATTTATATTGAGCTGTTTAATATACATACAGTTATAATTTGCAGATTTTTTTCTTTATTTTGTATGTTAAACATATATATATATTGTAAATGGAAAAGAATAGCTGTAAGAAAAAAAAAAAAATTTGAAAGAGGGATTTTTATACAATATTACTCAGAAACGTTGTAAGGTAAAAAAGATAAGGCAAACATTTAAATAACAGTAAATTCTACCATTGTTCAAAAACGTTCTTAAAAAAAACTCAGATAAATGTTAATTTGCAATCAAATGGCAAAGCTGATATGAATATAAATAGTTTGTAAGTAAATATGTAACTTACAGTGTACGTATTATACTTATATAATTTATATATATTTATTTCTTGTAATGTATAGAATTTTGTGATTTTAAATAGAATAATTTTATGTTGAAAGAAGACTAAATTTGGGAACTAATTCAATGAACAAATTTTAATTAGATATCAAGTTCATAAATTTGAAGCACTACTAGTATGTAATATATGAATTCATAAAAAATTTATTTGAAATATTTTTTATCTCTTTTGTTGATTGTTACATTTCATGGGAATATTAATCAACAAAGTGATGCAATTAATATTTCCTTTTTTTAAACAGAGAGATAAATTGTATTGTCTATTTCACTTGCTTTCATTATTTTATTGAGAAATTTAAAAAAACATTTGTAATTTCAGTTCACAATAATGCATCCTCTTACTTTCCGCAGAAGTTTTCTCTACAACAATAGAGGTAAGAATGGTGCTTTAGTTTTTCAATTTCTGAATGGTTTTATAATTACCAAATTCTAAGAGGATTTTTAAAATTTTTCTTAATTGTTTTTCATTTTTTTTTCCAGTTTTTGTTGAATGCATGCACAAGAATCAAGCTCTTCAGGTGAGATATTTTATAATCCTTATTAAGACTTGTTTTAAAGTGAAGGATCTGCTCATTCAATTAAAATTGAATTTAAAAATTTTAAAAAATTCATATAAAATATGCTAATTTTTTAATAAAATATTCTAATTAAACTATAATATAATACGCTTTCAAAAAAAAAAAAAGGTTGTCATTTCTGCATTAAGATAAAGGTATTTAGTATAGTATACAAGATGACATAAATAAATAAAATGAAAAAAAAAAAAAATAAATAAAAAATAATAATAATAATAATTGAAGAAAAATTTGCAAAAAATTTAATATACTTTAGTGAAAAATATTGTTAGTGAGCAGTGCAAGGAAAGAAAGTTATTTATTACATGGCAACAAATCATTGAGTTGATTGCTCACTCATGTTTTGCTGTTCATAGAGTAAATGCAATTGTTAGCCAATATCAGACTAATATCAAAATAACTCTATACACTTTGTTTACGAGTGATACTATGAACTACTTTAAGAAATTAAAAATTTGTCAGCAAAGTTAGCATCTTTATATCTCAAACATAAGCATATTATCAAAATTGAAAAAATTTTTTATTAATGCTTTGATTGAAATAATTAATCATTTTTTCTTCTTCAGAACTACCTTAAAGAAATACTTTTATAAAATAAAATTGTTGTCATTTTGCAATGACCATCAAATTCTTTATTTTCCAGAAATGCTCTGGACAATTTAGAGCAAAAATGTTTGAAATGTTTGAAAAAGTAACATGAAATATAAATGAGCATTAAAACTGTAAAAAAGGTTTCGAATTGTACGGTAAGAAGTTAAACATGTTATCTACAAAGACTAAATTAGTGCAAGTTTAAGGAAAATGACCAATAATTCATTAAAAAAAATTAAGAATTCTGGGGAAACAAATCCTACCTGAAAATGGAAGAATTAAATTTTGTAAAACACGATTCTCAGAACGCTTTTGAATTCTTCAGATATTATTTTTAATTCAATTTGTAGTACAAATAAATTACTGAAGAAAAATAAATTGACCAAAAATTGTGCAAAATTATTTTTTTATTTACCAACACTGCAAGCAAAATGTTTCTTATTTTATTGCAGATAAATTACTAAGACAGCTTTATTGATTTTTTATGTCATAAATTTGCTTTTTAAAATCTGTTTTGTATTTAGTGAAAAACATGTGAAATTAAAAATTTATCAGCAAGTGTTTTATCTCAAACATGTACATATTATCCAATTTTGGTTTTTTTATTAAAGCTTTGATTGAACTAATTAATCACTTTTTTTACTTAGTTTAATAAAAAAAAATATTTGTTTCAGGTCATGGTTAATTCTTTCCTTGCTCATGAAAACTAGTTCTCATATTTTTGCAACAATTCTAGTAGAATATCTTCTTAAAAGGATGGAAGAAATGGGATGTAAGTCAGCTAATATCTACTAATAATACTTTAAAATTTTTTATATGAGAATATTAAGTTTGGTTTTATTGTCATGTTCATGAGATTGTTTTTGAAATTCTAAAAGATTCTTTTGTTGGGAAAAGAATAACACTTTCAATGCATTTTGAATCAAAACCTGGAATTCCTTATTTGTCCTTACCAAAATTTCACAAAACAAATTCGTTAAATGTATCATTAAATCGAAAGTGAAATTATATTTTATGGTTAAATTTATATTATATGCATAATGATATGATTTGTATTTTGTTTACTATTAAAAAACATATAATATACCTAAAAATCCATAATTCAAATGTTTCAATTTTAAGTCTTTAAGGAAATAATGTTAGCATTTAATGATATATAGTACACTGTTAGCAATTTTATATTTAAAGCAATAAATTTCATCGATTATATAAATGAACATAAATAATCTGTTTTTTTTTTTCTCAAATATTTTTCTATCAGAATTTTTTTTTCTTGAATATTTTCTATCAAAAATTTTTTTTTTTTTCTCATTAGCTAATTTTTTCTTCCCAATTTATACATGGAATTTGATGTACTATGATTATTTATTTTTGAAAATATTTTTTATGTTATGAAAAACAAGCTAAAAAGATAAAACTGATTAATTAAAAAAAATTTTTTTTTTTAGAAGTTTAATCATATATCTAATCTTTCCTTTTTTTCTGCTTTTTCATATAGATTAACATGTAAGATATAAAATATATATATAAAAAATCATTCTATACATATATAATTATAGAAAGGTCTTATTATTTTAAATACATGCCAATCATGAAGGATAAAAAATTATGTGAAAGAGAAATCAAATTTAAATATTAATGAATTAAATGGAAAAAAAAAAAAAAAAGTTTTTTTTTTTTTTTGCTTCGTGTAGTATTCAAATAATTTCAAAGTAAAATTAGTCTTAACTTTTACCCGGGTAAAAGTAAATGCGTAGAAGTGGAATGAAATATGTACAAGAATGAATTCAGAATTCATTTGGTAAACAATATATTCAGATGTTTTTTGTTTATAAAACTTATAAAAAAAATAGTTATCTTACTGTATGCTATTAGGAACAGAATCTTCAAAATGCACTAGCTTGGTAAGTAACTCCTTCCAATTTTATTAAGACAATTCTTTTTTTTTTTTGCAACCAATTTTTTCTCACTAAAGAAAAAGAAAGACATTATATGCAAATATAGTGTCTTTCTTTTTCTCTGAAGAATTTATCAATTATCTGGAGATATAGCATCTGCATTATGCAGACAAAATAAAATTTAGTTTTAATTTGAAAACTTTATAACAAGAACTTAAGTGTATATAAATGTGAAATTTGCTCACATATTCAGAAAGTTTATAATATTAAAAAAAAATAATAAATTTTTTTGTTCTTTTTATGGTACTGTTAAAAAATTTAATAATTAGTGTTCTTTTATTTAATTTTAAGTATTTAATAATATATATTTCTGATATTATCCAAAGAAAGCTGTTAAATTAAAGCAAGCATTATTTAGTAATATCAGTGGTTAATATTTGTAATATTATAGTAAAAAATGTAAAGTTATATTTAAAAAAATTAACATTTTCAATGTGAATAATTTTATTTAATTATAAAAAAACTTTTCAGTTTAATTAAAAAATAGCAGCTATTTTTATTTGGTTTTATCGTTAATTGGTTATAATTTAATGTTTTTTCAGCTAACATGGAAAGATCAAACTTGTACTTACGGTTTATTTAAAATGGTATTTGGATGTGTTTCTTTATTTGCTGCTGCTAATGAAGAAATGTTAAAGTAAGACAGCATTCTTAGTCTAAATTATATATATTATATTTTTAAATAAATTAAATTAAATTTGTATTTGTATATATCATTAAATATAATACAAATAAAATGAAATGTGCAGGGAGTGAAGAAAAGAAAAACAAATATAATGTTGTGCATAGTTAAATTTTGAAGTGAAAAAGTATTATTGCTATTCGCTGACTTATAAAATAAGTTAATTTAATTAAATTATGAACGCTTTTATGAATATAATAATTAGGTATACAATAAAGTTAACTTAATAAATTATATTAACACTAAAATATATTTGCAGCCTTATTTGCACAGAATTGTGAATCGATCTATGGAGCTAGCATTAAGTGCCAAAGAACCTTACAACTATTTTCTTCTCTTGAGGGCACTATTTAGATCCATAGGTGGTGGCAGTCATGATTTGCTTTATCAAGAATTTTTACCTCTGTTACCAAATTTGTTGCAAGGTAAGTTTTTAGTTTTAGTGCTGTAACATATTGGATTTTTAATTATGAAAATGTTTTTTTGTGAAAAATCCTTTTATTTACACTATTAATGTATTTATTTGTGTAATGGCTCAAATTTTACAAAATTGAGCCATTGAAAAATTAAAATCCTAATTGCAAATTATTCATTGTTTACCATTATTCATCGTACATCTTAAAGGTTTTGTAATGTTCATAATTTGTGCAATCAAAAATATTTCAATTCATAAATGATCAATTTTTTATGCTTCTTATTTTCATGCTTCTCTTCATGATATTCTTCTTTTGAATGTTGGAATGAATATATTATTTTCAAACATATTGGTCACTAAGTTCTTCAAGGGACCTTTTATTAGTTGCAATAAATATTGCACAAAACAGTCATATTTCAACACAGGTCTTATATTTAAATTATGTATAATATTTGTATACATAATGTATGTTATACATATTGTACACATAATGCATTATGCATATTATATTGTGTGTGTTCAAGCATAATATTTTATAAATTTAAGAAAAATTTAATTTAATACTGATTAAGGCTTAGTTGTTTAAAAGATATTTATTGTCTATAACATAATCACAAGCAATCTTGCATTATAATAGTAAAGTTTTTTGCTTGATATAGGTAGGAAAAAGTCCATGTTTAGTCTCTAAACAATAGAGAAATAAAATTAAACATGGCTTCCTTGAACTTTTTTTTTATTAGCAGCTATTGAAATACATTGCAGGAATCTGTTTTGTATACATTCTATTCATTTATATTTTTGAAGTTTATTGCTTCTGTGTTATGAGAATAATGTTTTGATTTTCTCTCCTTTGTTTTAGATTAAACAGTTTGCAGAGCGGATTACACAAGCAACATATGAAGGATTTATTTGTTGAATTATGTTTAACTGTTCCAGTTAGATTGAGCTCTTGCTTCCTTATTATTTGCCGATGCTCATGGATCCATTAGTATCTGCTTTAAATGGATCACAAACCTTGGTCAGCCAGGTAATTTAATTTTTATATATGTATAATTTTTATATAGTATTGCAAAACTGTCATCATTATCTTTCAGATTTTTCATGATGTACCAGAATGCCTCTAAATTATCAGCACAAATGTTAAAAGGAAGTAGATAAATATTGAAAGAAACTCTTAATTGAAAATATCACCATAAGACTGTTCTCTAGAAGAGCAATTTCTTGTTTTCTTATTCGAATTGTAGTTGTTAGGAAACCATGCATCAGTGGCATGGTTTAGCTAAGGGCAATAGACAAGCCAAATGCATTTATCAACCGACTTGTTTTTTCCAAATCGATAAATGCAGGAATTTTTACAGAATAATTGGGAAAGTGGAAGAGTTATGGGAATTCTTATAGAATAATTTAGCACAGATATGTTCAACACTGCCATATTTTGTATATCAAGGGATCTGGGGACATTTATAAATAACAGGCATAGTGTGGGAAACTGTGTTGAATGTGGATGGTAATGATCCAGGTACTAGCACATGCAGCATTGTCTCTGTAGGGATTCTCATCTTGCACTGTACATCATGTTTTTGCGCATTGAATCCTTGCAACATTTTCACCACTCAAGAGATTCAGTTACTGGTCCTTTTTGAAGATTATAGTTGATATATGGTTTATGAACAGTGATTTTAATAAGAACAATGGAGAACATTTAAATTCTCAGTTCTATCCCTCCCTAAAATGAAGGCCCCCTTGCTCAGAAATTTATATTTAATCAACATTATGCAAAGCTACATTTTGCATGCTTCCATACAGTACAACAGCACTTTTGTTATAAATGTATGCATAATTTTTGCAAGATGGCTGCTTAATATGCCTATACCTCTTAAGTGATCTAATGTCACAAATATTTATTGTGACATTATTAAATGTATCCATGTGGTATTCCATCTTTGTTGAATTATGCCCAATAAATGTTTCCCACTTATTACTACATTGCCATTTCTGTTTCTTGTACCTCTTTAAAAGTTCCTGCTTGTGTTTCCGATCCAATGTGAATATTGTGTCTTTTTCATGCTATCTCACTAATCATTTGCGTACTAATAATTTTAAGACAACCTGTATATTTTAGTATTTCACAGTTTTGGACATAGGTTATAATAATAATAATTATTATTATTTTCAACAATAAATAAATGTTCTTTGACAAATTTAGAAAATAAATATGTTTTAATCTATTAGCGCATTTTAAATAATATCAAACATGTTTAAAACTAAACAGATTTAATTATTAAAATTAGCAATGCATATTGTAATAATAATTGTACATATTATTAGTTATTTATTTGTGTTATTAGTTATCAATAATATAATTCTTTTTAAATAAGATGATTTGACAAATGATTGAAATTGTAATGCTTTTTTTTTGAATAACTTTTGTAAGTTGTAAATAAATCTCTACTTTCAAGTAAATTAAGATTTTTTTATTTTTAAAATTTTTTAATTATTACAATGTGGTGTTAATGATTCGAATGAGTGCATAATTTTCATAATCAAAAATTTTTTTATTTATATAGTTTTGCTTGAATTTTAAACATATTTTATATGTGTGTATTTTTAAGGGATTACGCACTCTTGAATTGTGTGTTGATAATTTACAACCCGAATTTCTGTATGATCATATCCAACCAGTAAGAGCTGAATTGATGCAAGCTCTTTGGCGAACATTGAGAACTCCTGTGGACAATATTGCTCAAGTAGCTTTCAGAGTGCTCATGCAAATTTGGGGGCGGAAACAGAAAAATGATGATAGAACCACAGAAGGTATGCGAGCATTAAATACTTATTTATGTCTTGCAGTTTACTTTTTCTGTATTTGATAAGACAAAGATTCCTCTGTTCTTTTTCTACTGTTTATAAATTTCTTCGTTTTATTTATTTACTATTATTATTATTATTATTATTATTATGTTTCTTAGCAATCGCTTTTATAACGCTTTGTTAGAATTTGATATAAAAATTATAGTAAGTTTCTATTAGATACGAATACAATGAATTTTCAAAGGAATGCTCTTTTTTTTTTTATAGACAGTATATTAATAAGAATAGCCATTAGATTTACTGTTACTAGCGAATTTACTGTAGCCTTTTCGAGAACTCAGCACTTATGAATTTTAAATTATTTTTAACTTAAAAAAAAAAAATAAAACCTTTAATAACACCTAGCAAAAGAATACATCAGAAATTCTTTACACAGTGTTGAATGAAAAAGAAAGGAAACATAATTATTCTTTAAAACTATTCCAAGAGCAATATATTTGTTTTATAATGCACATTATTTATAAATATATATTAAAAATAAATATAGTAATAAAATTCATTTGATAGATCATCAATATGGGGAATTGGGTTGTTTTACTCTTGATATGCTATGATATTTTAAGTGGTTTTTAGACCTATTTGATTTCTTTCATTTTTATTGTACAAATTAACGTGGAAAGAATTATTTTTTTAGCTCTCTTCACACAATTGGAATTGCAAATGATGCATAGTACAAACAGCTTATCAATCATGTTAAAAGCAGCATGTAAGACATGTAGTGTGAATTTGTCCACATGCCAGACAACAAAGTTGAAATGTTCAAGTCTTTGTCTTAATCTATTTTTTAACGAAAATAAAGAAGATTTTCTTATTTGAATAAATTATGTTTTGTTCTTCCTTAAGTGAAAGTAAATGAAAATGAAAAAGATGGTTTGAAAACAAACCATGTATTTGCTAAAGTTTTTAATCGACTTATCAAATAATAATTAAAAATAACATAACTATTGAATAAGTAATTGATCATAAATAAATTTTTTAAGATTTGAATAAATCTATTACTTATTCTTAAGGACATTTTCTCTGTATTTATATTAAAAAAATTACTTTGTTTAAAATGATTAATTCATGTGTTAATTTTTAAGTTATTATTTAAAAAATTTTTTTATGTGCAATGTAGTTGGATTATTGTTCTCGAGAAAGTTATGGCCCATGCATTGCTGTTCACTTCCAGGAACATAAAATTAACATATCTTTACCCATTGGAAAGGTATGTTTTGTACTCATTTTATTTAATGAATTTTTTTTTTCTATTATAATTTTTTCCTATTTCATTTAACCATTAAATGTAATGATTTTCTCATTAATTCAAGTAAATTGGGCTTAATTGGGGTAAAAAAAATATATTAGCAAACATGATTGTAAGTGGAATTTATTTCGTGCTTTTTGTATCTAGTATGTTATAAATGTGATTATAAATGACAATTCTTTTTCATATTTATTCATACAAATTTAAAACCTTTATTCTAACAACTAAGAAAACCAGTAAAATGTTTTGTTTCCTATTCATTGTTTTTGCTTGCAAATATGTAGTGCAAGGTATTTCTGGCAAATGAAAAAAAAAATAAAAGTGAGTTGAATTGATGAATTAGTTCATAGCAATATAAAATTGGAAAATGATTAGAAATAACATATATTACAAATGGGGAAACAATATAAAGAAAAATGAAGTACCCTGTCACTGATGAGGTTACGATACTTTTTGCAAAAAATTAAAAAATGGTGTTACAGTCTTATAACGCATCTTCAATCAAATCAAATATCCAAGAAAAGATACAATTTTGTATCCCAAAGCACTTTATTGCTTGTTTTTTGGGTTTTCATATTTTGTATATTAGAACAAAATTTGTTTAATGGTTTCTAGTGTATCGCAGAATGGACACAAAGGACTAGACCAAAACTATGAAATTTAATGTTTGATGGATATGTTGTCTAGAAAGTAGAATGTTTTGGTTTTGATTGGTAGAAAGACAAGGTTTAAGGCTATTTAAATGAATAAATTCTGGAGCGTAATTTCAGCTTACCTTCTGATCAGTTGTTTTTTTGCAATGCCTGTTTTAAAAAAAAAAAATGAGATCCTCTGAAGATCCGTATGGAAAATGATGGCATCTACTATTGATTTTGCTAGAGAAATTGCTAATTCATTCCATGTAATGCAACATTTCATGGAGTCCAGATGAACTCAATTGTTAAAATACTTTTTTAAGATGGTTTGTATTTGATTTCGAGTAGTTTTATGAGGCATATGATTTGAAACTTGCGATTTTTGAAAGTTTGGTGAATGGAAAGACTGTCTGTTAGAATCACGCAGTTGTGAATTAAGACAACATATGTCTGAATGGTTAAAATCAATGGGCTTTATCTCTGTGGAAATGCTGTTGTAATTGAAAAAATTTTTCGAGGAAGACTCTAGTGAAGGTTATTGAGACAGCTATTGAATGTTTAAGATTGTCTTAGATGAAGTTAAATAACTTTGAATTCAATATTCATTTTTATATTCAAAAAGGATGTTTGATGACATGATGAGGTAACTGTTTGCTTTGAAGGGTTTTTTTTTTTTTTTTTTTTTTTTTTTTTACATTTAAATAAATTAAAAGATACTTCAATTGTAAAAGAATTAAATAACCGAATATGTCTTTAATACTTAATTAAATATCTATTTAATTTGAAAAAAAAAACTGTTAACATGAGAGGCTTTAGAAAAAAGTAATTTTGCAGCAATTTCTGAGAATTTAATTAGTTTTATGTGGTGAACAGTGAATTAATTAGTAATTTGTTTCTGGATTATAGTTTCTTGTGCAAGCATTTTCTGAAATCTTGACATGTAGTTCTGCACGTTTCAGTGATATCAATGATTACACTTCATTTTATGTTTGTATCAAATTTAAATTTATTCATCTATCATCAGTAACAAATATAATTAAGAAACTGGAATCTGATGTTCATAAGGTTGTTTTTTTTTTTTTTTTTTTGCATTAATAGTATAAATTTTAATTTATTGCTTCATAAAACTCTTCAGTGTTTTTAATGAAATATTACAAAAATTTGCTAACATTACAAACATAAGTGGAAAAGATTTTTATTCTGAAAATTAAAAAAAAAAAAAAAAATCATGTTTAAAAATTACTGTTATTGAATGAAAATTGAATTTTTTTCCATGTATTTTTCTCATTGTTCATTGTTCATTGTCAATAATAAATTTCTTATTGCCTAGCTTATAAAATATTTCTCATTTTCATTTAGATATTTAAAAGTAAAAATCAATATTTTTCATTGTCATTTCTTTCATCAATATGATAAAGCCTTTAAACAAACATGATGTAAGTCTTGTTTTTTTTTCTTAGTTGTTTGAAGTTATTTGATTAATATATTCATTTTTCTAACAGGTCATTGAAACTGCTTGCAATGCTCTTAAGACCAGCTCTACAAGTGAATTTTATCGAAAGCAATGCTGGAAGGTCATTAAAGGTTTCCTATCTGCTAGCATTGAAATAGAAAATGATAAAAATAATGTACTTCAATTATTTTCTCATTCAAGGTATTTCTACTGCACATTTCTATTTATAATAATTTAATTAAGCAAATTAGAATTTTGGCCAATGAAATATGAAACTTTAAGGCATCATATTTATTTTGACATTATCATGTCACATTATTTAACATGATAAATTTTCAATGAAATTTTTTTTTCTGATAACCATAAATGTATACACATACACATATCAATTTAATTCTGAAAACTTGATTTATCTTGGATCTGTAGCATTAAAATGTTTATATATATATATATATATCAAAATATCCTAAGGATGCTATTAAATGTTTGTTACAATATTTAATTGAATTTTAGGGCTATAAAATATTTTTTAGTTACGTGATTTGTTTTCAGTATTTTTCTATTATTACAAATAACATATTTCACTATTTTAAAAATTTGAACTTGTTTTGTAATTTAATGAAAATAATTGTGTACAGAGAATTATTTCTTTGCAAGAAAATGCCCCTCCGCCCCCTCCTCCCAAAGCAATAAAAGATCTGTTGATAAAAAACAGGGATAAGTTTATGAATTATTTAAAGGATTATTCTTAATTTTACAAATATAAAGAAAATTATGAAATTAGAAGGTAATATATATAGATACTTATTTTGAAATAGCGAGAATAAAGGTTGATAATTGTCAAAACAAAAGGATATAATGGGAAAGTTTCTTGGTGTTTATTTTGTTTGTTTGTTTTTAAATCACATGCATTATATGTGTGAGGGTTTTCTTACATATTTTAAATTAGTGGAATATTTTCTGTAAACATAAAAGTATTAAATTAACAGGTACCATACATTATAAACTGTACATGTTCTTAAGAATAAATTAATGTCCATAAGATCTACCATTGTTGATCTAAACTAGCCCTATATAAGCTGCAGTGCGAGAAAAAATCTTTTAACATTTAGTTAATATCCTGCTAAAGCAATATCTATCTTTTTTATTCTGTGAATTGTTAAAGGAAATAATTGAATTACCATCTTAACATTCATTCTGAGAAATTTGGAAAAATGTTATTTTTATAAAGACATGGAGCTGAATTTTTACACCAATCCCGATTCTGACTTCTTCAAATATTCCTAACTATTACTCTTTGTTGAACTCTCAGATGCTATTCCTGTAAAATTTTGTATGAATTGCCACTTTAACATTTAATTTTAACATTAATTCTCAGAGTTTCGGAAAAATTAAAATTATTATTATAAAAGAGTTGGGAGTTGGATTTTTAAACTGACTTCTTTAAAAAGACATAATTTCTATTCCTCACATCTGAATTATATTCATACTATTTTTATATTTAGTGTATAATTCAATTTATAAAAATTTTGATAAATACATAACCAAAGATTCTATGAAATTCTTTGCGATTTTAGAGCAAATTTGTCGTAAGTCAAGAACTACTGTATGTAAAACATGTTTTCTCAAACAAACACAAATTAAGTTAAATAAAAATAGGATTGTACCCAACAGTTTTGGAATTTTTATTCTAGTTTTGATCATATTATCGAAGTCTTGTCTTCTTAAAATGATATTGAACCAAACTTTTGCTATATACCGATTGTTTAATATTACTGATCTTCGTAATTTATTTTCCAGTTTTACTTTAAATGAAATTCCTTCACTCCAAAATGTGTACTACTTTTGTCCTGATACTGAATCAAGACGAATACATACTATGGCATTAACTGGAATGTTTGGTATGTATTGTTTTTACATAAATTTTTTCTTTTCAAACTTTCAGAATGTAAAGTAATTTACTATGTTTACAAATCAAATTGAACATGAAGTAATTTTTATTTCAAAATTTCTTCTGATCAATGTTTGACTAAATCCGTTCTGTTTTTAATCCGTTCGGTATTGATTTTTTTTTTTTTTTGTATCAAAAAAGTAAAATAATTAAAGTTTGAATCGAAAAATTATTAACTTTAATCGTTTGAATTAGAAATCAAATCATGACATGTGCTAGTTCCATAAAATTTTTATATATGAACTAGTAACTTCACATCTGTAAATATTAACATAGTACAATCAATATTTAGAGTCAAGTGAAAATTTCATTTTTCTTTTGGAAAATTAATTTTTAAAGTAATCTTATATAATTATAATAGTTATAATAAAATTTTTTTGCAAAATATAATTTCTACAAACATAATATTGTTTCATAGAATTATCCTCATTACTTAGTTTTAGCTTACTTATCGTTTGATATATTGCATGATATTTTTAAAAACTTTGGATAATACTGATCAGAATACCGACGTTAATTAAAGTTGCAGTTTTTGAGATCTAGTAGCAATTTTATACATTTGATTGGGAAATATTTTAAAGAATATGCTTTTTTTTTTTGTCATTAAGTTTAACTACGGTTTATTTTGCATTTAATTTTTAATATTGTGCTATCTGAAATTTTAATTATTAAAAATTAAGATTTTTTATTGCAAGTAAACTCCATCCTAATTAATATTTCTTTTTCTATGATGCCACTCTTTTTGAATCCTCAGACTATATCTTGTTTGTTTCAAATAATTAAAATCAAGTAATTGTTTTCTTAAATAATATTTGAAAACTGAAGAATATCACTGGTAATGACATGTTTATTGTTATTGATTGATATATATCAAACAAATGAACAAGTTATTAAAATTCACCAATTGAAGAAAGAGAAAATTATTGTATTTTATATGTGCAATAAAATTTAATTTAGATGTTAAATGTATCATATATGACAAATATGCAGAAAAAGAAATAAAGTTTCTTAATATCAATTAAATTTCAACACCTAATATTTTTGTAAACTATTATCTATACTTCTGTTTCAGCTTATGATATTAATTAATAAACATGCAGGATAAAATAATGACTTCCCCTATTCCCTTTATTTTCACATTGCAGTTAATATATGCTTTTAAATTAGTTATAATTTTTAGTTTGATATTTCTAAAATTGCAATCTTGCTTTTTAGTATTCAAATCTAGGGCAAATTCTTACGAAATGAAAAAAAAAAAATTAAAGATTTACCCATCGCAACTGAATTGAAATACAATAATCTGTCTCCGATCAGGCCTTCACATTTGTAAGATTCAGATATTTGCTGACCTTGACCACGAAATGGGGACAAATGCTCACATTTTCAATAAATATTTAAACATGTTCATGTTTAATGTGTACATATATATTAAACATATTAAATATGTGCATCTGGAAATTGTTTATATTTTTATCTCCAGTGCTTTATCACTGATATTGTCCTTAGATTTATAATTATGCTTGATAATCTGGTAAAATTTCCTATCTGGCATGTCTGTGGTTCTAAATGTGCCGGATTAAAGGTTGCTTAACTTATATCATAGTTTTATTTCTCTGTAATAAATAGTGATATTACAAATATTTTAAAATAAACATTAATTAACTTTTAAATGACTCGCGTAGGGTTTCATTAAATGAATTATGTAATAATTGATGCCTGCTTTTTATTTTAACAGTTGCATCTGCCATTAAAGAATTACGCAGCACTGTACTTCCATTTATGATACATCTTGTGCGTCATTATACTTTAGTTGCAATAAGTCAGCAATCTGGCCCTTTTGTAAATTCAAGGCAAGTAAAGCATCAAGGAATGGATCCTTTAGTGTTGGTGGATGCCATTGCCGATGTTATGGGACATGAAGAAAAAGAATTGTGTAAGCCTGGAAGCTTAGCCTTGGTGATCATGCTAGAAATTTCTACTACTGTTCATGGTTCTATGAGAAGAGTAGGTTTATTCTTATTTCCATAAAATGTTTGGTGTTTATTTAATACTTTTAATTTAGAGCTTCCCTAAATTCTTTTAAATTTGTTAAATGAATGAATTATTAACATGATATTTCAATATGATAAAGTGCAATGTATAATGCAATCATTATTGTTAGAGCCTTACTACCTACCTATCTAGAAGGCGTTTCATTGCTTAAATACCTTTTTTCACATTTTGGCTTTGAGATACAATATTTAATGATTATATTTTCCAAAAAACTTAATTTATTCTTAATAAATCAATCTTTTGAAAAAGTATAACAGAGGAAATATATTTATATAAGATTTAGATTGGCCTCCTTAGTAATTTAATTTGTTTTTTTAATTCTTATTTAAAACAAAGTTATATTTAGGCTTATTGGTAAGGCTATATACACTGGTGTCCAAAAGTTAAAGCATAAATCGTAAAATGCGAAAAACTTGGAGTAAATATTCGTAAAATTATTCCAAATTTCTTGCGGATATTAATTGGGTGAAGAAGAAACATTGGGTTTATGCAAAACTTTTCAGTCGACTACGTCCTGCGCGAAACACCTGCGCATGTCGGAACGCAGAGAAACCGATTCACGCAGCATAGGCAGTTCAGACAAGTTTCGTGCAACTGCTGTGCGAAGGAACGTTGTTAACCATCAAACAAGGTGAATGATGGCACAAAGACGCCTATTGGACATGTTTGCGAAAGGAAGAATCGTTGGAATGCTGGAATCGGACGATCAAAAATCGAAGTGTCTCGAATTTTGAATGTGGACCAGCCTGTGATCTCAAGACTGTGGCAGAGGTTTCAAAGAGCGGGAGATGTTACCAGACAACCAGTATCAGGTCGACCAAGAGTCACAACCCCTAACTAAGACCGATATCTGGTAATAAGTGCGCGACGTCAGAGGGGCAATACTGCCAGAGCACTGGGTTCGGCGCTCATAGTCGCCACAGGAATACGAATTTCGAGACAAACTGTTTACAGGAGACTCAATCATGCTGGCCTGTATGCCAGAAGACCAGCAATTTGCATTCCCTCACGTCTGCGCTTAAACGCGCTCGTTTGAAACATCAACATTGGAGTGTGGGAGAGTGGGCCAATGTGATGTTCAGTGACGAGCCCCGGTTTAGTCTGAGTAGTGATCCTCGTCGGGTAACGATATGGAGAGAACGTGGAACACGTTTTGAACCAAGAAACATAACGGAAAGACATCATTTTCCATTAAGGGGAGTAATGGTATGGGCAGGCATCATGATGGACGGACGCACAGACCTCCATTTCTTTTACACGGGGTCTGTGACTGGTCATACAGAGACGTAGTTCTTGAGCCTTATGTTCGTTCGTTTCGAGGTGCTGTCGGTCCTGACTTCATATTCATGGATGATAATGCGCCGTGTCACCGATCGGTGCTGGTTGATGACTTCCTGAAAACGGAAAACATCCAGCGCATGTCGTGGCCTGCCTGACAACTCATCCATCATCTCATAGCAAGTATGGTAAATCGCTGTGCAGCGTGCCTGGCTGTCAGAGGTGACCACACGCCTTATTAAACTGCAGCATCAGTATTTTGTTTAATGTTTTCTTTCATTTTTCTTTAAAGTGTGAACCCTTGTTATGCTCAGTTTTCTTTCAAACTGCCACTTTGGATAATAAAATTAATTATTATCGTTCTTTTGATTTGCTTTCATATTTTATAACCACTTTACACTCGCATATCGCGTTTCCCGCCATTCTGATTTACAGTTCCTTCTTTATTCACATAATTATCAATTATGCTTAACTTTTGGACACCAGTGTATATTAAATTTAACAATGCTCCTATATATTGTCTATAACAAAGAGGTGCATTCCAAAAGTTGTGGGTTTTGATATAAGATTTTTTTAGATAGGTCTACTTTTTAAAAATTAAGCATAATGTTGTCTACCTTTTTCAAAGTACATTATACTAAATTTTAATAGAGGTGTATTAAATGTATGAGCTTTATGTAATTAAATATAGGGACATCTTTATATTAGATATACAAGTCTCTTTTTAAATATTACTATTATTTTTTTAAATTGCAGTATTTTGTTGATATTGAGTACAAGCCACTTAAATAAAAATTTTCATAAAAGTCAACAAAAATATGTCTATATCAAAGGCTAAGAAATGGTACAATTTGAGTTTATATGTATTGAGAGTTATCTGACGAAATTTTATTATATATTTATGCTATTTTAAGCTATATATTTCTATAGCTAAATTTTATTGATTACACTTCTGTGAATGTTCAGTTAAACTTCCATCATTATATGGTGGTGCCGTTGAATGATACTGTTGATTCACCTGCATACACATAACACATATGTCTGTTTTATACTACGTGTTGAATATGATTGATTTTATCAATTCATGGCAATTAAATTATTTTCATTTTTATCTTTATTCTTCAATTTAAAAAGCATAATTTCTGTTCTCTACAAAACGTTCAGCTAGATAACAAGTGTAAATAAAATAATAATTTAAAAAAAAGGGTAACATTTTTACTTCTATCATCAGATTTTTCTATAATGTATTAAATAACCAATATTACATGTTAACAGTTTTTTAACCGTAAGTATCTTGTAAGTTGCTCTTTATCTATTTTGAATCTTGTTAAAAGAATTATGCAAACATTTTTTTGTATATATTATGCAAAGTAAAAATTTTATTTAGTATTTCATGCTTAAAATAAGTAATAAAATTTAAATAAAATGGCTTGTTACCTTTTGAGGAAATAAATATATAAATTTTTCTTATTTTTTTCTAGAATTTAAAAAAATAACTATTAATAATTATAATTTTATTAAAAATTATTAACAAAATTATTAATTATTTAAAAACTGTAAAATAGTTGCAATGTAGGAAAAATTAATTAGTGCATTTAATCTCAATGGATTAAATAAAACATTGTCTTTTAACAAAAAAAGATATATTCATTTCTTGCATTATGAAAGGCCTTTTTAAATGGGCATCTGATCAGGAAATTATTAAATTTAGAAGAGAGTAAAATTTAAACAGTTTACTACCTTTGCTAATATGCTAGTGCATTGATGTTTCAATAATCTATATTTCTTTTAATAACATCAATTTAATTTAATGCCATAATTTTTAAAATTTTTGTAGGCCTGCTCTTTACCTTTGCTGGAGTACCTTTCAGAGAAATTATGTAACCTTTGTTATGAAAGAGCTTGGTATGCCAAATTAGGAGGGTAAGAATTAATTCTGCATTTAATAATAACTAACAGTATAATCAAGTTGAAACTAAAAATTGAAGAAATTTTTGTGCTTGAACATAATTTACACAATGGAGGGGGAAAAAAATAAAGATTATATATTGATAAAATATTCTTAGTTTACATTTTTATTAAATAGAGTACTTCATTCATTTAAAGTAAATAAATGTGTAAATCAAATCTAGAAAATAATTGATGATGGCCCTTTTCTTAATTTTTCTATTGTGCTGACTCAAGCTGTTTGCTTTGATATTGAGTGAGAAATAAAACAGCATTTAATGGGACTACCTAAGCTCATTTATTAATAGCTGAATGAAGTTTTACAGAGCAGGGATATTTATAAAATAGTGTTGGCAATAGGGATTTTCCTTTTTCCATGAAATATTTTTGCTGTAGCCAAAACTCTGATCATCTTTGGCCCATCTAAAACTTTGACCTTATGATGTTACAAGTTGTTGTTCTAATGCAGCTGGCAATACAGAGACAGTTAATCTTTATGCCATAAGCAAGGGGCTGCACCGCTGTTACTCATTTAGCACTACCCAGGATGCATGTGCAACTTGAAGATATACTATTGACACGAGTAACACTACCCCCACAATGCTCTACAATCATATTAGACTGAGACCTACAGTTTAAAGTGGATTCTGAACCATTACAAACATCCATGGCACTACTGGGACTCGAACTCAAAACCGTGGGGCTGAGCTCCAGAGCGCTAACCACTGGCCATCATACCTCATGATGTTGCAAGTTATTAAAGTTATTATTATAAGTTTTTATAGGGCAATATCTCTTTTATTACTTCTGTAGGAAAATTTTTATTTCTGCAGAAAAAATAGGAATCTTTTTTTTCTTTGTGACAGCTATTTATTATTGCAAGTCTCTTATGGCAGTGATGCTTTTGTATAGCTTATGTTGACCACAAAGTGTGATCCTGTATTCCATTTCTACAATGAAATGTCTAGTTAGAAGGGCATGAAGACGTTTCAATCAAATTGTTACATCATCTCTTGGATTTCTAACAAATGTAATAAATTGACTGAATTAGAGTGGGATATAAAATTTTAAAATAATTAAAATGATTCTTCGGAAAAAAAAAAAGAAACAAAGGAAATGCTCACAATATTTTTGAAAACTAACTGTTGATTAATTTATTTTCTTTTAGCTATTTCCTGTTATTAAAATTCTTTCTTTCAAAATGTGATGAATTGAGTCATTATTGAAGATGAGAAATTTTGGTTTATTGTTTGGAAATGGTTATTTTTGAATTTATTGCTATGAAGTAATTTTACCTAAAATATTGATTAACCCCACAATCAAAAATGCTGTTGTTTATATGCTGCTTTTTTTTTTGATGCCTGTTGTGTTATGCACTAATTAATTATTACATTTACTCAATGCATTGTTTTGAGCATTTAAAAATAAAATTTTATTTAAACAATATGATATACATAGCACAACAAATGATATACATAGCAGCCAAAATAATTTAAAAGCAGTTCATGCATAAAGACATTTTTTTTTTCAAATAAATTTTTGCCATTGACAGAAATTGTATTAAAATCCATTAATTATGCATTGTTTTGAGGAAAAGTTACTTGTAAATAAATAACCATTTTAATTAATATAAGATGATTTATAACTGTATTGCTAAGAATTTTTTTCTTCAATTTTAGATGTCTGGCCATTAAATCGATGTTTGAAAAATGTCACCCAAAATGGGTTTATGCTCACATGTACAGTTTCCTTAAAGCATTAGTATATGTCATGATGGACCTCACAGGAGAAGTTTCTAGTGGAGCTGTAGATATGGCTAAGTATGCATTAAATTCATGCAGGTGAATTTTTTCAGTTATTTACTTAAGCAGTTAATGGTTATATTTAATTTTGTAGTAACTTGTATTAAAAAACGTAACATATAATGAGAACAAAATAATAAATAAAATCAATATTTTTAAAAATATTTTTAATTTGTAAGTTAGTATTTTAAAAATTTGAGCTAGTACAACTCATGAAACAATTATAAAGAATAAATTTTTATAAATAATTTATGCAAAATGATGCAAATTAAATAAGCATTTAGCCACCATTTATGCAAAAACCTATGGCTGATCTCAACCAAATCTTGTACACTCACTCTTGATGTGGATTATTTTAATTTCTGAAGATAAGTTCTAATAATACTTGCTACTTCTAATAGTTCTTTTAAATACTTGCAACAGCTTTTTTTTTAAGAGTAAATTTTTGCCAAACAACCAAAATATATTACTTTTTCAGAAATAAAAATTAAGTACTGAAGACAGTATATTAATTAATTAAATTTTATGTGAATCAGGCTGACTGTTTTTTTATGAGAGAAATCTAAATGCCTGTTTATTTGGATCGCTCTTCTTGAATAACACCCTGCGTTATTTAACTGGTAGATTTGACAAAAATCACTTTTAAATTTACATAAGTTATATATACTTTTTAATGTAAAATAATATAAATTTTGTTTAAATTTCAGCTAAGAACATATAAAGTACTAGTTTAGGAAAATACTTAATAAAATTGTAGTTCTTTATTATACAGACCTCTACAATTTTCCACCTTCTGAAATAATTCACAATTATTTTGAAGATTCGAAAATATTACTAAGATCAGTTATTACTTATTATATTTTTTTTTATTATACTTATTTCACTTTTATATAGACTTTTCATGTAAAATCCTTAAATTTTTCAATTAGATGATGATGATGATGAAAAATTTAAGATGAATTAAAAAAAAGATAAATGAAAAATTATTAATAAAAATTAAAATAGTGGATGCTAATTGATTGCTATGAATTATAACAAAACAGTCATAACATTAATTTCTTGTAGAATCATAATTGTTATTCATAAAGGTTTTCAGTGTGTATTATAGCAAGAAAACACTGAAGATAGCAGGCAGCAAGGTCAAACTACTAAATGCTCAAAATAAAAAAAAAATCAAGAGCCACATAAGTTGTGGCGTTTATATAGTAAAATTTGTTTTAAAAACTGTGCTATAAAAGAAATAATTTACATGATGCTTAATTTAAATACATCCAAACATGCTGAAAAATGAAAGTTTTTTTTTTTTTGAATTTACAAACTGATAAACTCTTGTTACTATTAAATTAAATTAATTTGTATTTAATCTTGTAATTTTCATTAAATTTTTTTAGGTCTAATTTAGAGATAATGCTGAAAAATTTTGCAAGCCTTGTGGAAATTTTGTAGATGAGGATGAAAAACAAGCTCAAAATAAAGCAATTAATGAAGTAGTAAAAGAACTTGTCAGACAACTGACTCAGTCAAATAATTGTGTCAGAGAGCAAGTAAGTGACATAAAAATATTAAATGATGTAGTAAAATCTTACTGATTAATGTGTGGCATTCTTGATTATAAAGGTGCCCTCATGATTATTCTTAATTGTTTTAAATTTTATCTGTAAATTATATAATTCTGAGTTAAAATTGTAAACTGTAAATTATAGTACTATTTCAATTCCTTCTATTAGCTCACATTCTCCCTATATAAATCTTGTTCAAATTTTCAATCGTTAATAAAATACTTTTTATTCATCCACTCAAGTTCAAATACATTTTTTTTAACTTGTACTGATGACACGTGATGTTAATACAGTTTTTCAAATATTAATTGAGTAATTAAATTTAATTAATTAATTTTAGTTTTTTTAAGATTTAAGTTACATATATCTACCAACAGATGGCGCCAGATAAACTTAATAAATGAATGAAAATTATTTATAAAGGACTTTCTGCAATATAAGTGAAAAAAGTAGGAATTGATTTAAATTTTTTTTTATATATTACTTGTTATTATAGTCTTTTTCAACTTAGTGATGCTTTAGCATTCATCTGAATAATAAAATAAAATTAGCATATTATAATTAAAATGAAAAGTGCTGACATAGGCAAAAGAATTGAAGGTTTTTATGCAAATTGGCATTAAAAAAAATATTGCTAGTGATTTTTAATTAACTCAAGAATATTAAATTTCATTCTACAAATTTAACCTTTTTCAATATGATTAAACCCTATATATGTTTTGAAGCACATTAAAGGCAAATAGAGCTATTTATTATAAGTTTTTGCTGAAATAAGTTTTAAAAAACTATATAAGAATACAAATCCAAGTAATTATAATACATTTAATACTGTTTAACCCAGAATTCTAAATGCCTTTTTACTACATAAAAAAATTATCTTACTAAATGTGTGATCAATCTACTGAAGATCTGTAACTTTATTGTATGTTTTATATAATCAGGTTAAAGTTGATTCTTATAATAAAAGTTGATGTAAAAAATAGTCAGTATAAACTGTTAATGATGAGTTATTTAAGTTAAGCTGGTTAACAGGCAATATATTAACTAATTTTGCTTAGTTAATTTTAATTAAAACAATATTGTCACATTTTTAATCATTTCTTTTGCAATTTTTCAGTAAATTTTAGCTGACAACTTTTTAAAAATATTATAATCAGATCACAAATTGTAATGGTAAATATCCAGTTTTATGGTATTAAATGATGAGTTCATTTCTTGCTGGCCAGATAAAACTTGGGCTAAGCTGATTTGAAAGAAAAAAAGTACGATAGTTGAAGTGCGATTTTTTTCATCTAGTTTTCTTCTATTATTATGTATCTAAAATTTAATTATTAAAAATTATAGTTCTTTTTATTGCAATTAAAATTCCTCCTATATGACATTTCCTCTTGTTTGACGTCTCTGTTTTTATCCATTCGACTTGGCTACTTGCCAGATTTCTATGCAGTCAAGTCAAACTATATGTATTTCACAGAAAAATTTTATAACAATATCTTACATAGTAGAAAATTAATGCAGAATTTTTTTCTTTTGACATTCAATATTTCTTTCAGGCAATGCATTCGTTGAAAGTCATTGCTGAAGTGGGGCAACAAGACCATCACTGAAATAATTGAACCTCATAAAGAATACCTCAATGATTATGTTCCATTCAGGAAACATGTCTTGCGTCATCAACCTGTCGTTTGTCAGATAGGTTTGCTTGATGGAAATACATTCTGCATTACTCTGGAACCTCGATTATTTTCATATGGTAAGGAAAAATTTTGTGTTTCTACACTCAATAATGCATTAATATGTAACAATACAAAATATTTTCCTAGCAATTCCATAGAAGCAGACTGTTTTGCTCCTTGCAAGAAAATAAGTTCTTTTAATAAAATATTATATATTAGTTTAAGATAAATCATAATTAAGAAAAAAAAAGAAACATTTTAACTACAAGCTTTCATGATTTCGAATCTTATTGAAAGACATTGTCATTTTACCCCTCATTATATATTAAGACCTAACTTTAATAGGCAAGATAATTTATTCATAATTAGTATAATTCAAATTGTTTTAGCTGGTTATAAATAACTATAGCTTGTTTATTAATTGTTATTGCTTGTTGTGTCATTCTTATAAGAAATAAATTTGTACTAAATAAGAGATTAAGAAGATTTTTTTTTTTTAATACTTAAACTTGACTTTCTTGTATAGAGTAAAGGGCATCTAATAAGTGAACTCTGGATATAAAATTAATTCTTACATTCAAAGAAAAAAACAACCAAACATTATTTTTAAAGTATTCAAAAGAAGAATTTTTCTTTTTCATAATGTTGTGTCATGTAACTTTTAGGAATAGGAAGACTTTATTATCTTATGATTGAGTAGCTATATTTTGTCCATATTAACATATGGAAGCATGCTTATAATCTCAAATACCCAAAGTTCAGAATTACCATGTTTGATATATGTATATGTATGTCATTAGATATTGATAACTTATCAAACAATAACATTATTATTATTAGTTTACACTTTTTTAAGCAAACATATATTTTGCAAATTGATTGTATCTTAACTTTTTTTTTCTTTTTTTCTTATTAATTATTTGCCATGTGGCATTTTATTGATGCTCATTAATTTTTAAAGCTCAGACATGCATTGTAATTTTAAAATTTTCATAATTTTATTCATTTCTAGAATCAATTGATTAAATAACCAAAATTCAACATGAAATAAAAAATTACCAATTATGTATAGTATTACAAAATCAGTAGTTCACTTGTTTGTTTTTCACTTACTATTGCTTATTATTAAATTGACCTGGCTACAAAGATTTCCTATACAAAGTTTACTGAAAATAAAAATTTCTTCATTCAAATTAACATAATCACTAACTTTTATCAGATTAATAATGTTTTGGCTTAGATTATTTATATATTTCCTAGATATGAAAGATTTTCAAGAAATACATCTATTAAATAATTAAAACTAAGAAATAATTAACAGTCAACAATTATTTACATAAATATAAGATAATTTCATTACTATTTGAATTAATTTTTTTATATTTTATTGATTACCATTAAATTAATATTTTAGATTCTATTATTAAATTTGATTTTTTTTTTTTTCATTTTGTTGGCATATAACTTTATTCTTATTTTAGATTTAACCAATCCTGAGCACAAAGCATTCTTTGATGAGCTTATCCAGCTTTGTGAATATGATGATGCTAGTTTGCATAAATTGCCATGCTATAAAAACATGAACAGTGTTTATCCTATACGTAAAAGCTATTCTACGATTATTGGCTGCATGTTACTATTTAGTGGAACAAAGACCTATTATATTTCAGCATTTATATAAAGCCCTTAGTTCTCCAATATCGGAAATGCAAGAGATTGGGTATCAATGTATTAAGGACATTTTAACTAAACATGATATTGAAACAGACATGGTAAGTAATTTTGAAAATTTTTTACATGCATTTCTTCTAATTTTCTGTGAAAATTGTTTTCACTTTTGAAATTTTAATGTTTGTATAGCAAATTTAAGTAAAGGTGAACATCAAATTTATATCATGAAAAAATATTAATTTTTATTGAATATTAATTAGCTGCTTCTATTATAGGTATGTCAATTTTCTTAAAAATATATATCGTAACTCTATCTCCAGTTATTCAAAATCTGATAGCCATAGAAGTGTAGGATATAGGGCAAGATATAGTAAGGGGGCGAAAGAAAATATTTATAGGGTTCAATGTTTTCTTGAACTTCACACTGTCGTTTGTTAAATTTACATTGCCACTTAAAGGAAAAAAACAAAAACTATTCAATCAGACCAAAATTGAGAAATGAAGAGCAGCAAGTAGATCTATGGGAAAATATGGCAATATCAGAAAATCAGAATGTATTTAATAGGTTGAGAAGGGCCAATGCTGGAGTTGAAGAAAGTAAAATAAAAGTTATAATAAAATTAAAATTTATAATTTAATAATAATTTTAAAAAGTTTTAATAAATTTTATTTTCTTAAGCCATATAATGGTGGATTATGTATGCTAATTGGCATTATAGGTAAAGAAATGTCATTTGTTGTATAAAAAGAATGTTAATTTTTAATAATTAAAATTTTATATTTCATGATATTGCGCAAAAAAAAAAAAAAAAAACAGTGGGAAAAAAATTCCACAATAACTATATTACTTTTTGTCTGTTAAAGCAGCCAGCAAAAAACTACCAGCTTTGCATAGCATCTATCTGGCCAGACCCCTAACAATTAATTGATTCATCTATTAAATCTGCTATTTACCATCCCAGTCTATCTGTGGTGAAACTTAAATTATATCTTATGCCATGCCTTCAATGCCATGTTCTGTATATAGTTTTGTACTAATGTCAGATTATTTGTAATTCGAAGGAAAACAATAAACAAATTACCATCACTAATTTAAATTGAGTAGTTTTGAAAATTGAATTTGTCTTTCTTGTTTTTTTCAGGTTCAAACAATAATTCGCCCCATGCTTATGAAATTGGGTGATTATCGAAATCTTAATTTACCAGTAATTACATATCTAAGCTACTTGACTCGGCTGTTTCCAAAATTGTTTAATGAAAAACTTTGTGATCAGCTTCTGACTCATTTACGCAAATGCCTTGAAGTGGCGGAAGCTACAGTTAGAGACAATGAACGAACTACTGTGGTAAATGAAGTGAAGATTTGTGTCGGAATTATTAATATATATCACCAGGTAATCAGCAGTGTGCATCTGTGTTAAATTATATAATATTTTTTTCTACTTAAATAGAAACTATCTTGTTTATAATTTTTTTTTTTTTTTTTTTAAATTTTCATGAACACATTTTTTTAAATGTCAGATTTGAGTTATAATTTCAGTAGAATGTTTATGAATTCTCTGTTTGTTTTCAAAATGTTTTAAAATTATGTAGAAATCTAAAATAAGCTTTACCTTTTTCTTATTTGTGTGTTGCCGAAGTTTCCTAAAATATTAATTGTAGGGGCCTTCCTAAATAAAAATTCTTTTCTCTTTGTCACAGAGTGCATTTCAAAGTGTATGTAATAAATATAATTTGCTTTATATATATGTTATATATATATATATATATATAAGCATATACATATTCTCTGATATATGATATGCTAGATATGTGTGTATATATATACACACACCTAAATTTTTGTATGTGATGGATATTTCTTAAAAAAAGTTTGGGACTCCATAGAAAAATAAAAATTAGATTTTACAAATATTTCATAAAATAAAAATTTAAAATTTTTTAAAATCCTAAGAATTTTTGTTTACATTTCATTAAGAGCATATTTATTAATTTTTTTTTTTTAAACTTAGTTCCGCTGTTTGATAAGGATTTTAGTTTTTAAATATTATTTGCTATCAATTTCTGATAATAAACTCAACAATTTTTTGTGAGTATGCCAGATAATTAGAATTAGTAGATATGAGATTATCATCAACTGTTATAATTGTCCTGGCAACTGTCCCAACTGTTATAATTCTTCTTGTCATGTCTATAGTATAAGTACTATAGACATGCCAAGTATAGTATGTCATGTCTATAGTGTAGTATTTCATTAGTTTTAAGCATGAACTTGGTTATTATTTGCTGTTTGTTTTAGATAAGTTTTAATATAATTCTCTGTATAAAGATGGCAACTTATGCTCACATGGAAACCTCCTAACAAGTTTTTCATTTAGATCATGTCGGACAAAATAATTGTTTAAATTACTGGCAAGATCAAAATTTTTTTTTATTTATATATATCAGCAGTGAAAGAGGTTTTTTTATGATTATTTATAATTCCTTTACTTTCTGGTGGCTCAGAAATAATTTCCACTATTTTGTCTTTGTTTTATCAATTAACAAAATAATATCTGCTGATGTAAGATCATTAAATAGCTTCACTGTCAAATTATATTAGGGAATTCTGTGCTGTAATTTAAGTAACAGGTACATACTTTTTATTTCATGTGGGCCAAATAGCTTTTTAGTATTTGTTCATGGTTTCTGGTTTCAATTCACATGATGATAATTTAACCTGAACAAAACAATCAATAATTGAAATCTTTTCCATTCACCCATAATTTACAATCAACATTATCATTTATTATTCCTATTTGGGGGAATTTTTTCATATTGTGTAAGAGAATGAAAGTTTAAGAAGATTCTTAAAACTAAATTGAATTGCAAATTTCCCCCCCAATTTTTGTCTTTGGGTGTGTCACATAAAGTGATTAAAAATTATATTAAAATTATTTTTGTACTGTGTATCCCTATTCCATTCATGTAAAGAGTTTGCATAAAATAGATTTAAGTGTATTGTAAACAAAAACATTTTGTCTGATGAAGTATAAAAAATTATACATAGTTAAAATTTCTCCAATTTCAAAAATATTTAAAAATTTAATTCTCTTTATAAATATCTTTACAGTAGATATCAATTTTTAAAAACATAATTAGTTTAAAATTTAATCATGGCTTTGACTTAGTGTTTCTACTCTTGCAAATTTTATGTTGCTATTCATTCCAACTATTTATCAATATTTAAATTCAAATTCTTACATTTTTTTTACTGAGCAATCATTCAATTGTCAGGAATTTTAAATAAAATGTTAATATCTTATTTAAAGCTAGTTCCAGATTTTGTAATTCCATTTAATTCTCAGGAAATTGATAGTTAATAAATTAATTTTTTTTTTATTATCTGGTTTTTGCTTTATTTTAATATTGCGAGAATTTGACTGAAATAATCATGAAAACTGTTTATTATAAATCTGCAGTAGATATTAAATTCCTTGTGGTACATTTTAAATATGCCTTTGTATAATTCAAATATGTTATTTAAAAAGTAGAATTTGAATGTATGATGAATAGATAATAGAATGTTATAGAAATAGAATGTGATTTGAATGCAAAATAGATATTTGAACTGACAAATATCTATATCTGTCCTATTATCTTAAAAAATTCTGTATTCTTAAAAAAATAGATTATTTATCTATTTTTTTAGTTATTTAATAGTTTTATAATTAAATGCTTATTAAATTATTTAATTTATCCAATTCATCAAGTAAAATGTTTTCTTCTATGAAAATACATCAAATGTGTACAGCACAAGTCAAAACACTAAAAATAATAGCCAATCTTTTGTTAGAACCTTGCCAATGTTAGTTAATAGATTTTGAGGAGAGTACAAAATATCTATTTGCTGGCATGTCACTAAATGGACAAAAGATCTTAGATGATTTTGCTTTTGCTTCATTAGCCCTATTGTGAAATATAAATGATACAAAAATATATTTAGTTGTGTTTTCAATATAATATTCTTACATAATAATGCTTAAAAAGTTCTTGTATGTATTTCTAAATTTGAGTTTTGCTCCAAATTCTAATCTTGAATATCTATTCTAGATACCAGCTGCTAGTGCTAAATACATTGATCCCTTGCTTAATATAGTTTTGATTACTGAAAAGAATTTACTAATGGAAGCGGGAAGTCCGTACAGAGAGCCATTAGTGAAATTTCTAAAGAGATATCCTACAGAAACTATGGAACTTCTTTTATCTGATCAAAATTTACAGGATGAGCAAGTTACTCGATTTTTGGAGGTAATATTTGCGCTTGTTGTGCCTGTTTTTTATTCTGGTTGTCTCTGAATTTTAATAAATATTGATTCTAAAATATGAAAAAGAAACCAGTAAAACTTTTTGAATAACTGAGTTTTAAAATGACTACTTATTAATGAACTAATAGAAATCTTATTAAATAATGTGCCTTTGTAATTAATGTAATTTAATAATGTAATTTTGGGTAATAATGTGCCTGTGAAATTAATGCACATTTAAAATAAAAATAATATTGTTATTGATTTCAATTATTGACTTAAAAGAAATTTAATGAAATAGTTTTGAAAAAGCTGAGAAATATCACTTTTAAATAAAGCATACCAATTCTTTTTATTTATGCATGCTTTAAATTTCAGTTTTAACACTAAGATATCAAAATCTGATTTTTCTAATCAAATTCTGTAAATTCAATGTATGCATGCCGATTTAAATTCTGAAAATTTGCACCTTTTATTTCAGTATTTATTAAAAGGTGAACATGGTAGGCCATTTCGTGAAGTTTTGCAAAGAAATCCTACCAAACTGGTCACTATGGCTTTTCACTCCAATCAGTCAAGTCTTTCAAACAATAGTATCAATTCTGTTCATGAGATTGAGTTTCAAGCCATCAGAATTGTTAGTCTACTGACAAAGATGGATGAACAATGGCTTTCAGAGCAACACCAGCTTGTGGCATGTTTAAGGAAAATCTGGATATCTAAAGAATTTCAAGAGCGACACTTAAAGGCGAGCACTGTTGATTACACTCAATGGAAAGAACCCAAACTACTTGCCAAATGCCTGTTGAATTTTGTTAAACACCATCCCAGCGAAATAGAGCTACTGTTTCAGCTTCTGAGGGCATTTACTGGCCGATTCATTCCTGATTTTGAGTTCCTCAGAGAATTTCTCGAAAAAACTGTTGCAGAGAACTACACTGTCGATTGGAAACGCATGGCCTTTTCAAATTCGTTGAGCTGTTCTGTAATGATGAATTTCCTCAGGATCTGAAAGCCAAAATTTTGCAATATATTTTGATTCCATCATTTGCTGTTGCTTTTGAGCGTGGTGAAGGAGAAAGGTTGATTGGAGGGCCTCCCCAGCCTGATCAAGATTTAAACGAAAATGTCATGAGTGTTTTCATTAATAAGGTCATAGATTCTGACCATCCATTCAGAACTTCAGATGCCGTCAGAATACTGTTGCTCCAGTTTTCTTGTCTTTTAGTTGAGCAAGCATCCCCTCATATTCATGATGCCGCAAATAAGTAAGTTCAATACAATCAAAAGCATTGAAATTAACTTGAAATTTAATTTTGATAAAAAAAAAATATTTTCTAATCAATTATTATTATTGTCATTAGTTAATAAAATAATTACTAAATGTTTAATTTTGCAAGATAGTTTGAAACATATTGTTACAAATGCAATCAGATGTCATTTAAAAATGTTGTCTGCATATATTTTGATAGTTCATTAGGTTTAAAAGAAGGGGGACGTAGAGAAAGAAAATGCAGCGAAGTAAATAATTATTTACTCTTCTTATTCTAGTTAGAAATATCTAAGGAATTTGTGTTGCATACATTATCAGCATTCTTTTTTTTTTTTCACTATATTGTGTAGCATCTGAGATTGACTTTTAAAGCTACAGCTTTTATGCAAAAATTATATATTTCTATATGTCTGATTTAATTCTTTTACGATTTTGTAAAACATACTGTATATTTCTTAGTTCAACTAATAAATTACTGACATTAAATTCTTATTCATTGGTGCAACAGCCCCATGGTGGGCCAAGGTCGATTGTCTGCTGGCAAATTTTCGAGACAGGTGGTTTTACTTTTACAGAGTAGGTGTCAACCCTTCGTCCATTGCTCTACAGCCATATTATACATATATGGTTGTATATATTGGGCCTATGGTTTAAAGTGGATTCCGAATCACTACAAATATCCATGGCACTGCCTGGACTTGAACACGAAACCTGTGGCACCGAGTGCCAATGTGGTAGTCGCCTGGCCATCAGGCCCGACATTAATTTATATCGTACAAGAAGAAATTTAAAAAATATATATATATGTCTAAACTTCTCCCCTCCCCCAAGAAAATTTGAATATTATACAAGTGCACACATAGTACATCATAAATTTTTTTTGTAAATGTGAGATTTTAAAAAATAATGTACAAAAATATTCTAAATCTGTGTCAAAACATTTGCAAAGTGTTCAAGTTTTTGGATATTCAACCTAATATTAAAACCTGTTTAATAAACAGTTTAAAAAATTTTTGAGCAATTTGATTTGATTTTCTAAAAATCACGCGAATAATGTTCATTCTTTCATCCTTTTTTATTGCATTGAAAATAAAATTGTTCTAAATAATTTACATGAAATGTTAAAAAAATGAATAAATTTTATACTAAATTGTTTGAAAATTGTTCATTTTCATAAGTTTGTAAAGTTACTTTTTTTATTAAATAATTTATATATATATATAAAATTTTTGAGTAAATATTTTTTATGAAATATTGTAAATAAAATGTCTCACAGTTTTCGCTCATGTGTGATTCTCATAATAATCCCAAGAAAAGAAATAGAAATAATTTCAAAAAGTTTGATTATTTTATTATACAAAGAACTTTTTATTCTACTTCAGACATTGCAATTAATAGGATGTAATATTCAATTTTTAAGAAAATTAAAGGATATTTTCATGCCTAAACAAATTTTGCAATTTGGTTAGAAATTATATATGTATCAAATTTGTCTGCTCTAATTAATTTTTGATCATAATTAATGAACATTTTTTCAAATGTGGTTTGCCATATAAAATAAAGTAATCTGTTTAGAATATTCACATTTTATGCAACATTCATTTATAAAATTAAAATATCTTCCTAGCTAGGTCTGGAAAGCATACATTGTTAAAAAATGAATTATTAATTTTCATTTAAATTTTCAAAATTTTGTTTAATAAATTTTACACACACACAGACACGCACGCACACACACAGACACGCACACACACACAGACACGCACACACACACACACACACACACACACACACACACACTATATATATAAAGACATGTCTAGGCAAAGCTTCAGTAAAATACTGGATAAATAGCTAAAAAAAATAAAGTTTAAATTGTCCTTTGATTAGATTTTTTCATAATTTAGGATAAAATAGTTTAGTATTATAAAAGTTGGTTTGATAATTTGAATAAAAGATTGTAAAAATAACTAATTATGAATTTAAAAGTGTCATACTCATATTAAGACCTGCTATCATTTATTTGTAACTATTGCAACATTTAGTTAGAGTCATAAATTTCTATCTTTAATAGATATCTCAATTTTTCAATCCGTTACTTACACTTCCTGTGGTTGTCAAAAATGTTTTTTATAAACATGCATTTTCAATTTCTCACAATAAAATTACTAAACCTTTTGTACTTTTGTTTGCTTAATTTTTATAATGCATGTCAATTTTCTTTAATTCTATAAAAGAAGAAATGAAAGTATTTATATATTCAAAATTTCTTTTTAGGCGTCAAGGCTTCAAGTTAAGAAGACTGATGACCTTTGCATGGCCATGCCTTCTAGTGAAAAGTTGTATAGATCCTGCTACAAAGTACCATGGACATCTTTTATTGTCAAATATAATTGCCAAGTTTGCTATTCATAAAAGAATAGTGTTACAAGTAAGCTTTATGGGAAATGTTGAAATAAATTAATGAATGTTCCAGACTTACATTATATAATACGGCAAAGTTTAATTGGATTAGGAGAAACAATTATATATTAATGGGTTCTGCAATAATTTTACAAATTTAAAATATTATATAATTTATTTTATGTTTATGAATAAAATTAGCTATATATTCATTGCAATATTTTTATTTAATTAAATATTATTTCTAAAAAAACATTTATTCTTTTCAGCAAGGTTTCAAATATTTCTTAATACCTGTAAATTTTTTCGTGTGAATTAATTGCACTTTTTAAATTATTGAACTAATTGCACCTTTCTACAATATTAAAATTTGGCCTATTCTTCTTTATCTTTAATTTCTGTCAAATTAAAGTTTTCATTCTACCTTACTAATAATTTTAACAAATTCAAAAATAGATTTTAATGATGAGATTTCTGTATTCACAATTATGTTACTAGTATTCATTGGTTGGTTCTTTCATTATGTTGATGACAGAGATAATTGCAACAATTAGCTAATTTATATTTCTAATTAGTTTGTTAGTTGTTGTTTCTTACTGTTATCCATCCTATTTCTCAATTATATTTAATCTATTATAGCAAATTAACTGAATTACTAGTAAAAATATAACTTTGAATGTACTCAAAAAACTGAAACTATGGAAATGAAATGTTACATATTGCCAAATTCAAACTACATATATGTAAAATTTCTTCAACATTTTTTAATTCTATCATTGAAAATACTGAAAAATTACCTAAAACTTTTTCATAAGTTGTCAGTCACTTTCAATTCATTAATTTAAGTTATCTGTTGTCAATTTTCACAAAAGGTAAATTTTTATCCATAATGTTGACTTGATAGTAATATCCTTGAATGATTTTTTAATGCAGTTTTCAAGTTGAAATTATTTTGAAAAAGTCTTTGGTTTCCATGATCTCCATAAATTAGCACTAATAATTGTATACCAGCAATTTGAATGTGGTTTAAATAGCAATTGATAATAGCAAATTGTTCCATAACAGGAGGTCATTCAATCTGGAAACTGCCAAAAGTCCAGGAATTTGATAGATGGTCAGGAATTTTTTTGAAGAAAACAAAAATTTTTTTTTTTGCAAAAACAAAAACTGGAAAAATTTAATTTTAAAATGAAATATTCCAGAGCCTTTGTCTTTTATGATATATTTCTTTGGCCCCCTGCTTTTGGTATTCAAGGATTGCATCAGTTTTTGATGAATACCAATTAACCAACAGTCATCTTCTGGTAGAAGTGAATTTACTGAGGATTGAAATAATGGTTCACTTTGCGAACCATTATCTTATCTCATATCAAACAAGAGATCATTTAGTTTAAACCATATAGATCTAAAAATACTAAAACGTGATCTGCATATATTAATGAATTCTATGGCTGGGGGTGCAGTCTATTATACAAAGTATTTTTTTTCACTTCATACCATCGTCTTTCTTTTAAAAATCATGTCAGACATGGAATAAGTTTTTTATTCTAAACTCATTTTATAATGAGTTTGTTATGACATAAAATGAAGTTATCATGTGTTTCCAGTTTTTTTTTTTTTATTGTATTGCTGTATTACCTTCTGAGGATAACATAACTCCAGTTTCTCTCTTCAATATCCAAAAAGTTGCATTTTGAGAAACAATAAGTTTTGGTAGCGATTCACACTCTTTCAAACTAAATTCTTTTTTTTACTGATAAAAGTTATTGAACTTTAAAAAAAAAAAATCAAGCAATAAAATGCTGAATGCTTGTTATAGTGTTATACTTTAAGTTATTTATCCTCTTAATAAAATTAAAAAAAAAAAAAAAAAAAAAACTCTCCAGTTTAATCATCCCCCTGTTGAAAAACCCATTAAAATGGAACTTCATTTACTGTTCTACCATTTATTGTAATATTTCAATTACTAATGTTATAGACACTTTCAAACTGCTTATTAATACTAGTGCACTAACTTTGTATCTGTCGGACATGCATATTCTTAATGTAAATATTGGAACCAAAATGTCTAAATTTAGTTTAAAATATGCGGATGCTAGTAAAAGTATGTCCTCATTGAATATCAGCAAAGAAAATTATAGAAACATGTTCATAGTACATTATTCTGGAGTAAAAAAAAAAAGTTTACAATTCTGCATTGAACTTGTGTTAATATAACAACTAAAAGCAATATTTAGGGTATTGAAATAGTTTGACTAGTATGTTCTGTAATTATGTCTAAAAGCAAAAATCACTGATATAATTTGTCTACCGCTTCAAAGAAAGTAACTGTAAAATAAATCAGAACAAAACTCTTCAGACAAATTATTTAAGGGAAAGATTTTTAAAAGCTATATGAAACTTCTATTGCCTGAATCCTCTTTCTAGTTAACCAAACCAGTGTGAATAATTTAATATGTAGCTTTTTCTGTTATTACAACTTCAATATATTGTTGAAGATAGTCAAAATGTTTAATTATATGTTTTATAATTATTTGACTCCCCTTCCTTTTCATGTAGGTTTTCCATAGTTTACTTAAAGCTCATGCAGCAGAAGCACGAGGGGTTGTTAGACAGGCATTGGAAATTTTGACTCCAGCAATGCCAATGAGAATGGAAGATGGAAACAATATGCTAACTCATTGGACAAAAAAATAATTGTGGAAGAAGGTCATACACTTGCTCAGTTAGTTCACATGCTGCAACTTCTTGTTCGTCACTATAAGGTAAAAATCAAGTATGAAGTATATTCTGTGATAACAATAAACTTTTTTGACATTATAAAATTATTAATATTAAAATCAATATGAATTTTTTTCTATTTACTATATCATAAGTCTTATACTAATGACAATGTCCTTTGATGATAATTAGGATCAATATTTAAAAGTTATTATATTTTATTAGTTTTTTTATGAATAAAAAATTGAAGCACATATATTTTATCAAAGTATGAAAAGTTATTTGGGATGTTGCTGACAACTTTCAAAGTAACTGCTAGAAATCTAAATGGAAAATTATTTAGAAGATTTCAAAAAAAAAAAATATTTTTGAACACTAAGGAATTCCGCACTAAATTACTTTTTAGCTTAATTTATAAGAAACTCAAAATAAAATAACTCTATTTACTAAATAAATTCTTTGAATATGAAATTTACTGCCAAAGAAAATAAATAATTATATATTTGTTATACATGTTTTAATGTATACTTATCAAAAGAAAATCTATAGAACAAAATTTAGATGGAATTAAAAAAGGAAACATTATTAAATGTTGAAAGAAATTAAATTATTTAAAAAAAAAAGTTTTAGCTGTTGTATATCAGTTATTGTTATTATTTTTATTATTATTTAAAGTGATCTTTATGATTTTCTATTTTTAAATTAGTTTAAAATCTTAATATTGCTTTGTTTCTAGAACTACAATTTATTTTCATTTTAACATTCATGAATTTGTTAGTTAACTTTATGCTCTTTTAGAAATTTGTTTAAATATTTCTTATTAGGAAATTTAAGATGTCCTCAAAATGTATTGGAGGTAATTTTTTTCATTACTGGTTTTTTTTTTTTTTTCAGGTTTATTATCCAGTTCGTCATCACCTCATTCATCATATGGTGAGTTCCGTTCAGCGCCTGGTGTTTACTCCTAATGCAACCATTGAGCACAAACGTCTTGCAGTAGACCTTGCTGAAGTAATTATTAGATGGGAGTTGCAAAGGCACAAGGAAGAAACAGAAAAAAACCAATTTGGAACAGAAAAACATGAAGTGTGTTGTTAATCGTTTTCTATCATAATTTAAGTTTTATTTTTTATAAGTAGAAACTAATTTTTGTTTTGTAAGAAAGATTAAACACTACTAAGCTTGAATCTTGTTCTCATTGTTTGTATCATTAGAGATCAGCTCTCGTGATTATAAAGTTCTTTTGTAATAATATTTTTAAAAATGTCTTTATTTCCTCGGCAACCACATTTTTAACCACTGAGAAATGCCTTTTTTTTTCCCCATTTAAAAGAATTGCTCTTTTATATAGATTAAATCATAGTCTGACATAAAATTGCAAGTATATAAAGAATAATAAATAAAAGTTTGATTTTTTTTTTTTATTATTTTTTATTTTTAGTTACCTGATCCTCTTCAAAGCGGCGTGGTTATTCAAAAGAGAAACAGCATAGATTCAATGGACAAAAGGTCTCGACACTCGTCCGGATCTCTTGGAAAATTATCAGATAGATTGAAGCCCATTGATAAAGAGCATGCTGATTCGGTTGTGAATTTCCTTCTACGAATGGCATGCCAAGTAAGTATCCTCTGAATCTCATTTGAATGAATATATAAAATTTCTCATAAAAACATGGATCAAATCATTTTTATTAAATTTTTGTTGTTAAAAATTTAAGTATTTGAAATAATTTGCTGCTAATCATTGAATTTGACAGTGGTGTAAAACTAAGAGATCTATCAAATTCAATGACAGAAAAAATTATGTATAGATAAAAACTAAATCATTATAAATAAAAAAGAAAATTTTGACGAATGGATTTTTCTATTAACAGCAATTTATTATTGGGGATTTTGATATAGCTAGTTAATATTCCTATATGAGTATAAATTTTGCTAAAAGCAAAACATAATGTTTATGTGCAACAGTATTTATTTTTAAACCATGCAATGAGTAATCTCTTATTGGAGAAGCTTTCAGGAATAATTAAATAATATTAATGTGTCATATGGAAGCATCTTAAGAATTCTTATCAGATAGTGTAGGGCAATATGTTGGATAATTTTTCATTGTGACTGGAAAATTAGCATTGCATTGCTAGGCATTACAAGTGGCAATCATGACAGTAAAAAATCAAATTCTCGCTTGTTGTATACTGTTTCATTAGGTTCTGAACGGACCTTTTTAAATAAATACTAACTAACTTATATATTATTTTTTTATATATCTTATTATTGATGGTGTTTTTTTTTTATATTCTTCAGGTTAATGAATCGTCATCTACTTCTGGTACCAATGGAGAAATGTTGTCTCGCAGATGTGTATCACTTTTAAAGATAGCTTTAAGACCTGATGTGTGGCCAAATGCAGAGATAAAGCTTGGATGGTCAGATAAGCTTCTGCATACAGTTAAAGTATGTAAATTTGAACCAAATTGTTTTATCATGAACATTTTTACAGCAGAGACTTATAATCTCCCTATTCAATCCACTTCTGCCAAATCTATTCTCAAAATATCTGCCCACAAAGAATATACCTCATACAAATCTATATCTTTGTCTTCTCTTGCGGTACATACAAATAAATATAAAATTTTCAAAGCTAATAAATCAAATCCCTTGCCTAAATTTAAAAAACCTTTTGATTCTAACTGATTTGAGCTGTTTACAGCTTTCATTAATCCTGAAGGCTTACAAAATGAATTGAACTATGAAACATGATTCTTCAACTCCTGAAGAAATTTTTGAATACGATGCGGACTAAATGATTGTAGAATAGATATAGATGTATTTCTGTTATTATTTGATTTTACTTGTTTCACAATTTTATCTGACCTTGAAATAGTTTTTTAAAGTTATTTTTAACCTTTTATAAATTGTTTCATTGCTACTTACCAAAATGTTTTACTTTTAATTACTTTGAAATGTATGTATGTATATACATTTATATAACATTGTTTGGTGCAGCATGGCCAAATCTTGCCATTGTGCTATTAAATCCAATTAACTAACCAACCTTTCAAAAGTCTTCACCTGAAGAGCATTTAATTGAATTGTCCTTGTTGAAATGCTTACTAAGAACCCCAGTTTTGAATCTTCTTGGATACTTTTGGAATATTCTAGACTAAAGTGTTCATATAGATAATCTTTATTAAATCTGTGGGAAATTCTAGCAGACATTAAGTCATCGCTTCAGAACATGTCAGTAGACTTGTTAATATAGTCATGACTTCGTTGTTATGGCAGTCATTATCAAAAAAGAGTACAGCAATTGAGGATAATTGGATATCCCTGATTCAGTCTTATCTCACATTTTTTAAATTTTAATATATTTCTTAATTTGATCAACTCTTATTTTCTCCCTATATTTATAGTAAATGCTTTACTAAATATTTATTTTCTTTTAAAGGAAACTCCTACTCCAAATATTGGAAATATCTGTACAGCCCTGGAGTTACTAGGATTTTTGGTAAGCATGTTGAGAAAAGAAGCCATACTAACTACATTCAAACCTCTTCAAAGAGGAATTGCTGCCTGTTTGTCATACAATCATCTCAAAGTAAGTTTCAAGAGCTTTCTATGAAAAATTTCATTGTAACTGTCTGCCAACTATTTTCTTCTGTGTTATACTTGAATTTCTATATTTTGAAATTTAACATTCAAGAAATTTATAATTTTCTTTTAGTGATATTTTAGTGCAAATAAATTATATAGTATTTATTTTTACATAATAACCAATATTTATAAGAGAAAAGTACTTTTAATCTTGGTGAGCTCTATCTGTAACCTTCACCCACCAGCAGAAGTGAAGAATCAGGCAAAAATATTTCTGACTGTTTAGTTTGATTTTTTTTTTTTTACAGATTCCAAATTCCCGATTATTTTTAATAACATTGTGTGGCATGATTTTTATTAGTGGATTTAAAAGAATTCATGAAATAAATTCAATTACTTATATTCAACTCCTTTAACAGCAGTTTCTCATGATAAAATATTTTTTTCAACTTTAAATGTGTAGTATTTGCACTCATTTAAAAGATATTCTTGTACTCTAAATTTGCTTACAGAAATACATATATCCTTTAAAAAATAATAGTATCAAATTATACAAGGTACCAAAGATACTAAAAAGGTACCAAATTATTATAAATTAGTTTTTAAGACAAGCAAAATAAAATTGTTCATTGTAATACATTTTAATCACAAAGTTGCTTTATTTGTAATATATTAATTCTTATTTGTTCTTAAAATAAAATAGCTTCTATTTACATCTTCTGCCATTGTTGATCCAAAAGGTTTAGTAGGAACTAAAGGCAAAATTTGAGTTTCTAGTTTTTTTATTTCACTGAACATTAGTTAACCTTGAGTCCTGCTCAAGTATTCCAGTATCAAATAATTATTTTAGCTATGTATACTGAAAAGGAAATTATATTTCCTGCAAATAAAAAAAATATGTTCAACAGGTGTATGACTTAAATATTTAATGAATATCTTCTAGTATTGCTCTTAATAAACATAATCTGTATTCCATTTTAAAATTACGGTTAATTGAATAATATTCTTAACCTAATTTACACGTAGCAAATTTAAGAGGCATTAAAATAACACTGTTAACCAAAATTATTTCCCTATCTCTAATATATTAATATATATATATATATATGCAAATAGTGTTGTTTTTCATATTTTTATGATAGGAAAACATTTTCTTTTATTTCAGTATTCATTTTCTTTATATTCAGTAGTGTTGCTTAATTTTGTTTGAAGTATTTCATTGGAAATAATTTATCGGTACACTTTTCCTCCCCGTAGGTCATCAAAAGTGTTCACAATTTGTTAACCCGTCTCATGAATCTATTTCCCACTGAACCTACTAATTCTAATGTAGCTTCAAAGTATGAAGAACTAGAAGGGCTTTATAGTGTTGTAAGCAATGTAATTATGGAAGGATTGACGACATATGAAAAGTAAGAATATTTTTTTTTATTATTTAGTTTTAATATTTAAATTTTCTCATTATTCAATTTAGAAATATATATATATATATATAAAATTTAAATGTCCAATGAACATCATATTCTACATTGGCGCAACAGCTCCATTGTGGGCCAAGACCATCTGCCTAAAAGGGCATAATATAAATGAATCTGTCAAAGTAATGTGATTAAGAGGGAACTAAATACTAGATCAAAGAAAGTATTTTTAGATCATAGTGTGGAATCTATGGTGCAGGCCTCACGCTTTCATTGTTTGGTAGTTCAGACATTCTAAAAAATTCCGGGTTTATCTCAGATTTCCTTGGAAGCTACTGCAATTCAATCAACCATGCTTTTGATACTGTCAATAGAGGTATCATATAAAAGTTTCTTGATATGTTCCTGATTATAGGTTCCAGCAATCGAGTAAGCCAGTTCTTCAATTACCATACCTAATCTCCTTTATTGGTTATGTGAGGAACTAGATATATATCTGCTGTGTTTTCATATGCAATGCATGCATTTGTATGATTAACTATACTATTAGCTCTGTATTATTGTGTCAATTGAAGAATCTCTGTGGAAATGACAGTGTTGCACGAGTAGAGGAGTATCTATCACACCAGGAAACTATTGTCGACCCAATATTACTATGTGATTCTGAATCATCTTGGTGTATCTTGGTTCTTGGAAACACTGTTAGTACCGTTCTTGGAAATTTATAAATCTAGTCTTAAGGCATTCTGTATGTATTAAATTAATATTTAAAATTTATTTTATTTTATTACTTGTATTTTTGATCTATTAAAAATTATTATATTAAAACACACAAGAATAAGTTTTTGGTTTCATAGATTAAATGTGCTTTGCTATTAATTTTCAGTTTATTTTTAACTAATGTCTGCAAATTTAAAGAAAGATTTTTTGTTGCCATAGTATCATGCTTTTAGATTCTTTGATTTAATAAGTGTTGATAGCCATGCAAATCTCTTAGTTTATTTTTTTTAAATTTATCTTCTCATTTTTCCCCATATACATACATCTTTTATAAATTAAAAGAAATTCACAAGGAGTTCATTCTATTCTTTAAAAAAAAAAAATTCTTTCTGTAAACTATTAGATAAATATTATAGGTAGACTCTTGTCTGGTGTTTGTAGTGGGATATCCATTCCAAAGTTAGTATAAATATTATATATAAATACGATTTTAAATTAAAAATCATTGTATTTCTTTTTACTTTTAGATTATAACTGAGTGATGAAGGGTTTTTTTTTTTTTTGTAATCTCTATGGTTTATTTATTTAAAATTCATTTCATTTTGCATTTTAATTTTTACAATAGTATTTTTAGATGTACTACTATTGTTTATCTTTTAGATCACCTGCCGCAACTCCACAATCTCTGTATGCGACACTTATGTATTTAAAATCTGCCATTCTGAGCAATCCTTGTTATATAGACAGACTGATATCTATTTTCATGCGTGTTTTACAGAAAATGACAAAAGAACATTTAACACCTCCTCCCGATGAAGGTAATACATGTCCTTATTTTGCACTTACATTTTTTTTTTTAGTCTGAAAACTATTATTTAAACTTGCAACTTACATTCTCTTTTGCATATTTATTAGATATTTTCAGTTTAACCATTACTTTATTATCTGTTCACAGAATTAAAATAAACTTATTATTAATTTTTTTTAAAAAATTTATCAATTAAAAGGAATAAATAAATGAAAATAAAAATATTTTCAATATATTTAATATATATTGAAAGTAATATAAATTCATAATATATTTGAAACAATGTATTTTCTTTGTTTTAAAAATGGTCTTAAAATATGTGTAAATATTAAAAAAAAATACAAATTTATCAGGAAAATTCTTCGATTTTTCTTTTAATTCTCATCAAAATGGCTTATTAAAAACAGTAAATGTCAATATTAAAATTTTATGGAAATTACAATTTTGCCATAAACATTTTTAGGACAAAAAAAAAAAAAAAAAAAAAAAACCTCCCAAGGAATTTGGGTTTCACAAAAAATTGTCTTAATTTTTCAAGACAACACTTTGAATTTTTAATATTAAATAAGTTTCTCCATTTTCAGTTGGCACCGATACCTTGATTCTCTGCCTGGATTTTGTGAAAAACAGAGTTGGAGTAATGGGATCAGACATGCGTAAAGTTTACATTGGCACTATTCTTTGCAGCTTAATTGAGAAATCAAATGATGTAAAAGTGTTGAAAGCTATCACCAAGATGATTGAAGAGTGGGTCAAAAGTAAATCTACTATAGCCATGAACCAAGGCCCCAATATAAAAGAAAAATCCATTCTTTTAGTAAAAATGATGCAATTCATTGAGAAAAGATTTCCTAATGATCTAGAACTAAATGGGCAATTTTTGGAACTTGTTCATTTTGTTTACAAGTGAGTTTTGCCTTTATTACTCTGAAATTTTGAAAAAAAGTAATACTACTGTGCCCAAAAGTAAAACCAATTTTTAATTTAAATTTGTTTTCAATTTTTTAGGTTGTTGGCACTGTCCTTGACATCTGTGTGAAATTGTACGTCAAAATATTCATTACTGTTTGAGTTACGCTTGGTTCTGTGAGACGCTAAAAGTGATTTCGTCGATTTTTGAAAGGTCTGAATAAATTGAGCAAAGGTCTTGCATTAAATTTTGTTTGCGGAATGAATATTCGTTTGCGGAAACGTATAGAATGTTGCAGAAGGCATTCAGTAAGCAAACTATATCGGAAATAAATGTTTATAAGTGGTATAAACAGTTCAAAGAAGGCAGAGAACGCGTTGAAGATGAAGAGCGCTTTGATCGACCATCAACCTCAAACTACGAAGTTGACAACTAAAAAATTAAAGATTTGGTGCTTGTAAACCGTCGATTTACAATTAGAGACCTTGCTGATGATGTTGGAATTTCAAAAAGAATCGATCAATTCCATTTTAAAAGATGTTTTGGGCCTCAAACGCGTCAAATCTCGATTTACCGCAAATACTGAATTTTTTGAAAAACTTCGTCACTTTGAAGTGTGTGAAGCAATGCTTTTTGACTTTCAGGACAAGTTGAAATGCATCATAACTGGAGATGAGACTTTGATTTAGGCTTACAAATCGTAAACAACCGATCAATCGAGCGAATATCGTGACAAAGGTGAAGCAAGACCGAAAAGAGCACGCCAAAGTCGCTCAAAAATCCAGGTCATGTTGACTGTTGTTTTCGATTACCGTGAAATTGGTAATCGAAAAAAAACATGCAGTGGTGCATTATGAACTTCTTCCGCCGGGCCAAACTGTCAACAAGGAATATTCTTCGTTGTTATGCGTCGTTTGCGTGAAGCTATTCGCAAAAAGAGGCCTTATTTATGGAAAGACAATTCTTGGTTTTTGCATCACGATAATGCGCCAGCTCACACTGCATTGATTCTTCGTGACTTTTCGCCAAAAATGAAACCCATATCGTTCCACAACCGTCGTGGTTGTGGAACGATATGGGTTATGAACGATAGTTTGATAGTTTGATTAGTTATGAACGATATGAGTTTTGAACGATATGGGTCATGAACGATATGAGTTTTCATTTCGGCATATGGATTTCATTCACTTGATTTAGCGCTGTACGACTTCTGGCTACTCCTAAACTCAAAAGACCACTCCGGGGTCATCGTTTTGAGTCGATTGAAGAGATTCGTGAATCGCCCTACGTTTTGAAGGCCATTCCAGCCAATGACTTATTAGCATGATTTGAGGATTGGAAAAAACGTTGTCATAAGTTCATTGTGTCCGAGTACTTTGAAAGGTGCTAAAATAAATTTGGAAGAATAATTAGATAGATAAATAGAATAGATAGATAAAAGTAAGATAAATTTTTATTTGGAAAAAATAAAAATTTATCTTACTTTTTGGGCACAGTAGTATATGTTTGCATAATTTTCAGTATTTTGTAATGCATGCATTGTTTGATTACTTTAATTAATAGTACATAAGTTTATTATTTCTAATTGCTTATATATATCAAGTTTAATAATTTCTGATTGGGATTGAATTCTGTTAAAAAGTAGTTTCATTTCAGTTGTCAAATTTTTAAGTGCATTAATGTGGCAGAAGTCAATATTTGCTGTAAATCATTCTTCAATTTTTTTTTCAGTCTTTGCATGCTCGATTTTTAACGCTTGTGTGGTGATTACATACATTCCAAATTTATTTATGTACGATTGCAACTTTTAGATATGTCCAAGAAGTATCATTTAATCACTGATGTTTTAATCTTTTTGTAAGAATTAAAAGTATATATAGTAACCTCTCTTTAATCCTGAAAATTTGAGACCACTAATATTCAAGATTATTAGTTATACTAGATTAGCGATTCTGCCCAATTGTTGGTGGTAACTATGGTTTTAAGGGAATAATATGCCTGTTTCTTTAATGCAGTATTAAAATCAAAGAAGTTTAAATGAAAATTCAAATTATTAAAACGTGTACATATTTATGTATTAATTATTAATGTATTATATGTATGTATTAAAAAGGCAAACACCATTGTGCCACCATCTTGCGATCAAAAGTCAACAAATGTCCGAATACAAAAACAAAGGCTCGTTCGAGGCCTGATTATAAAATCCACCGAACTAAATGCCAACTTATATATATAACTTGTAATTTCATAAAAGGTCTGTTATTAAAAGTAGTAGACTTTCAGTGTGTCTAAAAATATTTATTTTTAGCTGCAGTAACACATATAGAAAAAATTTCCAGGTTTACTGTTTTCAGAAAGACATTATTGTTGTCAGTTATATTTAGAGCCATAAAGCATGTGTCTCTAGAGTGAAAAAAAGTCAGATCGGAAAAATAACAACAAACTGCAAAAAAAAAAAAAAAAGGAATGCCAGTAAGTTCACTAGTAAACCAGAAGTCAATTTTGTATTGCAAACTACCCAAAGATGCTAGCTATGAAACAATTAGACAGCAATAAATATTAAGTGTTGCAGTGGAAGTCTATAGATCATATCTTCGTTTTGCTTTTACTGGATGTTTTTCGGAATGTTTATTTGTTTTTAAATAAATCAATTTGAAAATTTGAGATAATTTTTAAATAACAAAAAAAAGCTTGAGTTTTTTTTAATCAAAATTAATATTAAGTTGTATTTATTATTACAGTTGTATTTTTTATTATCGAGGTAACATTGGATAATATATTGTGTTGACTGAATTAGTTATTAAAATACAAAATTCACATTTTATTTAATGCAAGGAATTATAATGATTTATATTCCAAGTTGTTTGCATGTGTGGCAATTTTAAATTTGCCTGCTTAAGTGCATATATATGAAATTTTTAAATTGCAAATCTGAATATGCATTACAATATTTATACTTTTAATTTTCTTGCTTATGCAGCAAATATTGTTTTTATTAAATTTACTAATACTTTTTACCTTGATTAGGGATGAATCTTTGAAAGGTACTGAGCTGACATCTAAACTTGAGCCAGCTTTTATGGCTGGACTTCGTTGTGTCCAACCTCATATCCGAGCCAAGTTCTTTGAAGTATTTGATAACAGCATTAGACGCCGGCTTCATGATCGGTTACTATACATACTGTGCTCACAAAACTGGGAAAATATTGGACCTCATTTCTGGATTAAACAGTGCATTGAACTTCTTTTAGTGACAGCTGTAGAAGGGGCTTCCATTCAGTGTTCTACTCCTTCTGTCATGCTTCCTGCCATGACTGCTGTATATGAACAGGCTGACAGCCAAGAAAAAGCTGATTTTGTTACTGCTGTTCTGAATATTGAGTCAATGGATATATCAGTTGAACCTAAGGAGGTGAGTTTTTTTTTTATACAATTAGTTTTAGAGTCTATTGGTCTGTATTGATTTATCAACTTTTCCAAATGTGTTGAAAGGTTAAATATATTATTATGAGAAAAAAAAAAAGTACTTCCTTTTCAATTTTTATATGTATAATTCACACTAATAAAAAGTAGAAATCAGTAACATGTAACTGAATGGCTAGAAATTCAGTATGCTCTTTTGTTCCTAAATCCTTTTAATGATGCAATTAGCATTTTTGGTAGGAAGGATAATAACTATTATATATTGTATATAAATGTATAATATTTATACATTAGCCTCTCTTTAATCGGACAATTGATAGTTCGACACATTGTATACGGCATCAATTAAGCCTTTGCTTTTGTATCTTTTTATATGGATGTGCTGTTTGTTGGTTTTGACCATCAGATGGTACAAGACTGCTTACATTTTCAAATTTTATAGTTGGTAGATGGACAACGTTTTGTCATATATTTATGTTACCTACATGAGTTGAATGTGTGTATACATGTCAAATATGTATGTGTTTTAATCGTTTAAACTTTTATCTAGAGTTTTATTTTTTATATCCTTCTTAAAACTATATTGATGCTTGATAATTTGCCAAAATCACTAATCTAGTATTGCTGGGCTTCTGAATGTGCTAGATTAAAGAGAAGTTACTGCACCGTACATAAATTCATATGACAGCAAATTAGTCAATAAGAATGCATATTCATGAAACAGTTAACAATATTATCTCTTTTTACATGTATCTAGACTATATGATCTAGGCTGAAATTTTCTATATTAGCAAAACCTATCAGTTGGGACAATCAAACATCTAAGATTTTAAATGCAAATTATTTACATCTGACAAAAATTGCAAAGCATTTGCATCTGAAACTAAAAATTATTTCGTATATATTTGACGCTTTGTCACAGTTCAAATTCACAAATATTCTGTCTTCTTAGATCTTGTTTATTATCTTTTACCAATAAGTAAATAATTTCTAGGTCACATATATTAGTGAAATGTGTAATAGTTTCTTGGTGTCAGATTTTTATTCATTTCAGAAACATTAAATTTATGATATAACTATAGTTAAACTAAGAGTTATTTTATAGAGATAAAGTATTAAACTGTAAACAAAATATTTTACTAGAATTGAAATGAGCTAGTTTTCATGTTACTGCCATAAATTCTCCTTAATTTACCAAAGTATAAATAAAAATGTCATGATTTATATTATTACATACAGCTATAATAATATTAAAAAATACTTTCATTGTTCAGTAAAAATTTGTATATTTCGGGTGCTTAAATGTAAAAAAGAAAATCTGTTGTAAAGAAAGAATCCTGTTTGTCATAAATTTAGGTAGAATATAATAGTAAATTGTGTTAAAATTAAAAATTATAATATTGAATAAATATATAATTCAAAGCATGTATTTATTTGTTTTATTTAGTTTATAAGATGTAAAGCAAAAATAAGTGATAAAATTAAAAAATTCCATTCCTTTTTTAGGAGATTTTCTTTTTTTCATTTAGTTTTAGACTTTTTAACCTTGGTAGCCTTTACTGACTCAAAAAAAAAAAATGACATATAATATACAAATTATTTTTTTTTAAGAATATTTCTAATCTTGATAACTTGAAGTAAAAGTTTTAAATATTAGGATATTTAAAAACTGAATCATGTTTTTAGTATTTGTGCTATGTATAGAGGAAGATTAAGAAAATGTCCATGCTGTTCATTTAAATATCTTTTTAACTATTCATCAATTAGTATAATCATTTTAAGTATCATTATTAAGAAAAAGATCAAATAAAAGTGTGTGTTTTTTTATAATTAAACAGAGCATTTGTCACTAAGTGTAGAAAGACTTAATTTTTTATTTATAAATGATATATTATCTTTGACATTTTATATATATACCTTTTTAAGTACATTTTTATGTGCTATATACTTTAATTCTGTTCTAACTTTTATGAAAGTGTCTTACACAATCGTATTATAATTTAAGTATCACAACAGAGATAGTTATTGACTCATATTGTTAAACATTTAATATTCAACACTAAAACAAGTACTATGCAAATTTCAGATTAATTTATTTTTAAATCTGTTGAATAATTAATAGCACATTATGAGAATATTTATGTATCTTTAATGAAGAGAGCATTAAGCATATGTACCTGTTGATCCAACATAGCAACCTTTTATCATTCTATTAATGACATATTGTCTTATGTAAGTAACTATCATTAAAATGTTTTTTTTTTTTTCTTCAAAACTTAAACACTTTGTATTAATAATTTTTTCTCTATTCAGTTAAAATTTGCAGAATGTTAATTTGTGAATTTTATGTGGTTCTCTATAGTATTTTGTGCTTTACTAAAACATTACAGGAAGAAATTGACATTGAAATGCCTTCTTCTGACGATGCTAATACAAAGGCTGACCCTTCTACTCCAAGTCAAAGTTCAGATGCAAAACAAACAGTACAGGCACTGATATCAAAGCAACTTAAGTTTTATGAGAGCTTGAGCCAGATGAAAACCATCCACTTTCTAGATGCTACAGCCCAACTGTGCCATTTAGATACAGCATTAGCTCAGTACTTGTGGATCCAACTATTTCCAAGACTGTGGAAAATATTTACTGAGAAACAACAAACTGTAAGTGTTATTGGAAATTTATTTTACTTTAGTCTATTCTGTTACCAATTTAGATAAATTGTAACTAAATTTCAGAAACCTTAGTTATAAAAAATAATAAAAAAAAAAAAACAACTTGTTATTAACTTTATTTATGTTTGAATATTAAAATGTTTTTTTTTTATAATTTTTTTTTTTCCTTTTGTAAATCAAATATTTTTGTGTTGTGTGCTTTTGTTAATGGATTATGAAATTTTTAGAGTTAAAAAAATTATAATTATTTTAGATATTTATGTTTAGATAAATTTAATTATTACCTATATTACTAACATTTGCTAAAAATCATTCCTCTGTTTACCTACTGATATTAACAAAATATTTGATTAATAGGTTAAACAATCTGAATTTTCCACTATTTTAAATAATTTCTTATAAACGCTTTTACTATTAATAATATAATAATATTCATACATAACTTATGAATAGGATTCATTAATAATTAAAGAATAGAATTCATTCCATTTAAAAAGAAAAATATGTTTGATCAATTAAGTTAAAAAATATTGTATTCTGAAGTGAGAAATTTTTTTTTTAAAGTTTAAATTTTTTTTACCTTATTAACTTTTTATAAGGTTGTAATAGACTTCTGTACCTACTAACGTTTTCAAAAACTGTAAATATTTTATATTACTTACTAAATTTCGGTGCAGCACGATTAATTCTTCTGAGGATAGTAATACATTGAATTTTCTTGTAATTGGAAGTTTGTTTTTACATTATAATTTCTTGTATTTGAAGAAGTTTTGTCCATCATGTGATCAATTTGAATAGACAAACCTTAGTTATAACAATAATTAAGAAAACAACTAACTTATTATTAACGTTATTTATTTTTGAAAGTAAAGTAAAGGGACACTCATTTGTGTTGTAAAACAACATCAAAAAGATACCTACTTAATTATTTTGATTTTTGTATTTGTGGACCTTTTTGTGCAGTAATTATTCATATATTATTATTTACTTCAGGCACTGAGCAATGAGATAGTAGCCTTTGTAACAAGTGGAATCCATGTTCCTCAAAAAGATTGTCATCCCAGTGCATTGGGTACTTTCATTGAGAGTATTACATACTGTGTTCCTCCCATTCCAATGAAACCTTTGATCACTCTGGTAAGTTGCAGTACAAATTTATTATTATTTTTTAGTATAATTGCATTTTCTTTTCTGCAGGAAAAGTGCTGAAATTAGTGTACATGGTTTAACAGAAGAGATTAGATGTATTTTTAATTAAGCTTTTTTTTTTTTAAAATTAACAATAGAAACGAAAAATCAAAAAAGTAAAAATCATGAATATAAAGAAAGTTATTGGAAGTTTGTTTTACAAATATTTGATATTTTTTCTTTGTTGCATATGCGATAGTTTGTACTATATATCTTACTTAGTCTAAAAAACTGTGAAAATTTGTTCTAAATTCATGTAACCTTGCATACAATAGTTGGGGATCATTATTTTAATTTGTATGGCTTTTAACACAGTTTTTAGAAAAATATATAATTTTACTAATTAATCATATTTATATATTCTCAGATTCTATATTTCTAGTAATGAAATTTTTATCTTTATAAAAACTTAGTGTATTTTTTTTTTTTTTTTTTTTAATTATTCGTTCAATTGGAAAGCTTCAAGGAATTTGTTGATATTAATCCTTCATTATGTTCGTTCATATTACATTCCAGATTTTACTAATTTTGAAATTTCAGTTTACACTTTTCATAACTTTCTTGATTAAATGTCATGATTTTTTTTTTTTTTTTTTTTCATGATTATGATATTTCACAGCTGCTTCGGCTCAAATTTATTTTAAAAATTAAATCTATGGCTAGAATTTGAAAAGCATGTGCAAAATAATTACTTATATTTAGGGTTAGTTGAGGTACCATGGATTTAAAAAAAGTAATTGTTATGATTTTTGGTAGCAGGCATATTTTGGAATACAATGTTATTCAAAATTCAGTTATCATTATGTATAATGCTTATCTTTATAAAAAAAATTAATCGTATAGACAAAAAAATTTTTTTTTAATAAATTCTCTATGATTCACTTTAGGGTAATAGTCTAATTAAATTATATTTTCTTCTAGTACCAAGGTAAATCGCACAACTTGTGGCACAGAGCCTGCTTGACTTTGGAACAAATTTGCTTCGACAAAGGCTATATCACTCAAGCAAAGTCAAAATCTGGTTCTGAGAGGACAGACCTAGATGACACTTTAGATATGTTATCTGAAATGTACACAAACCTTAAGGAGGAGGATTTGTGGGGTGGACTTTGGCAGAAGAGAGCTAAATTCATTGAAACAAACACTGCTATAGCCTTGGAACAACAAGGAATGTTTCTGCAAGCTCTGGATGCCTATGATCAGGTTTGCATGAGGCTTCACCAGGATGTTGGAGGAGGACTTAGCCCTAGCAGTATGAATAGTGAGGCTAACTTGTTCTGGAACCATTCCATTAGGTAATATACTATTTTTTTTTTTTTTTTTTTTTTTTTTTTTTTTTTTTTTTTTGTACAAATTTGAATAGATTTAAACACATATACAGCAGCACTTCATTATCATATTTGGAGAAAAAACAGGAAACAATATTTCTAAAAGTTGTGTAACTTATTATTTAAAAACATAAAAAACAAATGCGAATATCTAAAGTGCAATATATCAAAGGGTTACTGTGATTAGAGAGGAAAAAAAATTTATGTGTAAGTGTTTAATATTTCTTTTTCACTTTCAATTTGCTCAAAAATTTGTTTCTAAAACTTTTGTAATACAACATAGTATTGCCAAAAATTATAAAATTAATTTTAAATATTTGAATGATACTAAATTAAATCTCCATATGTATATGTTAATGAATCTTTATTATAAGGCTTTTAATAATATTTATAAAACCAAGTTGAAACATAATACAGTAAAAAAGAAGAAGAAAAAGAAAAAGAAAAAAATAGCTGTTAAAGGAATTCTCTTTTCCCAACCTTATATGTTCCATGCATTATGGCAGCACTAATGAATAATGCCTTTTACTATTAAATATCAAAATTATCTTTAAACTCAATTTTATGTTAACTCTACATTTTCAGCTTAAGTTGTAGTATACTGCTTTCTTACTTTTTTGTGTGTGTTTTGCAGAAAAATTCTATATCTGAACTAGTCTAAAATATTTCTTTGAAGTTAGAATTAGACATTTTTAGATTTGTTGTCAGATAGAAATACCATGAAATTTTGGTATTTAATATAATTAAGTTTATGTATATCCTTGATAGAGCAAAATCTTAAAAAACCTATTTTGTAAAAAAAAAAAAAAAATATTTATTATTTTTTTCCTCAGCTATTTTTTGGAATATGTTAATATATTTGTCAGCAATGTTCAGAATAATTATGTTTTTGACTTATCAAAGTGTATTCTATTATTCAACTTATTTTAACTAAGCAAAACAGATGTGTTAAAATATTACAGTTTACTTTAGAAACTTAAGTTAGCATTTTAATGTAATTTTGGATGCAATTATGAATGGATTTTCTGTTACTGTATTCAGTATATTTTTTTTTAATATTTTCTATTTTACCTGTCATTGTCAAAATCTATATATAAAGCTCAAATTTTGAAAATTGTTTAATTTTTCCTTGTAAAAAAATTCATTATTTTCTTCTGTAGGTGTAATAGAGAATTAAACGACTGGAATGCTTTGATGAATATGGGATCAGGTGGGGGAGAGCCAAGTCTGATTTTGGAAGCTTCATGGCGGCGTCAGCCTAATTGGAATACAGTAAAAGAAGCTCTTGAACAAGTTAGTATTAAAAAAATATTGTCAACCCCCATTGTGTTTAAAGATATGAAATAATATACTGTAGATTTCCTGTTTTCAAAACTTTTGAAGCAAAATAGCTAAACCTGTCCATTATAATTAAATAAAATCATGAGATTCATTGTTATATTTTTACAAATTAGGAAAATTTTATACAATATTATAATTGCTTATAATATAAATTATAGCTTTATTACAGTAACCTCTTTTTTAATCTGCCACGCTCGAGAGCCTGTCTGTGGCGGATTAGCAATTGTATGTGGTTATCGAACATCAGTATAATTTAAAGGGAATATCGAAGATAAAGTACACTAGATAAAAATTTGATACCAAAACTGTCAATTATGATCAACACTAGGTGTTGATATCTGGCAATGACTTTCAGCAAACACCGAATTCTTACGTAAAAAATATAAAAAAGAAGGTTCATTCGGTGCCAAATTATAGAATGAGCCTAACTATCGAATGGATTAAACTATCGAACTACCTAACTATCGAATGGATTAAATAGAGGTTACTATAAATGGAGAAAAACTTAAATATTACTCTCATTATTTTATTGGGTTCTGAAGAAATTTCTGAGTTTTTGCATGGATGTTTATTATTGACCATGCTTACATTCAGTAATTTAGATTAACGAAATTATATTATTAAATGATTAATCATTTTCTAAAAAGTAATTAGAATACATAATATTTTGTTTTACACTGATTGATCAATGCATGAAAATTGCAATTGATGTAGATGAGTTTCTTGCATCAATACTTAGTTTAACTGGATTGATGCTGTTATTGGATAAATTTTATATCTGTATTTAATTTGGAAACACTTTTTAATGGGAAATGAAAGATGTGACAAGTTTCGTTACTATTATTAGTTGCAAAATTTGTGTTTTGTTACCATTGTGATTTATTAAAATAATTCCCATGTTTCTTAAAAGCATACTTATTCTTATAAAATTGTAATTTATAAGAATAAGTATCACACTAAATATTATTATCACGCAAAGTGATTATGTTTAATAAGTAACATAATGACTTGCATATTTATCAATACAAGTTATTAATAAATGCTATACAAGGCTATAAATCTGAAAGAAAAAAAGTGCTTATGTTTTGTTTAGTGAGAATCTGTTTTTCTTCTCAATGCAGTGAAAATTTATTTTAACTTTTGGGATATTTTGATATAGAAATAAAGAAATGTTTTGTGTTTTTGTAGGTTGAACCAAACTGCCCCAGAGAACAGCTTTGGAAATTGAATCTCTATAAAGGCTACTTATGTGTTTGCCATCCTGAAGATCGACATTTATCTCAGGTAGAAAAAGTTGTGGAGTTATGTTCAAATCTCTGTATCCGTGAATGGAGAAGATTGCCACATATCGTATCACACATTCATTTGCAGTATCTGCAAGTAAGTTTTTGAAACACTTCATCAACCAATTTCTTAATTAAATACCTTATTTTTATATAAAAAGAAGTACAATCTTATGAAAATATTGAGTTACGATGATATAGCAATATGAAATTCTGAAAGTGAAGCAGCAAATATTGTTTTTCTTAATACCATTAATTATAATTTGTATATTGTCAAACATCATAGTTATAATTTCAACATCAATTTTAAAATTTGATGTTTCTCCTTGATAAAATATATGAATTTTCTCAATTTACTTCACAAATACCAAACTCTGTAGTGTATAATTTAAAAAGGAATTTTTGTTAATGAACAATATTGATGTCAAATTTAACAATCTTGCATGTAAATTAGTAATAAATTTAATATAACTTGGATAATGTACATAAATCGCAAAATAACTTAAAAAGGATTTTTCCTAATTATTCCATGCAATTCATTTGTGTTGTACAACTTGCATGTATATGTCTGATAGCAAAACTTTATCAATTCCTGAGGGACTGGTGGCACATCCTGAATAAGTTGGGCAAGATATCATTGCCCATTTGGCTGCTTGGCCCATTGCAACCCTGTGTGTTTGCAGTGGATTCCTTTCCATGTAGGTATATATGGAAATGAAGTTGCTGATCTGCTTTCTAGGGAGGGTAGATAACTTTGCACTGCTTCTTCCACCAATCTATGAGCATCTGAGATACATTCCCTATTGCTGGCCAAAGTAAATACAGCTTGGAAAATTCCTCCCAAGCATGACTGGTATGCCACCAAATACCCTGGATTGTCCTTGCAGTATACTTGGCCAAGATTTGCTCAAACTGCTTTATCTAGGCTAAGGACTGGTCATATAAGGAGTTTATCCTTCAACTGAAATGTGAAGACTTATGTCTATTGTCACTGCTCTTCCATTGCTTCTCCCTCTCATATCATTGATTGTATTGGTGCCTCTGTAGGCAGCTATTGAACAAGGGAGAGATTTTTGATTTATTAATCTAACATGGTCTTTTGGACCAGGGGGATAAATAACAACAACACAATGCAACACATGTATACATAAATTTCCTCAATGTTAATATAGAATTTTATTTACTTTTTGTTTTCTTTCAGGCTGCTCAACAAATTATTGAATTACAAGATGCTGTTCAAATACACCAGGGTTTGCTTCCTGCAAATATCGGCAGAGCACCTAGCCTACATGACATGAAAGCAATAGTGAAAACCTGGCGTAATCGCCTTCCTGTGATTAGCGATGATCTCTCACATTGGAGTGAGATATTTCATTGGCGACAGGAGCATTATAAAACCATTGTATCATGCTATGAATCACTGCAAAATGGGCCAAACGTTGAAGTACCAGCAAATAATGCTATGTTGGGTGTTCATGCCTCTGCTCAATCCATTATTCATTTTGGTAAAGTGGCAAGAAAACATGGTTTGACAAATGTGTGTCTTGAAGCCCTGACTCAGTAAGTTCATTTTGAGTCTTTTATTTAATTTTAAATATTTTTATTTTTACAAAATTATTAAAAATATTTAAGTGAATAAGAAATTATCTGCATTTCTTTTATACAATAGTCTTTATTTAATCCAACATCGAATGAGACCTCACTTTTTGTATTTTTCATATGGATTCAAATGTTATTGACCTCGACGGCTGCATGTCAACACCATGCTGCTCACGTTTTCCCCCAATGTTTATCATTACTGTCAATTTTAGTACCAGTGCAGTGTTTCTTGTTTAATATGTACATGTTTTAATCATTTAAATTTTTATGTAGGGTGTTTTACCTTTGATATATCCTTTAATCTATATTGATGCTGGTTAATCCTGCAGAATTGCTCGATCAATATACCCATAATCCCAAACATGCCTTATTAGAGAGATTATTGTGCTTATATCAAATCTATGTTCTATACTGCTGCCTAATAATTTTAAAGTTCAATATTTGCATGTTATTTAAAAAAAAAAAAAACTAGATACATCTGTAAATTTTTTTCATTCCTTTACACTTCATATTACAAAAGCCTTTGGAAGTCCTGGGTGTGTCAGAGCTAGACCCTTTTCACTTAATTGGTCTCCCAATAAAACAATAAAATTTATTTACAGACAGACAAGATATATTGAAAATAGGGAACTTGAAATAATTATCTTAATCAAAAAAATTTTTTTAAATATAATACCTCAACGAGAATATAGATAATTTTCTTATGTACAATATGAAGGTAGAATCTCACATTGTTGTTCTTTTAAGGTTTTTTTTGTTGTATGATTTCATAGAAGAAATTACTATCCTTAAAATGTAAATTTATTCTATTCTTTCTTAATTATAGTAATTAAAATTAATGAACATTTTTTATTATAGTTATTTGTTTGGAAACAAAGATTCCATATAATGTGCAGTTCACACTGTATATAATTTTTATATTTAATAATTTGGCAAACTATGTAAAATTGTTTTGATTACCACCATACCTGGTAATGCATTAATGTTTGTTAATATTTTATGCAGAATACATTCCATACCCAGTGTTCCTATTGTTGATTGCTTCCAAAAAATACGACAGCAAGTTAAATGCTTTTTACAGAAAGCTCATACTATCGGCAGGAATGACATACAAGAAGTAAGGGTTTTTTTGCAAATTTTTATATAAATTTTATTGTGCAAAAATGATTTTTTAAAAATATGTTTGTATATACAGTAGAACATCTTTAAGTTGAACCTCAAAAACTCGAAAAAAAGTTTTGTTCCTTTCCCTTCAAGCCTCAAAACCTCCATTACTCGAAATTTCAACCCTCTATATGTCAAAATAATTAGTCAATCACCACAAGCCATTTTGGTATGTATTTTCCCTCCATAACTCGAAAAAAAAAAAAATTGGATCTCTGTATCTCGAACAATGCTGTATCAGGGTGAATTAATGGTGGTCTACTGTAATTTGTGCAAGAAATTCTATTAATGAGTTACTAATCAAGTTCTTAAGCGAATATTCTGTAATTAAATTGGAGTAAATGAGATAGAGATAGTAATTTTTTTTTTACCTTTCTCTATAAATGAAAAATATATAATCTACTTTCAGAGATTCAAAATTTTCTTTCATGTCAATAAAAGGTTAAATATTGATTAAGGATATAATGTTTAATATTCATAACAGAAAATAAGTATTCTGTTATAAAAGAATTCAAACAAAATTATATATTTTTTTTTTTTTTTGAATAATAATTTTCTGTATTTTTGTTGAAATATAATTGTTCTTCTACTCCATTCCCTACTAATGCAGGAACATCTTTCTGTGTTTTTGTCATGTGAACCCATGGGCACTTTACAAAAAGACATTGACTTCTGATACCATCATATATTTAATGATTTTTTTACTTTTCTCTAACATTATTTCTGTTTCACTTCCTTATTAGACAACACAGGCTCTACATGAAGGACTCAATGTAATTGATTCTACAAATCTCAAGTATTTTACCAAAGAAATGACAGCTGAGTTCTATGCCCTGAAAGCTGTGTTTCTTGCTCAATTGGGACGTTATGAGGAGGCAAATAAAGTTTTCAGTTCTGCTTGCCAGCTTCATGACACCTTGGTGAAGGCTTGGGCTCTGTGGGGCGATTACTTGGAAACCATGTTTACTAAAGAAAAACCTGAGAAGTACATTTGTTTTATTGATTATTATCTTTTAATGTAGAATGTTTTTGCATAATTTTAAAAACCATTAACAGAATTATTGAAAGAAATTATAAGTCTTCAACAGTTGCAAACTCATGTTTTGTATTTGTATTTGTGTTAATATTAAGTATAAATGTTTATTACATGTTCAAAACAAAATGCATTTCTCTTTTAACTTTAATAATGATAATACATATTCTCTCTCTTTTTGAAAATTTTTCAATGATAGGAATAAAAAAAAAAAAAAAAAAAACATAACTCCATAATTTTTAAAATTAATTTATTTTATACATTTTTAAATGGCCTTTTACTTTTAAGTAACACAGAATGTAAAGCATTCAGCTTTTCATTCAAGTTTTCTGTAAAATAACTAAAATTTGACCATTATTTAACAATTTTGTTATCAATGAACTTACAATTATACGTTCGAATTGAATTATATTTCGAAAATTGAAAATTCAAACAAATTATGTTTTATATTCTTGAAATCTGTGAGTAGTCTAAGATAACATATTTATATCTTTAAATGCTTTTTTAAAATGAGAATACTGTTATTATTTACTGTTAGTTAAAATTATTCAATATGTAAGACATTTTAAATCTGAAAACTTTGGTATTTGTTACTTTATTAAAAGATTGAGTAATGCGAATTACTGAAAGTAATGCTACTTTTCTAAAATGCTGTCTCTTTTTTTTTTTTTTTTTTTTTTGGTATTTAGTCGCAGTATTAATTTGGGAGTATCTGCTCTTGTTTGCTTTTTACATTCTTGCAGACATCAAAATGAAAGTAAATCCAGAAAATATTTAGCCAAAGTAAGATACGAGTTTTTGTTGATAATTAAATATTTTGTTAAAAACATGATTGTTCTGTCCTGTAAAAATAAGTTATTTTTAATAAACATTCATAATATTTAATTTCATAACATGCCGATATAAGATTTTATTCAGATAATAATTTATTAATATTAGACATTTAATTTTGCATCAATTGTTTTGTTATTAGCTTACTATATGATCAAAATGATATTGGGCCATTAGATTGAAATAATCTACAATAGTTTTTAATAGTTACTCTAGTTATTAATAATTTTTTTAAATAAAAATATTCAGGACATGTTATAGTATATTATAATTTTGATTATTTATTTAAATAAGTATTCTAATTAGACTGCAATTGATTTGTTAAAAAACTTGGTGCTTAAAATGTTAAATTTTTACTGTTATTCACCAGAATTTTTTTTTTTTTTGTCTGTTTCCATGAGTTCATTTACCTGTTTAATTTTTTGCACCTAACTGGCTCAATTTCTACAATATAAAAATTGTGATGCATCCTATAAAAATTAATGTTGTAGTAAATTTCCAAACTGAAACTATTCTAGCCTGAATTAATAGAATGAGGTTTATTTTATGGAAAACACCAGAATTATAGAAGTATTATCTATATTATATTCATTTATTTATGTATAATTTTTGTTTATGAGAAATTTTACATTTTACCTACACCTAGATTCAAATTTGGTACGATGAGTACACAATCACAAGATGGCTGTTTTCTGAATGCATTAAATCTTTTTTTTTTTGCAATTATATTTATAGTAGCAGTTCTAAAAGTATACCTCATGATACTGCAAGAGCGACAATTTACATTTAAAGTTGTAATGAAATTTTCATTTTTTTATTCACGTCAAAGTGATATGATACTGTATATTTTCAATAAATTTACTGAATTACAATTTTTGATTAAAAATATTAACTATTTCTCAATTTGCTTGACTTATTGGAATAAGCAAGAGTGCAGAGAATAGAAAATGTCTTGAAACCAACAACTTTAAAAATATGCTAAATTGAGATAGAACAGCTAGCTAACTACAATGATTTCTATGTTTGGCCAGTCTCAATTTCACTTTTAAAGATAATCTTAAAACCCTTTTAAGTAAAACTCTAAATTATTCTAATAAATAAATAAAATTTAGACTTGTCGTTTTTTGTAACTTTTTGTTATATGTACCTACTTTAGTCATGCAAGTCATGCATTTCTATAAAGAAAATGTTTTTATGTCAATTTTAATGAATTGTTTTAAAACATCTTTTCTTTATGTAATGCATTTCATGATGCATTCTAAGTTCATATTTAGAGTAGTTCAGGAATTGAATATAACCATGAAAATCAAAATATAATTTCAGTTTATTGGCAGTAAGTTGTATTCAATATATCAGAGAACAATAAAATTCTAGGAGTTTCATTTATTAAAATTATTATTGCCATTAAAGTTCTAAAAAGGAAAAAAAATGAATTTCTTCCCTCGTATAGGTTTTATGGCTTTTGACCTATGATGACAAAGAGCAAAATTTAAGTGAAGCTCTCGATAAACATAGCGTTGGCGTTCCTCCTCTGCAGTGGTTGCCTTGGGTTCCTCAATTACTTACCTGTCTTATTCGCCCTGAAGGAAAACAGTTGCTGAACATCATTAGCCATGTTGGAAGAGCTTTCCCACAGGCTGTATACTTTCCAATCCGTACTCTCTACTTGATCCTTAAAATTGAACAAAGACAGAAGTCAGATAAAGCAAATAATAGTAAGTATAAATTTGAATGAGACAATGTGCTTTGGAAAAAAATCTTAGTTAAAAACATTTTTTTTATTAATTAAATAAGGATTTTAGCTAATAGTTTCAATTATTATGCATGATTTAAATTATAAGTTGAATTTCAGTTATGTCTACAAATGTTTCTTCCTTTTGAATGTATTGAATAGGGCATAGTATAATATCATGATTGCATTGTGATATAACAAGTCGAATATTTATTAGGTGCTTATGAAATATAAGCTGCACAAAACTGTTTTGAAAGAAATAAGTATAATAGTTAATGTGGAATTTTTTCATCTAGTTTTTCCCTTAATAGCATGTAATATAAAATTTTAATTATTAAAAATTTAAATCCTTTTTCGTTGCTATAAAAATCCTTCCTAAACGACATTTCTTTCCCTATGAGGATGCTCTTTTTGAATCCATTGGACTTGGCTGCTTGCCAATTTTCCATCCTATGGGTGATTGTACTATAATGTCTTCAAATTTGAAAGTATCTACTACAAAAGAAATATCTTTTTATTGTTTTTGAATAAACAGTAAGAATCAGTTAAATTGAGTGATTGTACAATGTTGTTTATTATTCTTGTAATAATTTTTTTTCAGTTATTTTGTTAGATATTTTGTTTACTTTTTATTATGGGAAAAAATTATAAAAGGCTAAATATTTTTAATGATATAATTATTGTATTATTTTTGTAAGGATAAGTATGTTATCAAGATTCTAATTAAATATCACATGAAATATACTTGTATTAATTGTTAAAATAAATATATAAATTGTTAAATATGTATAAATTGTTGAAATAACTTACTCTTTCTCAGACAGACAATACTGTAAGTAGAATATCTCGTATATTTACCAAAACTTTATTACTTCAGGTTTTAAGTTTTTAAAATCAATAACTCTTTCAGCATCATTATTAGAAAATATTATCCTCATGTTTAATATAGTATTTACGCTGTTTCAGTATTCAGAAATTGAAACTGCTTGAAATTTCATTCACTTTGTATGTTTTGTGAAACATAATTAAGAAATACAAATTTAAATTTTTAATATTTAAATGAAAACATTCTTCAGATTTTAATGAAAGATTGGAACAAAAACACTTTCAAGATGTGACATTGAGAATTTATTTGGACTTTTACAGAGTTGGTCTTGCCAAGAATATATTATATGTTAAAAAAATGGAGTCCTTTATTAAAAAGATGTAACTATTTTCCATAGACTTTCTAATTTAAGTTACTTACTATCTCTTTCTGTTAGGTAAGAACAGTAATGCAGCTGTCGCTGGGCCTATTGCATCTACACCCAACAGTCCAGCAATTTCTCTTGGGGATTCTTCCAATACTTCTGGTAAAATTGAATTTGCTTCTACTGATTTCACAGTAGAACCTCAACCCATCGTTTCTCGTGCAGGATGTATAAAAAAAACAATGAATGGAGGTTAACTTAGAATTTCATTGATTAAGTGATTATACACATCGATTCTAATATACACACACACACGTAGTAAAAAGATATAATGCATAGAATTTTTTTACCTTATTCAGTAATTTCGTTAACATCAATAACACTTCTCTCAGCTTCCAATGCTTCAAGTGCCTAAGCAAATTCTGTAAATCAAGGGTTATTTGTTTTATCCATCATCATGATTAATGTAATCCCTTTCTTCAATTGTAATAACTATTTCCTCTATAAATATAATCCTATATGTTATTATCCTTCATTTTAAAGGTACAATAACCTCTTTTTAATCCAGTATTCAATAGTTCGGCTCATTCTTTAATCTGGTACTTATCGAGCTTTTGCTTTCGTATTTTTCATATGGATTTGAGTGTTTGTTTGGATAATCCGTTTGATATGGTTGACTTCTCTTCCATCCACCATCACTGAAAATTCTTTTGAATGAGTTTTGTTCTGTAATGAAATATTCAATACCTAAATTAAACGGTTGTCCCTAAATCAATACTGGTACAATTTGGTAAATAGAAAATAACATTTGCATTTTAAATATAGAAATTTTGGGAAAATGTAAAATAATTGTAAATAAATATAAAAAAAATATTTGCTTTCCAATTAAATTATCCCTGATTTGCCTCCCAATTATTTGCTTTTGAATTAATTGTCCCTTTGAAATTGTCATCCATGACATTGGATTTGTGGGATATAATACTAGTAAATTTTTAGTCTTGAAATATTTTAGTTTTTTTGCAGACTTTCTTATCACCAGAAGCACTCTGTTGAATCCATCACTATTTGTACATGGTTAAGTTGCTAGTCTTTCCTTAGCATTTGTTTGACCATGATATACCTCATCTTTGATTACTCATTACATGCCTAAAGACATTTACAATTAACTGTCACATTTTCTTAAACCAATCTCTTCTGTTAATTTGGGTGAAATATTTTTAAATTCAATTTCAATTTCAATTGAAATCTTTTATGTTTTCTATTATGTCCATTTTTTTTTTTTTCTGCATACAAATTAGTGTAAGTTCTAAATTAGGTTCTAGATTGATCTTTCGGGATAATTTTTTTTTTTAAATTTCTCTTAACATCTTAGAAAATTTATCCATAATGTACAATAATTTGATGTCGTGCCTCTCACCTGTATTTGTATCAACTTGTTCGGTTTATACTTTAACATAGAAAATATACTTTTTTTTTTTTTTACCTTTGCTGTGTTAAAGATAATTTAATTTGAAAGAAAATCATTTTATTACAAATTGTATTGTAGTATATTGTACTATTGACATATTTTAAACATTCTCTTTAACTTTCTATTATTTTTACTTGGGGCACATTATTTTATTCTGTGTTCAAGTAAATGTTGAATATTGGAGAAAAAAAATGAATGTTTTTTGCAGCAGCTTGTAAATTATTCGTCTTCATTTCAGTTTCATATTTTTAAGTTTTTTTAATGCATTATTACTCAAATAAACAATATATATTTTATGTAAAAGAAATCATGATTTATTAATGTATAAAATATATTATTTTTTTAAATAATTCACTGCTTTAATTGGGAATAATCTACAAATAACTTAATATTTCATATTATGTGTGTCAACCACATATTTTGCATTAAATTGATCATTTGTGTTTGCATTTCATTCTATAATCATGAGAAATTTTTATATTAGAAATATAGTGCTATCTAATAAATATTTTTTTTGCTTCTTCTAATTCTTAATAAAAGTTCTTTTTTTTTCAAATTTACATTGCTGAAGCAACACTTTTTAAGCTAATTTTTATGTTTATTTATAATTGTCCCAATGTTTACATTCTAACTAAAGAAAACTATAATTTATAATAAAAAGAATACCATAGTAATAAACTATGCAACTTGAGTTTCTATTAAAAATCAAGAGTATTTTTTTGTTGTTCTATTTAGAATGTCATGGATGTTATTATTATAAGAAAATTTTGGGAGGAGGCAACTGTCCTTGCCTTTATACATTGTATACCATAAAAGCAGCAAACATTCCCCAAGTTAGTTGAAATTGGTGTAAGATATTTTGCCACATTGGTCATCATCTATTTATAGAATTGCACACATTGAATAAAAGCAATATTAACTGAAATCAAACTAGAATCAATTAACAGATTAGGCTTACTTTATAAGGTTAATTATTCCTTTATAGAATTTTGGATTTATTTTTACTCCATTACATTACATTCATTTCACTGTATATACGTTTAGAACCACTGTTCAAAATTTAAAAAACTTTAACGTAAAACTTTTCTTTTCTTTTCTTTTTCTCTTTCTTCCTTCAAATGCCTTGATATATTTTTAACAGACCTTTCCTCATCTGCAGCCACGGCATCTGAATCTGTGACTAAAGCAACACAACCAATGTGGAGGTGCAGCAGAATAATGCACATGCAGAGAGACATTCATCCCACAATCCTTTCATGCTTGGAAGGCATTGTAGATCAAGTAAGTTCCATTATGAATATTTCTTGCATATCTTTTTGTCTGTATCTCAATGGCAAATCTAAAAATCAATTGCACAGCTACTTTAGAGGTATCACAGCCGTTAACCAATATATATGTACTGCCATAAGGAAATAGTATGACATATTAATGATTTAATAATAATTTAATTATGAAGAGCATAATATCAGAATTAAATTATTAAAGATTTCACAAAAAACATGTTGCATGTGTTAATCTACTTAATGAAACATGTAATATTAATTTATGTATATATTATAGAGTTATAATATTTTTCTATAAAAATAATTATTTGTTTGTTCTTTTGATAACTTATTTCTTAATTATCAATTCTTTCTCTTTTAGATGGTATGGTTTCGTGAAAATGTTTATGAAGAAGTACTTAGACAACTTAGGCAAGCATTGGCAAAGTGTTATGCTGTTGCATATGAGAATGCTTGTGCTGTGGCTGAAGCAACAGTGACACCTCACACTTTGAACTTTGTAAAAAAATTGGTGTCAACGTTCGGTATTGGAGTTGAGAATGTATCCAGTGTTTCTACTCCTATTTCTAGTTCCATATCAGAATCTTTGGCACGAAGAGCTCAAGCTACTGCTCAAGATCCAGTTTTCCAAAAAATGAAAGGGCAATTCACTGCTGACTTTGATTTCAGGTTAGTTAATTACTTTGTTATTCTGTGAATGAAGATGCAAATTGAAAATAAATGAAAAGGTATGACCTTTATTTGTGAATGATGTTCAATCATTTCAATGTTCTTATAAGGGGAGAGTTTATAACAATTCTTAAAATTCCATAACTCTTTCTCAGAAATATCAAATTTCCTTTGTCAGTAAATTCGTATCTTAACAGTTGTTTTTTTAAAGAAAAGGTATTTTATGTAGAATAAATAATTGCTAAAATATCCATAATGATACTTTTCCTCTTTAATGCATATTTGTGACATGTATTATATTGCATTGACAAATCAGATGTGATTTTATTCAAATTTCTGAGATCATCATGGTCATAAAATGTTACTGCTGAACTTGATGTAAATATTTTAATTTTCTACACAGTAATAAAAACATTTGAAAAGGGTATGCAGTGTTAAATAAATTTTATGAAAATGTAAACTGATTCAAAATGTGGTTGTAACACTTTTTCTGAATTACCAAAAGAAAATGCCATCATTAAAGTCATACTTAAATAAAGTAATCTGTTACAAACAAAAAATATCGCAAAAATTACTGTTTTTTTTTTTTTTTTTTTTTTTTAAATAAGTATACGTGAATTTCGTACACAAGCAATGAAATGATTAAAAATTCAAGGTTCTTGGATTCAATGGCTAGCAATGCTTGCTTATATATTTATGTAAGAAGTGATGGAATATATCATCCTGAGATATATTCAGCAAGCATTCCTCAATTGTTATTCCAGATCTTCAACATTTAGTTTTAATCTGGTTGCCTACTATGTGCTGTACATATTCAGTTGCAAATTATCTGGTAATCTTTGATAATCAAGGAAGAGTATTAATAACATGGGGATAGTCTAGAAATATACAAGCTGTATAGGGGGTAGACTTTAATCTTGTTGAGAAATGACTACTGGATTACATGCCATAAAAGACAGTGCAAATGATCTACATACTATCATCACCATATAGTTGAACATTAATTTGTAAGCAAGATGCTACCTGCTGTAATAAGAGAAAGCATCCTCATCTTCATACTAGGAATGATGGCTATATGCCTTTCTATAGGAAAAAGGCTGGCCAGGACTATTAGCATGGGCACCATTACATAATATGATGCATTACCCATTCTAAGATTGAAGAATAAAGACAGTATTTTTTTCTTAATCTTAAAAACATTGGTTTATGTCTTTGCTGAGTTAGCTAATATTTGGCAATTCAATATTTAATACTCAACAATATTTTACTTTAATTAAAAAATGTAATACATATTCAGATGGCTTTTGAATGCTTCACTTTGAAATTATTATTCAGTAAGTTAATAAGTTTATGATTTAAGGATACATTTCAGTAAAATTTTTAGTTATAACTATCCTTTATTTTTGTTTTCCCTTTTATTTTATAGTGTACCTGGAGCTATGAAATTGCACAATCTAATAAACAAACTTAAAAAATGGATTAAAATCCTTGAAGGAAAGACTAAACTTCTTCCCAAGTAAGTCTTTAAATATCTTATATATATATTAAAATGTAAAACAATAACTTTGACAGGTGTGTTCAAAACCATACAATGTTTTTTTTTTTTTGTTGTTATTTTTATGAATCTAGGTATAAAATTCAACTAAAATTAAGTTAGTGGCTTTAGGGACAGATTCATGAAAAATGATTAAATTAATTTCTATTTATTTTAGTTTATGGAATCGAACATTGGTTTTAATGCAAAATATTTGGTAATTTTAGAAAACTAGTACTGATTTTTGTGCTTATATCAACAATATTCTACATGTATTTATTTTTTAAGTATATATGTGACTCCATATTTTTTTAATGAACCAGAATAACATAATAAGAATTTATAAGTTTGCTGACATTTGTCGTGAATTCTTTTTGAAGTGTATTGCTGGCACATAAATTTAGTGTTTCTGATTAAAGCTCACCTTCCCTAATTGTATGCAACAACAAAAGATTCTAATTTTTTTCCAAAATTTCAAAAACATATTACTATAATATCGTGCTTATAATCTTGCAGCATTGCAAGCCCCAAAAGAATGAGATCTCATATAATTCACAATTGATTCCCATCTCTTTTTGACTTACCATGTGCAATCAAGTTTTTTTTTTTTTATGTATGCCATAAATTAACAAAATATTTTTCATTTTTAAGAAAAAAAAGAGAAAGAGTGCTTTTAAGGCAAAAATTATACTAAAAAAATAACATGGAAATATTTGCATTTAAGAATTATGGCAAAAATAGACAGAAATTAAAGAACTTAACTTTTTTCTCAATTTTCATACCAGATCTGTAAATATGAAATTGGAATTTTCCTTCTGATGTTCCTAGCTGTTAATGTAGTTACCGTCATGTTGCTGCATTTGCTTTGCTTTGCTTTGCTGACATCCGACAAAGAGTTTTAACTCGCAACAATACAAGTTTCCTATCCTAACATAGTTTGTTATAGTGTTGAACATGTCGAATTTTGTGACTGGAAATTACAATTTGAGTACAGCATTGATTTTCTGTTACAATCTGAAGAAAAGTGCTACAGAATTGTATCGAACCCTACAGTGAACATGCTGTTGGTAAATCGTGGTGCTTTGGGTGTTTAAAAAAATTCAAAAGTGGTGATTTTAAAAACGAAAAACGTGGTAGGCCACCGAAAAGTTTGAAGATGGGGAATTGCAAGCATTGTTGGATGAGGATGAAACAGGAGAAGCCATCTCCATATGTTTGAAAGCCATGGGAAAGATCCAGGAGATAGGAAAATAGGTTCCACATGAACTGAATGAAAGACAACAGGAAAAGCGAAACGCCACTTGCAAAATGCTGCTTGCCAGGTAGAAAAGAAAGTAGTTTCTTTATTGAATTGGGACTGGTGAGGAAAAGTGGATATATTTTGAGAATCCTAAGCATAAAAGATCATGGTTAACTCCTGGCGAACCATCGATATCGACTACAAGGCCAAATCGCTATGGATGGAAAACAATGCTCTGTGTTTGGTAGGATCAGAAGAGTGTCATCTATTATGAGCTGCTAAACTGCTACTAAAAGCCTACTAAATACTACGAACAAAAAATGTAACTCGAAATGATTTTGTATTTGTACTATCACACACGTCAAAACTGGTCAAGGGAAACGTTTGAGGCGTTTAGTTGGGAAATACTTTCGCATGCTGTTTATTCCCAGATCACTTATTTGCATCGATGGGACATGCATTTGCTGAGCAACGCTTCAGTTATGAAAATGTTGGATGACTGGTTTGTCTCAAAGAGCAACAGTTTTTTTTAACATACCATCCACAAAGTGCCTGACAGGTGAGAAAAATGTATAGCTAGCAAATGGACAATACTTCGAATAAAATATTTTTCATTTTCATACAATAAAGGTGTATTTTCTATTCAGAAATCCCAGTTTCATATTTGTATACCTGTTATATGCAAAAAGATGAAAATCTTGATTAATAGAAAACAGCTAAATAGTTATTTAGCCATAACTTCATTCTAGGCCTTTTTCATCGGCACGTACTAATGTATGACATACATAAAATTTTTGTGTAATTTTGTATAAATCCTGTTCCTTTCAATCAATTCTTATGTTTAACAGACTGTTTATTTTTTGTTTAAAGAAACTTTTGACAATTTTTGTTGGCAAAAGCATATTTATAGAATACATTTTCTAGAAAATGTCCACATATTGGATGAAGTGGTCAATAATTTATATTTTGGAATATTATTTTTTAAATATATAATCTGCAGATTATATGTAGTAAATAATATTAATATTATAGGGAGAAAGTTAAAACAAAATATTTCAAACATTTTCACTATAAGACTCTGTATTTAGATAACATTGTTAGCAAAGCAAAGCATGAATGCAGCAAATGTTTTGAAATGCTATGCAGTATATTACTATCATTAAGGTTTTGGAGTGATCACAGATTCTAAGACTTAGAAATAATTTATTTTGGAACGATTTAGAAAATTTTTAAAATAAAATTCTTTTAAAAGCAAAAGTATTTAAAACCTAAAAATATTTAATAATATGTAAAGGAATATGTTTCTATTTTAAAAATTGAATCCTATATTATATTTAACCTCTCTTCATATGTAGTATTGTAAAGTAGAGATAAATTTATAATATACTTTTATTTTATTATATCATTAAAAGTCCATTTTAATCTTTTCTCTTTTTAGATCTTTCCTTATTGAGGAAAAATGTAGATTTTTAAATAACTTCAGCCAACATACAGCAGATATAGAAATTCCTGGGGAATTTCTTCTACTCAGGGTATCAAATGTATTTAAAGTTCTATTTCTTTACATTTTAAAATTTATTTTCTTTGGTATTTAATAATTTACTACATGTGCTATTAAGAGAAATTAAGTTAATTTTTGTTATAAAGAAAATCATTGACTGGGAGAAATACATCAATAATAATTATTACTTAGATAAAAATTAACCTATTAATATTTTTATAAATCTTAAGTTTACTATTTTTTTTTTAATGGGTGAAAACTTGTTTGTTTAAAATGTTACAAATTCTTTAAGCATACTTTTTTTAGTGTTATAAAACATTTTGAAAATCTTGATAGAGAATTCCTATAAATTGAAACAACTTTCCAGTACTTCTTTTTTTATACTGCATGATAAATAGATTTAAAAATATAATTTGTATTGTGATAATTATTTATTAAACATTTATTTATATTCCAGATTTTCTTAAAATCTTGCTGTTTTTTTAAATATTTATACTGAATTAAAACCTCATTTATTTATTTTTGTATATAATTTTTAATGAAATAAACCGTGCTTTTTGAATCGGCATAGTTTTTATCTAAAAACTATTCCCTTAAAATTGTTAATTTCAGCTACATACAAAATAATATCCATTACACATACATTTATTAATTGTACTAAAGATTTCTCTTATTTATAGATTTCATGAAATTATTTCCTGTTTTTTCCCTTCTACAAAAAAATTCCCAGTCTTGTAATAGTGTACTCATACTAAACTTCTTGTTTCCAAGAGCTTTATAGTGTTTTTTTGGCTATGCCATTATATTTTAATACACAGCAGCATTACATTACAGTAAATAATTTTCCTATAGAAGCTGTTTCTTCAGTGGCTCAACTGCCACATGTTGGGCCACTGAAGAAACTGGCAGATTTCGAGATAGAATATGCTTTCTTTTTACGTGGTAGGGCTGTCAGCCCAATGCTCAACAGTCATATTAGACTGGACCTACGGTTTAAAATACATTCCGAACCACTACAAACTGCCGGGACTCAAACCTGTGGCACAGAGCGCTAGTCACTGCCATCAGGCCCAATGAAAGCTATTACTTAAGTGCAATTAAATGTACATTTTATTTAATGTGTGTGATTCACTGTTAACTGCATTGTCATTCAAGATGGAGATACATAAACTCTTAAATGCCTCTCGTTCAGTTCCCTTAAAAAAAAAAAAAAAAATCAGGGTCTGAAATTTACATAAGCTGCAACAACAAAGCTGAAAATTATTTGACAATCACAAACATCAAAGTGTAAAGGGCTAGAATTGCATTAGCATGTACACAATATTAAGTGTCCCAATAATTAAAAGGAAATTAAAGAGTATTAAAATAAGCATATTATATAATGGAATGTGCTGTCGAAATGGGGAGTATAAGTGTTAGCATGTAAGGATGATATGAACAACAAGTAAGTGAAAAAGGCAGGTAAAGTCAAAAGAAACATTTTAATGATTAAAATTTCAAAACTAGTATTCTAGTTTTATATATTAATTATTTAAAAAAATTATTATTACCATTTGTAGTTGCTCTTTTGAACACAATCATCAATACCAGACTCACAGATTTTTTTTTGTGTACAGTTGCTGCATTTCTATTCACAGCCCTATAAATTAAATACATGTTGAAAAGCTCTCTCTCACTCTCTTTATATATATCTCACAGTAATTCATATTGCTCACAATCTGTATGTATAATGATGATAAATAGCAGTGAACTATTTTGAGCTATGATCTATAAGGATCCTTTATTCCTTCATTATAGTTTTTCCATGTATACATTCCATTATAAAATCTGTTTATTTCAATCCCCCTTTCCTGTCTTTAAATTTTTGCCATATTTTTGATCCCCTGTATAAATATATTATAGCTGTTTTTATAAAATTAATCATTTATTTAATTTTAGCATAGTCATTATTTTGTGCGAATAGCAAGATTTATGCCAAGGGTGGATATTGTACAAAAACATAACACTGCTGCTAGAAGGTTGTACATCAAAGGTCACAATGGCAAGGTAAATGGCATGTAAGGAAATATCTTTTTAATTTTTGTGTCAAAAATCTGTATAATAATTATTTTTTTTCTTCTATCTCATAGATCTATCCTTATTTGGTTGTGAATGATGCCTGCCTAAGTGATGCAAGACGAGAAGAACGTGTATTGCAACTTTTAAGGATGCTTAATCATTATTTGGGGAAACAGAAAGAGACATCAAAGAGATTCTTAAATTTTACTATTCCTCGTGTTGTACCTGTCAGTCCCCAAATGCGGTTAGTGGAAGATAATGAATCATCCATTTCTCTTCTTGATATATACAAACAGGTAAGATTTAATATTGATAAATGTAAATGTATGATTTTTTAGCATTGATATTTCTAAACTTTGCCTGAGGTGATAGTTTGGCTATTTTAAATTTATGTATCAAGTTGAATGGAAAAGTATGCAGGAGTTTGGTGGACAATTTTTGTAAAGAAAAAAAATATTTATTGCTGCTCATAAAAAATAATGCATTATATTCTCTGTCATTTAATCATTAATAAAAATCACATTCCATCTATTGAATATTGTAGGTTTAGAGGGTAAAGCCTGCAATAAATTCTTTAATTGTTGACAGTATATGCCTGACATGATAGTTTGGCTATTTACAAGCAGTTTAAAATAAACCACCATTTCCTTATATCTTATATATCAAATCAAAATCTTCAACCCTGGCTTTGTGGTGGAAATATGTTTTGTATGGGACATATCCATTGTTTTTTCTGAGTAATGTTTGCATACAGTATTCACGTCTCATCATGTTACTATATTTTTGAAAAAGAAGATTTCATTTCTTGTGACTAGTGATGTGCAAACATTTACTCATGCCTGCAAGTTTTGATCTGTAAGCTCATGTAGCTCGAGAAACTTTTCCTAACATTTTTAGGTGTTCCACTACAGTTAGTAGTGTACAGTGGAGTGTAGCAGCTAGTTCTCTGCTTGTTTTGTGGAGATTCTTACTGATTTCAAATCATGATTATTAACCTGAATTGGCCAATTACTTTTCTGTTCATCTTCAAAATTAAAATTCTTTTCAAGAAAATTTTTAAACCAACTTGACTTTCACTTATATTTCTTGGATGCATGAAAGAAATGTTTTCAAGTTGCTTCCATACCAAGTATATATATTTATCAGTTTTACTCTTTTTTAATGTAAATTAAATATTGTTTTAAGGTAGTTGTAAACCTCTTCAAAATGAGTAATTCTTTTAAAAAACTCCCATTAAGAAAGCAAAATATACATTTATATTCTTTATAAGGTGTTCTATTTCTACAGTATACATAAATTATTCACGGTGCTGTCTTTTAAATAGTATATGTTTCAATAAAATTACTTTCATTGTGAGCAATTGAATCTAATTACTTTTAAAGAAATTTTCTCATAATTTCATTTATCAAGCAGAGATATCATGAAATAATTTATTTTGTAGTTTACCAGTAGATATGCCACTAAATCATTGGCAATATTATGAGCTTTATTATACAGTTAATAATTTTTTTATGGAGAAAAGTATGTTTTTAGGATAGAATTTTGTTATATAAGCATTTGTTTTAAGTATTGATTGAAAATGAGATGTGATATATATTTTTTATGATTTAGCGCTGTGCCAAGCGTAGTGTCGAATATGATGCTCCCTTACAAAGGTTCTATGAAAGGCTGGCTACTGTACAGGCTCGTGTTCAACAGGCTAGCCATCAAGTATTACGGGATATCCTGAAGGATGTACAAAACATCATGGTGTCTAAAACATTGCTCAAAGACTGGGCAGAGCAGACATATTCATCTGCCTCAGACTACTGGACATTTAGGAAACAGGTAATAAGCAATTGATAAAAATAAGGCTATAGGGTGTGATCTTGGCACCTCAATGTGCAAAAGTGTTCCTTTTTAGTGTTTCTGTAATGACTTTTGAGATATATGTAAATTAAATTTTTTTATTTTTTTTTCATTGTTTAATTAAAAGCAAAATACAAAAATTTTGTATATATTTTAACAGTTTCTTACTTTCAATGAAATATGAGATAATAGTGCCAGTATATTTGTTATTATTATATCTATTGCTAGCAGTATATGTTTTTGAATGTGTTGTTGTTTCTTATCCAACTTGGATAACAGCAATATCTAGACCAAGTTCATGAACCCATGAGAAAAACTGAGTCATGAAAAAAGATAAAAAATGCAGCTTTTTTTTTTTCCTTGAGGCACAAAGATATAGGACACCCAAAGGGAGAAGCTGACTTACCCGGCATGGTTATACCCCCCTGACAGTGGGTACCCATTTTATTCACCTTTTATGACATGCATAGGCTACAGTACGGCTATTCTAACCTGGACACACACAGGGCATTTTTAATATAAAGTATCTTTTACATGACAATGACATTATTTGATAATGTGTTATTTACGATAAAGTGTACCATGCTTATTTTGTCACATTCATCACACTCATAAATTCAATTCGAATACTTAATGCAATACAGTTCACATGTGCATTTGAAACTTATACATGAGATTGATGTTATCAACAAGTAAACTTTATGACAATCTTTACAGATGCATAAACTTGGATAATTCAAGCCCAACTGCAAGAAAATGTAATAAGTTTAGTTTGCAGGTTACTGTTATTACCATTAAAGTGACTGTTATTACCAGACAGCAATGGAACTAAATAAAAGTCATTTATTTTATAATAGTTACTCACTTTTTCTCAGGTTGACTTATTACTGTATTCTTCTTTTCACATAAGGAATGAGCCATTTTTTTGTTATGGTTTCAGTTATGATTTCATAACATGATCGTTGATGTAGGATAAAAATGAAGTGATACAAGTGCCATCCAAATTTACAAAAATGTATCACTACACCAATGTCAGCAAAAAGCAGTTCATTTCTTTAATGTATGCTATAAATTCAATTGGATAACAGTGAAAAGAATATAATTTTATTTTCATAATTAATTAATAGTCTTGATTGCTGAAGTTCCAGATTGTGTGCTTTTTCATGCATTTAATCATTCTTAATTTCTCTTTCAGTTTACTTTGCAACTAGCTTTAGCTGGTTTCATAGAATATGTCCTTCATCTCACTAGATTAAATCCTGACATGATGTATATTCATCAGGATAGTGGTCTCATGAATATATCATACTTCAGATTCAACATAGAGGATTCTAAAGGTACTATAACTTCTTAATATTCTATGTTTATAATTTGTTATTCTATAATGCCTCCTGCTTCATTCTGTGGTGATATAAATGATTTTATCATAGTGCCAATAAAAAAAAGTATTTCATATTTGAAAAATATTAGATTAACTTTATTATTTTTTTTTTTTTTTTATGAAGAATATATAGTCAGACCACCGATTGCGTGGTAAATTGGCAAGCTGCCAAGTGAAACAAATTCAAAAAGAAACTGCCGTCATAGGGAGGGAAATTTCATTTAGGAGTGAATTTAATTGCAATAAAAAGAATTTTTTAGATTATACAGTATTAAAAAAAGAAAACTAAAATTTCCACATTAACTATTAGAGCAGCTTTGCTCTGCTTATATCTGATTAAGTACATCTATAAAGTAATTGATTTATTTCTGACGTTAAAGTGGATGTTACCAATTCCATTCAATCTGTGTTGAACTATAGAAGCGATTGAATTTTGAAATATCTTAAATATTTCCCAATTTTCTTATATTGAAATTATAAAATGTTCAATTGTTTTAACGGACTTAATATAATAAAATACTGATATGCTTTCGTACAAATTAGATATTAATATTCAATATAAAATTTTTAGAAAAGTCAGTTATGTAATTTAAATATGTGTATTTTACCCAACTCGGGGTTCAATGACAGTGTATGCCTCTGGTGTGCATTAGGGCTTAGGTTCAATCCGGTAGAATAATTAAAATTTAGGTTCAAGGGCTTAGGTTAATCCAATGGTGGCTTTGTTGTAGACACTGTTTCAAAACGAGGATACACGAGGTCAGTACCTTGTCTTGTGAGTCGGACTACCTGGTGGGAGATTTTCCAAGTTTTCTCTCGTACGACACCCAAATGGGGGTAGTTCCCACCTTCAGCGACATGAAGCCAAGTCAGACTTCTACTTACAGGTGATCCATTTCAACAGAAGCTTCCCTCCTTCCATGAGAATATACGAGTTCTTGGACTTGGTATAGATGCTGATGTTGACGAAGTGGGATAAGATATGCATTTAATATTGGTAAACTGCATTTTAGAGAAGTACTAACTGTATTCATTCATTCAGTATTCAAGTTGCTTTTATTTCATGCATCACATAGAATGTTTTTCTTTTTTCTATCAGTACTGTTCTTTTGGTTGCTCATTGGAAATGGATGGTTTGAATATTTATTAGAAGTGCTAGTCAGACATACATATTGCAAAGCAATTTTGGTTGAAATAGTTTATTGTGGAATTTTGTTCATCTAAATTTTTTAATATTATGCAATTTAATATTTTAATTATAAAAATAAAATTTTTATTGTCATTCAAGACTTTTCAAAATGAATGTTTTTAATTTGCCAATTCTGACTTGACAATTTTCCACAGCATAAGTGATTTGACAATAAATCTTATTTTACATAATTAACAAATTTACACCAGATGCCAATTTTTGTGGAAATAAAATCTCAAGTATATAATTCACTTCACATATAGGATATGATTTTCCATTGCGGGTTGTGCTAAAAAATAACGTTAGCAGTGTGTGGCAGAAAATTTTATGTTAAAAAAAAATGGGCTATTGAAAACTTTCTTGTGTCATATTCAAAATATGAATTACATTTCAGGAGAATTTGAAGCCAATAGACCTGTTCCTTTCCGCCTCACACCCAATATTGCAGAGTTCATTACTGCTATTGGTGTGTGTGGACCCATGACATCTTCGATGATTGCAACAGCACGATGCCTAGCCATGCCAAATTTCAAGGTGTCTTCATTGCTGAGAGCCATTTTAAGGGATGAGATGTTTGCTTGGTATAAAAGGTGAGTATAACATTAAAAAACCCTTTCTCTTTCCAAAAAGTAATTTCTTTTTTCTACCTCTTCGAAATGTTCCAAAAGTATTTTAAAATGCTAGAAAATTATTAATAATTTCTGAACTTTTCTTATACCTTGGGATGGCATCACCACTTAAATCACATTAACTTCTTGAACTTATTGTTAGCTGAGCTTTGTGTTATCTATAAAGGATGTAATTCAGGCATCTCACACCGTAGATCCTATTGGCACTACGCATATTTTTTATTGGAATGGTTTATCATGAGAAGATGGATATTATGATAGGTATGAAAAAGCTGATATGTGCTTGTTAAATTTTTCTGAACATGATACTTTCACTTACTTTACTGATCGTCAGAAAAAAAAATTCTGTATGATTATCTCTAAGATCAATTATTAGTTGGACAATCATCTTCAGAAATGATTTATCTCAAAAAACATCTTATCTTTAAAGATTATTTGTGAGTTGGATGATCCCCTTCAGAGATGATTTTTCTCAAAAAAGATCTTATTTTTAAAGATCATTTGTGAGCTGGAAGGTCATCTTCAGAGATGATTTGCGGCCTAATGGCCAATTGGCTAGTGCTCTGGCCTTCAGTACCACAGGCTTCAGGTTTGAATTCTGTCAGAAACGTCGATGTTTATGAGTGGTTTTTGGAATCTATGTTAAACTGTAGGTTTAATTAGCCCAAAGTGTGCACAAAATGACTGTAGATCGACAAACCCAAAAAAATCCTGAGCTTTAATATTTAACTTAGCAAATCAAATCTATTATATATAATTCGTGTCACGATGTTTGTCCGGTTATGAACTCTGAAACCAACAATGCGATTTTAACTTTTTTTTTTTCTTAAATGTGTGTTTTGTTCCAAATTGAGAGATAGGATAGTTTTTATACAGATTTTTTTTTTTATTTAAATGCAAAATGGACGATTTTCATATTTTTATCATTTGACGCAACTAAAATTTGCGATTTCTTATCCGATGGACGTAATTTTGAAAGTACATTCAAAATACAAGGCCAAGTGTACCATAAGATCGGGTCGCTGATGCCAATATCTATCGAAGAGCCAAAATTTCTTCAAATTTATTTTATGGGCAGTTCTGAAAGAACGTGTGACAACTCGATGTCATTATAATTTTATCGAACAAGCAAGTACAAAAAGCTATTGTAGAATTGTTGGAAAATCTTTTTAGAAAATCATAATCAACTTATTATTTAACGAATTTATTTATTTTGACGAAGACAGATTAACAAGAAATAGTGTTCATCGCTTAGTTCTTAGATAAATGAAAGTAATGATTATTAAAAATTAAATTAGTTGAAATAATTATAAAAAAGTGTTAAAATCAACATTATCTACCTCATTCATTAAATTAATAAAAATTAAACATTTTCTATTCGTTGAAGCTTAGTTTGAACCTTTCATCATTCTCTACCAATCACTTAACAATACCAATTATAGTATCTAATAATTGAAACTTAAATACAAGAAAGCCACAGCAACGCGCGTGGCCGGGTCTGCTAGTCATTTAACAAGTATTCAGAAATCTAGTACAAGGTTTATTTATCCAAATTCAAGGTACTATGATAAGTTATTTTTTGTTTTGTTTGACGTTTAAATTTCAGTTTCCTTTAACTATGCACTTCCGGTTTTTAAAGCTCGTGATTAAATAGTTACATCTAGAGATCTAATGACTCTAGTTTTCAAAAGCTAAGGTCTCATCTTTAAAATAAAAGAACACGAAATATTTTAATTTTCTTTTTTTCACAAAAGTCTCTACATGATTACCTTATTTGAGAACAAGATTTACAAGAAAGCCACAGCAACGCATTGGCAGATGGGTCTGCACAGTTTAATATAAAATATAAGTAATTACCAATTTATTTAAATTAAATATTTTTGTAAAATTATGTTTAAATAAGTGAATTTGTGTAGTATAGTGTTAGAATGAAATCTTTTAATCAAAATATGTAACATTTTCAGAGATACGAGGACCCTCAGTCTGAAGGACAATCGGAAGCAGATGGAGCCATTATCATCCAAATGGTCACCAAAGCTGTCAATCTTATTGTGACTAGATTACAAAGTAAGCTACATGAATGATAATATTTTTAAAATTTAATACTAAGTAAAATATTTGTATCGGTTGTTACTTTTATTGACAATGACGTGAAAATAAATTATACTTTTGTTGCCATTCCTAATAAGTTTTTTATTTTTCTGTATCACGATTTCACTTTGAAACCTGGCAACTAAAAAGAAAAGGGGTGGTTTTTGTATCTAATAAGTGGTAAAAACACAAGAATGTAGAATCTGTTAAGATATTGTTTTTCATCAATAAGATGTATGTATTATATAAGCAAATCATGTACAAGGATTTTTTCATCTGTATATAGCCTCATCGTGTATCATCATTTTTCTTGTGTTGCATTAATAAACGTGTTTTATAATCAAAGAAGAAGTTCCGTTTTCAGTCACAGCAATTTTGAAAGGGAAGTAAATGCAAATAAATTAAAATGTAAACTAGCAATATGTACAAATTAAGTTCCAAAAATATTTTTTATAGAATGGGCAAAACTGGGTTGGTACCGCTCCCTACGAGCAATTTGAATGATCAAAGGGTGATAATAGTCTGGGAAAGGCTGCTTAGAAGCATAAAAAGAGAAGAAACTATTTGTCAAAGTTTCAAAGACCAACATTTTTGGCTTAAAAAGCAAATACCTAGAATTATTCCTGGATTAATTAATAACTACAATGCAAATGGGTTTTTATTGTATTTTCTTCTTCATGTTTAGTTGAATGTGGCTTTTAGTATGATTACAATTAGATGATGAATAAAGAGAAAGAAACTTGACTTTAAATAGTGATCGTTTAAGAATACTTAAAAACAACAACAAAAATGGAGCTGAGGATTCATTCTTTGATAATGTGGCAGCAGATTTCTGTTTCTCATTTAGACCACCACCAGTGTAATAATTTTTATTTTCATATTATTCGTTGTTTGTGTATTTTACAAATGCTATTTGCTTCATGTTTAGTTGAATGTGGCTTTTAGTCTGATTACAATTAGATAATGAATAAAGAGAAAGAAACTTGACTTTAAATAGTGATCGTTTAAGAATACTTAAAAACAACAACAACAAATGGAGCTGAGGATTCATTCTTTGATAATGTGGCAGCAGATTTCTGTTTCTCATTTAGACCACCAGTGTAATAATTTTTATTTTCATATTATTCGTTGTTTGTGTATTTTACAAATACTATTTGCATTGATTGATAAATTTATAATTTCTAGCTTCAAAACTTCTATTTACTGTGTCAAAAATGTAGTAAAAATTAATATAAATAGATGTAGAAAAAAAAAAATTGTTTTCTTTTATTCATATTTCTGCTTATTCTTTTAAAGTAGATTTCTAGAAGAGTTGTGAATATTTTTTTTTTTCTAAAAGGCAGCAAAAGGATTAATTTAATTCATAAAATGGGTTTAAGCATACACTCAAGAACCAAAACATTATGACCACATGTCAATAACGAGTTGGCCCACCTTTGGCGTGCAACACTGCTTCAACCCGCCTTGTCATGGATTAATACCACCACTTAATACCAGTTAAATACCACTTCCACCTGATCACTTGCCTTCCACGTCATCCAGGCGAGTTCATTGCAAAATGTAGGGGTGGTCATAATGTTTTGGCTCTTGAGTGTATATGAAATATTAAAATTTATTTTAAATTTCTGGTTATTTAAATTATTAAAGCAACTATAATGTAACTTTTATATAGTTATTTTGAAACAATAATTAGACCCAAATTTTTTTTTATTTATATGATTTTATGTTAATGTGTCTACTGAATATCTTCTTTTTTTCTTCGTTAAGGTCTGGCAACATTTGATGGTTCTGCAGGACAAGTGAACACATTAGTTGCAGCTGCAAACAGTCCTGACAATTTATGTCGCATGGATCCTGCATGGCATCCTTGGCTGTAAAATCACCAAAATGTCATCTCATCTGTAAAAACACCCAACTATCATATGTCTTGTAAAAAGGTTGCTATGCATAAAATGCATAATTTTTATTTTAATAAAGTTTTTTTATGTGAAACTTGTCTTATAAAAAATTATTTCCTGTCCTAAAAATTTTATTAACTATTATTTATAATAATTTTCAGTCTGAATAATAATCAAAAAAAGCCAAAGAAGCTTCCAATTATTGATTTTTTTTTTTTTAAAGACATCTTTTATTTTTTACCTTTAATGACAGAATCAACATCCTTGTAGTAAACAAAGTCCTCTTCGTCAATTTTATTCAAGATACTTTCAACTTTTATATAAGAAAGGTTTAACGTTCTTCTCAACAATGATAAAATAAATTTTTTAAGTAAGTTTATTTCTTTAAACTTATTTGGTACTGCTTTGTATCATGAATATTAAATGCAATTTGTTCACATTGTTGATAACTTGTAATTAACCTATTGTGTGTAGGCAAGGTACATTTCCTTTTTTGATGAATCCAGGAATGGTAGATGACGTCACCTCCCGTACCCACGGTGAGGTCCAAAAGAAAACCGGCCAGTTTGGTGGGGGTGATAGAAGACTCCTTTGAGTTTTGAGGGAAGAAAGGTAGACCCCGTTGAGAGAGAGAACTGTCTGGAACAGGACGTGGGCCTGGTTCATTATTTTTGCTGCGAGTCAGACTACATGGATAATCTATATCCATCTACATGTTTTTACAATTTAAAATCCTAAATTTAAGTGTAATCATTGTATATTAGTATTCATTAAAAGTAAATTAGTTGTTTGTTTCAGTATTAAGTTTCGTATTTATTTTAGTTATCTTTTATTAATGTTAAAATTATGCGGCCGTCCTGCGAGTATACGCAGACTAACGGCATCATTTCTATGTCGGTTCTAACACACATCATCAGAATTCATAGTAAATAGTTGTTTCACTTAACATCTATTCCAGTTCAAAAATAAATAAATAAGTGCGAATTGCAAAGCATCTTATCAATATACGATTGTCTTTTTGCAATTTGTACTTTGATGAAAAACATTTTTGACACCAACAGCCCTTAATCTGCGATTTTACCATTAAATATTCAACTTTATCTATTAATCAAGATACAATTATTCGAGCCAACGGCCATACCATGCTGAATATACCGGTTCTCTTTAGATCACCAAAGTCAAGCATCATTGAGCGCGGTCAGTACTTGGGTGGGTGGCCACCTGGGAACACCGCGTGCCGTTGGCATTCACAAATTTGGGACCTGAATGGCCGAGTGTCTAGCGCTCGGTGCCACATGTTTCGCTCGAATCCCGGCGGTGCCATGGATGTTTGTAGTGGTTCGGAATCCACTTTAAGCTGTAGGTCCCGGTCTCCTATGACTGTAAGAGCGTCACGGAGCCCAAAGTCAGACTTCTACCTACGGGTGCTCCGTCACAACAGAAGCTGCTTCCTTCCCCTTCAATGAGTACGTATGGGCTCGTGGGCTTGGCCAGCCAAGTGGGATAAGAAACAACAAACAATTATTCAATTAATTTTTTTAACTTTACTAACTTTCTATGCACTTTAAGCCTAACCAATTATGCTGCAATGACGAAATTTTAGTTGAAAGTTAACCCATATCTTTAAATACCTTTTGAACTACATAAAGAAGAACACTGGAAGGGTAAAAATCATTTTGGCTTCAAGTGCATCTAAAACTTATTTTTAAAACACTCAATAGCAGTCATCAATACCATTTATCTTCTTCAGGTTAAATTTCTAATTACAATAGCATTATCACAGGTCACTATTTTATTTTAACTTCGTCATATGCTATCTCAATTCAAAATTAGGTATTAACCGTACCTTGGCGACAGTTGCGCCAATAAAGAGCACACGCGCCAACCGCAGCTACAGATTTGGCGGTTTTTAAGTGGCTCCAATCTACACTTAAAATTTTTGTTCCAAATAATAAAATATATAAAACACTTTCATCAATTTCCACAATGCAATCTGGTCCACCTACCTTTTTTTTGGTTTATTTTCCATATCCAAGACACATAATTCACGCAATGTAACAATGTTCCAATCTATAACAGTTTTATCCGATAAATCAAGTTGCTTTTCACAAAATTTAATCGATGTCAACTCCTCGCACCAGCAGTATATGAATCTCAAAGCTGTACAAAATGAAATTCTGCTTCCCTCAAACCAGTTGTCTTTTCTAAGTCCCACACGATGAGCACACTGACTGAAGTTGCATTTCCAAAACTTTCGTTCACCAAAATAAAGTTTCATGTCATGGGAATTGGGACATTTTCGTTGTTTTGGTAAAATATTTCGCTCCTGAAAAATAAAATTGCATCTTGTTCTGTTTCTGGCAAATCCAAATACGCATTTTCGTAGCACTACAAAATGGCGTCAAAACTCAGCAAATCTGCAGCCTTTATATTGGCGCCACTTAAAAACCGCCAAATCCTTACCTGTTAGATTGACGACACTTAAAAACCGCCAAGTCTGTCGCCAAGGTACCGTTAATACGTAAGTACCCAAAATTATGCCATCCTAACAGACACTCTTTCTGCCCTTCATGCGTTAAAGAAGTGCAACTTTCAACCACATCGCGGCATCAAATTTCTTGGGTGTCATCTTGATAAACAGCATTTTAACAATCTGACTTCATCTGGATTCCATGCCTTATCACAGGGACGAGCAAACTATTTCGGTCGCGGGCCAAAAATCGAAGAAAAAAAGTTTGGCGGCCCAAGATAATTTGTTCTAAAATTTTAAATATTAACATTTAAATATTTATAATAAATATTTATAATATATATATATTTTTCTCCCCAATGCAGCTGGCAAACAGACATGACGTCTTAGATGCCTTAAGGCAAACGCTGCAAAACGTTACTTTACCCAGGGGCGCGTTCTTGAAGATAAGCCACGGAGTAACAATGCCCCCGCAACGCTCTACGATCATATAATATTTAAAGTGGATTCCGAACCACTACACACATTTTTGTTACCGAACACCAGAGCGCTACACTCGGCCATTCAGGTCCTATATTTATAATATTAATAACCCTTTTTTATTACCATACTAATAATATTAAACCAATAAAATATATACTTTATTTTTGAAATATTTTACAAATAACCCAAACAAGCACTAGCTACGCTATACTTTTAATAATTTCACCACTATTCACATTGATGCTATATGTTCGCAATCTTTCCATACGCAATCAATAATATTAGAATTTGTGCCAAAGAAAAAAAGCTGGGGCTTAAAATGTGCAGTCTGCCACATGTGAGGCCCCCTATATTGGATTCCCATATGTCTGCTCTTTGAGAAGGAGATAACGCTTGTTGGCGCCAATCTACAGCTATAACTGACAAAGAATTTCCGTTTTTAACACTTTACCGATTGAAAGCTGTCTGTGCTTGCTATTTTCGACGATTTTTGTTTTGTAGAACAGAAATAGAGAAAGTAAAAAGATCATCAGTCCTTTCAAAAAAAAAGGAAGGAAAAAAAAATATTTAATCAAAGGAGATTGATAATCAAAGGAGAAAAAGGAGGAGATTGAACAATTAATTGAATTGAGAAATTAATCAAAGGAGATTGACGTATTTTAATTTGCCTCGGACCGGCAAATTAAAATTCTATCCGCGGGCCGGATAGAACCTTCCGGCAGGCCGTAGTTTGCCCATCCCTGCCCTATCAGTATGACAGAGAATAAACAAGCAGGCTCTCTACCAAAATCAGCAGCAAATACCATTTTTCATTGGATATCTCCAGAGGACCTTCTTTTTCAACAACAACAACAAAAAAAAAAAAAAAAAAAGAAGACAATATAAAATATAACAAATCAATGGACCAGCGGAAAATACTCACAAGGATTAATTCATTTAAACTCTTAAACCTTCTCATCGGCTCCCGCCTACAATTCGAAAGGAAGATGTAACAGGTGGACTGAAAAGTTCGTAGGCGGACACATAGATGGCGCTACTAGTATTAAATCCATATGATTTTTAGTTAGCCCTAACCTTCGAAAGACACGTGTATAAATTTAACAGCTGTTGCACTATTAGTATGGGAGTTATAGCATTTTTACTGTTCATCACGTGCAGTCCGCTCGGCTGACTGTCGATTGGACTCCGGTGCAAAATGATGGAGCCATGTGTCATCCATTGTCACATATCAACGCAAAAATTATTCGGGTTTATTACGATTGAACAGCTCCAAAGACTGCTTAGAATCATCAATTCGTTGTTATTTTTGGTCGATTGTGAGCTCGCGCGGCACCCACTTTGAACAGAGCTTTCGCATATCCAAATATTCATTCACGATATGTCCAACACGTTCCTTTGATATCTTTAGGGTCTGAGCTATCTCAATCAACGTCACTTTACGGTTATCGAAATTATTTTGTGGACTTTTTTGATGTTTTCGTCGGTAACAGCCTCTCTGGGGCGTCCACTGCGTGCATCGTCCTCGGTGCTCATTTCGCATCGTTTAAATTTAGCAAACCCTTCTCTACTGTTGATTTTCCTGGTGCAAAGTCCGAATAATGTTTACCAAGCCAAGCCTTGGCTTCAATAGTATTTTTTTTGCCAAAAAGCAATTCTTTATTAACACACGAAATTCTTTTTTATCCATTTTTTCAAACTAACAAAAGTTGCTTCACTAAAAATGCTATAACTCACATACTGATAGTGCAACAGCTGTCAAACTTATACACGTGCCTTTTGAAGGTTAGGGCTAATTAAAAATCATATGGATTTAATACTAGTAGGACCATCTATGTGTCAGCCTACGAACATGTCAGCTCAACTGTTACTACTTCCTAGATTTCGCACAAAAATTTATCCATCAAACGCATAACTCCATATATCAGTTTTGCCCCATCTCCTTTGGGTCCATCCTGCAAGATGTTAGAAACTGTGGAACATATCGTGTTTCCACATCAAAATTACAGCCTATGGATCAAGGCATCATTAAAAACTTCAAGTCATTATACAGGAAAGAAGTAGTCAGGAACATGTTGGATAATATGGAAGAAAAAAAAGAATTTTATTATAGACTAGCAGACTTCTTGCATTTCGTTCAAATATTAGATACTATAATTGGTATTGTTAAGGAAGTGATTGGTAAAGAATGATGAAAAGTTGTTCAAATTAAGCTTCAACAAATAGAAAATTGTTTAATTTTTATTAATTTAATGAATGAGGTAGATGATGTTGATTTTTAGCGCTGTTTTATAATTATTTTACCTAATTTAATTTTTAATAATCATTACTTTCATTTAACTAAGAACTAAGCGATGAACACTATTTCTTGTTAACCTGTCTTTCGTCAAAATAAATAAATTCGTTAAATAGTTTAATAAGTTGGTTATGATTTTCTAAAAGATTTTCCAACAATTCTACAATAGCTCTTTGTACTTGCTTGTTGTTTATACTGACATCGAGTTGTCACACGTTCTTCAGAACTGTCCATAAAATAAATTTGAAGAAATCTTGGCTCTTCGTTAGGTATTGGCATCAACGACCCGATCTTATGGTACACCTGATCTTGTATTTTGAATGTACTTTCAAAATTACGTCCATCGGATGACAAATCGCAAATTTTAGTTGCGCCAAATGACGAAATATGAAAATCGTCGATTTTGCATTTAAATAAAAAAAAAAAAAAAAAAAATCTGTATAAAAACTATGCTATCTCTCAAGTTGTAACAAAACACACATTTAAGAAAAAAAAAAAAAGTTAAAATCGGATTGTTAGCTTCAGAGTTCATCCCGAAAAAACATCGTGACACGGGAATTATATATAATAGAAGATGTATTGCAAGCCATGAGAATGGTTGACAAAGCTTGGCGAAATTATTATAAAAAAATTATTATTATAAAAACGTATATACACTGTGGTTTTCTATTGTCATCAACAAGAAGCTGAAGTAGAAGTTATTTCTAGCCAGCCTCCTGTAGAATGGGATACAGTGATATCTGAAACAGGAATATGTTTTGAGGACTTCATTACGTGCGATGACGGAATTATTACTGCTAGCACATTATCTGATGACGAAATTATCGATTTAGTTGCTCAGAAAATTGAAACTAATGATTTAGATGGCATAGAAGACTCCAATAATATAACATGCGCTCCATGGGTTTCCATCAAAGAGGCAAGAACAGCATTAAATGTTTTACGGAATTTCATAGAGCAAACTAGCAACTCGGAAGGAAAAGAATTTTCAGCTCTTTATAGCTTCGATAATGTTATATATAGAGAACGATCGAATTGTCTAAAGTAAAAAATAATAATAATAACTGACTTTTTTAATACATAATATTTTTGAATTTAAGGTTGTTTCGGAATTATTTTGACTTTTTATTGTAGTGCATAATATAACTTTTAAGTTGGAAATAAACATGTTTATTACCTCTGTAACTTGAATTTTTATTTATTTTACCTCTGTAACTTGAATTTTTATTTATTTTACCTCTCTAACTTGAATTTTTATTTATTTTACCTCTCTAACTCAAAATAAGTTAGAAAGTATCTAAACCTCTACAAGTCGAATATTTCTTTACAAAATCCGCGTAAGTCGAAATCCTAATTAAGTCGAAAACTCTATAGCTCGAATTATTTGGCGTCCCCCTTGAAGTTCGACTTACAGAGGTTCTACTATATATATATATATATATGTGTGGCTGTATGCTCGTATATACAAATAGCGAATTATAAACTATACAAAAATATTAACAAATAATCTGTTTCAATTAACTAATTAAATGTAATAATTTTTTTTCCTGCAAAAATAAATTAACCTATAAATGCTATGGCTTAGCATTATGAACGTTAGAATTTTAACGCATTAAAATGTTTTTTATTCATTAAAGTAATTTTAATGTTTTATTCAATTTTTTCATTATCAACACTATAACTATATATATACACACACACACACAGTCCAGTCATATTAATGTGACCATCTGTCAAAAGCCAGAATAATCACCTTTGGCGTGGGGTGCTTTGTATGACCTTTTTAAACTAACTGCATTTCAAATGAAACTAGTGAAAATTATAACGATTCATATCGAGCACCCCACGCGTCTAGAACAGTGACATTCATTTTCTCGTCAGTCATTTTATTCTTAAGTTAACAATTATTTTTCACTTTTTAGTTTGATTAACTCTAAAAGCGTGTTTTTTAGTTTTTTTAAACTATTAATTTATTTTTTTAAGAAAGGATTTTTATTGTCTTACTTGTCAGATTTTGTCTTGCTAGAAAGGAATTTTTTTAAACTTTCAGATTGTAAACATTATGAATTCAAATGATGTAAGGCTACCTAAGAAAAAATGATGAGGTAATAAGTTAATCTATTGAATAGAAATAAGCTCCTTATATTATTTTGTATGCGTGGTTTATATAAATAGTATGTTTATTTCAATTGAATGTGTAATATTTCCTATAAAAATAATTAAATAAACACATTTTTTTATGTAATATTAATTTTCTTGAGACTTTAAATAATGTATCATAATATCTCCAAAAGGTCTAAATAAAATATTGAGAATAATAAAATTTATCTAATGTATGTTATTGTTTCATAAAATTTTAAAATTCAATTTTTAAAAATATTTATATAATCATTAAAGAAAATTATTTGTCTATTTAATATATAATCATTCTTTATCCTTGTATAATTCTATCATTTTTAATTGGCATATAAGTACAATATACCGTCTTCAATACAGTCTTATATTACCTGCAATCATGTAAAATGGATGTCATTCATTTAATTTTAATAAAAGATTTCGATAAAATGTTAAAAAAAGAATCTATATTATTTTCCCAAAAGTTTTAGCTGAAATCTTTTTGCTTTAAAAGATAACGTGCTTTCATATTTAATTACTCTTCATGTAATTAAAAGATTTTAAAGAAAAATATTATTCAAATTATTAAAAGAATTTAAACGTTATTCTTACCATGATGAAAGAGAATTTTATAACTTTAAATATTAATTTCTATTATTATTTTATTACTTGATTTTTATAACATTTATCGAAAAGGCCTGGAGTAAATGTCGACATTTAGAACTTTTATGATTGCTCATGACTTAGAATCTCATGGATCACTTTGCAATTAAAATACCAGTTAACAAACCAATTTTTGTCTCTGATGCATCACAATTTGTAACAAATACCCCTATAGTTCTGAGACGCGCGTTTCTTAATTTTCTTTCCAAAATGTGTAGAATCTTCCCGCCTTACGGATTCATTCCCACCGGGAATGAATCCGTAAGGCGAGAAAAAAAGATTCGCCAAAGATTACACTGTATCAAAAGCTTACCCCGTTAACTTAGAAGGCTCTCTTCTGTAATAGCTATATATATATATATATATATATATAGCTATTACAGATATATATATATATATGACTTATATCAAAATATATCCTAAGGGCCAAGCCCTGGCTAGCTTATCATACAGCATATCATACAGGATACAGCTTACATCCGAGCAATAAAAGAAATTTCCTTGAATGGAAAGTATTTAATCACCATCTTTTCAATGGCATTATCCTTTTGATGTGTTCGTTTAACTTTGTCAAACAAACTTCTTCTCTACAAACAAGTTCTTAGGCCTATCTTTACCTATGCTGCCCCAATCTGGGGTCTAGCTGCACAATCTAACAAGAAATCTGTACAAATTATTCAAAACAAACTTCTTCGTATCATCACTGGTGCAACCTGGTTTGTCCGCAACTCTACAATTCATCAAGATTTAAAAATTGATTCTATTGACAACTATATTACTAAACTTTCTAGAAATTTCTTCAATACCACTGCTACTCACGAAAACCCTCTCATCAAAGCACAAACTATATTTACGCAATTGAATGGAAAATACAAGTATCCTTTCTCTACTTCTAAATGGAATCGAAGGCTCAAACCACCATAATTTCCTGCTCACTTATCGCTTTTTAGATATTTTACTTCAACGCATATTTACTGATCATAAATTTCTTATTACGTTTCCATCACCGATGATTTACATTTTCTTACTTTCTTCTTTTTTTTTTTTCTCAAATAATACGATTACTATTATCTATTTATCATGACTTTTCTTTCCTACTGCCTTCACATACCATTGAGTAGATGAACGCTGCGCGTTCAGGCACTCGACATCTTTTATTCAACAATGATGATGTTTTTGTTATGAATAAATATATCACTTGTTTTTATTTGTCTGTTTTATAAACTTGTTTCACTTGTAAAGGCAAACGTTTTGAAATGATACCAATGATACATTTCCTTCATACTATTTAGAAATCATATGTGCACGTGATATCGTCCTTTTTTTGTCACATACATCGTGTCAACGGAATGGAGATTTTAATGTTTGCTTTCACCGGACTCATTCGATAAAATATTATTATTTTCAAACTCGTGATCAACACATAATCTTGACAACGGATATTAATTCTTGCCAAACGATTAGAAAAAAACTTTAAAAAAATTGTCTGCAAACGAATTACAATTTTTAATTTTCTTTTTTATTATTTATTTTTAATTTTCTATTTATTATCAATCGTTTGGTTAATATTTCCGACAAACATTTCCATCGCATGGCAACATATGAATTAATGGTATTCTAAATATTTATTTTTTAATAGAATGGTTTATTTTTTAAATATTCCGTGGATAGAATGAGTTTTAATGGAAATATCTTTTATCGTTCTTTTAAAGATGTGATTTTTATTTGCTTCGGAAATAATATTTCGCTTTCTATTTTAAATAAATGATAAAATGATCTGAAAGAAACAAATGCGATCAAAATCATTGAACCTGGAATTTAATGAAGGTATGATTTTTCTTGATGATTACTTTATGTAAGATACTAAAAAAAAAAATTCAAAAATTATTCAAAATAAAATGGTTAATTTGATAAACAAAATCTGTATATATATATATTATTTTAGTTATAGTAGTTGATTATTATTGTAGCAATTGCAATGTTTTTAAATCATTATAATTTAAAAAAAAATTAATATTTTATAGTATATATAATAAATATTTTTGAAAAACGTCAAGTAAATGCCTCTTTGTTGCGTCATGATATAATAAAATACGTTTTTTCGGTTTCTTGTGTGGGAAGTATTATTGCAGGGACTGTTTAGATTGTTTAGAAAAAAATATTGATAAAATAATCATTCATATAACACTGTGGGACAAATCTCTCTTTATGGTATAAATTCTAAAAAGCAAGTAATGATAAATATTGTTGAAATCCAAAGAACAGAGAATTTTTTTCTTTTAAACTGCAGATTCGTTATTTCCAAGAAACAGTAGATATGCTAAATACTATAACGAGACGGTTTCTTGTTAAAAGAATTTAATTTGAAAAAAAAGGAAGATTTTAATTTAATTTTTTTCTTTATAGTGTCACATTTTGCAAATATATTTAATAATAGTATCCTATAATTGCATCTAAACAAGAGCTATCAGTAATTGGTAATCATGAATCAAAACGCCTGTTATAAATTAGTTTTAAGTCACTTTTTTGTATGTAGAACATGTTATTTTAGAGGCATCAGATATGAAGACTTCGTAAAAGATATCTCGGAAGGAAGGAATATTTTGTAATTAAAAAATGAATAAGCAAAAAAATTATTGTTAATCTTGAAGTGAATTTATTTAGTTTGGAAATCAAATCAGGAAAATTTTTTACAAAATTGTGAAAAAGTTATTATTGTTAATCTTGGAAGTTTCACTATATTCTTCGAACTGAAGTATGATCCATTTATTTATTAAATTTCAAAAACTTGGAAATCAAATCAGTAAAATAAGCTAAATCAATTTACAAAATTCTAAAAATAAAATGAATAATTAGAAAAAGTTTTAACAAAAATATAAATGAAAAATGTGAAAATGAGAATACAAAAACATTGAAAAGCGAATATTTTTTTTGACTCTCTCTCTGATATTTAAAATCAGTTCTGCTTAAGAAAGTCAAAGAACTACTTGAGCTTCAATCATTCTTCATTGCTGTAATGCAAATGTATTCCTTGACTTGTTGTCTGCATTTACAACAACTAATGCTTCAAGTTGCAGAACTATGAATATGGCATTTATACATCTGTATTCGTCAAAGATTTCAACACACCTGAATTCCTGAACGGTTTCTCATGTGGATTGCCCATCAAATTTTCATGCATGTTATATTAGGTCTTTTCCATGCTGTTGAAAACCCAAACTTTTATTGGTTATCTTTCGTAACAAGACGCTGTCACCGTTCAGAAGTGGTCTCCCGACGAACGCAGTATTATGAGCGCAGATGGCACAGTTCCAATACCTTCACCACCTCGGTGGTTGACTGGGTTTTGCCTCGACGGTACTGCAAGTAGGCTACGGATGACCCGGATCCATGCACTTGGTGGCTGAAGGTGACGGCCTTGTTCAAAGGTAAACAATTAAAGTAAGGGCTTCTTTCAGGGTGCAAAACAAGCGGAAAATACATAAGATGTTGTAGCCTTGAAAGAATGAATTGGAAATGTGGTTAGTTTCAAGAAGACATTGAAGACATCACGAAAAGGAAAAAGAACATAAATAAGGACATAAGCAGAGAGATTGGAATTGTCGATGCCATTGATCAACGCAATAATTAAACGCTAGAACATAAAAAGAAAAAATGAATTAAGAAATTGCTGTTTTTTAATACACACGAAGATATGTTGCAAAGAATAATGGAGGGAAAAAAAGAAATGAAACAAATTATATTATAGAGATTTTCTTGCTACTGTAGAACTTCCAGAATACCAAACAAATGAAAAAACATTACGTAAAAGTGATATAGAAGGATAAAAATTGTGAAAATGAGTGTACAAAAACATTGACGAGAAAACTGAAATATTTTTTGAGTCTCTCTGATATTTAAAATCTGTTCCTTTTAAGTACATTCATGAACTTCTTAATATGCGATTATTCTTCATTGTTAGAATACAAATCTATTCCTTGACTTGTTTTCTGCATTTACAACAACTAATTCTTCAAGCTGCAGAATTGTGAATTTGACATTAATGCATCTGCATTCGTCAAAGGTTTCAACACACTTGGATTCCTGAAAGTTTATCATGTGGATCGCCAATCGTGTTATGGTTAGGTCTTTTCCATGCTGCAGGGAAACCCAAACTTTTATTGGCTATCTTTCGAACAAGACGCTCTCACCGTTCAGAAGTGGTCTCCCGACGAACGCAGTATTATGAGCGCAGATGGCACAGTTCCAATACCCCTGCCACCTCGGTGGTTGACTGGGTTTTGCCTCGACGGTACTGCAAGTAGGCTACGGATGACCCGGATCCATGCACTTGGTGGCTGAAGGTGACGGCCTTGTTCAAAGGTAAACAATTAAAGCAAGGGGTTCTTTCAGGAAATAGAAAATACTTAAAATGTTGTAGACTTGAAGCATGGAATTCGAAATGTTCAAGAAGGCATCGACGACATCATTATTACTACGAAAAAAGAACATAAATATTGACATGGACACAGAAACAGGAATTGTGGACTCCATTGATCAACGCATTAATTTAATGCCAGAACATAAAAGAGAATACGAATTAGAAAACTGCTGTTTTTAATACTCCTGAAATATGCTGTAAAGCGAAATGGAAAAAATGAGATATTGCGAATTGAAGCGATATTCTTGGGGTTGAAAAAAAAATTCCAGAATATAAGAAAATGGAAAAAGTAACTATATAGGGGTGGGATATAGAGAAGGGAGAAATTTTGAATAGAACATAAAATTATCTCGCAATCAAAATTAATAATTTATACCAAAAACCCTCACAAAAGTTGTAAATAAATTTTTCTAAATCATAGAAATGAAAAAAATTTATCTTATGCTAAAAAATTTAATATAAACATATGATTTTCCTGAAATAAAAAGACTTTAAGATGAAGATATCGTACGGTATTTTGTTTGACGTTATCTACTATTTTTTAACGCCATAATTAGCTGATAAGTTTAAAAAATGTGAATCATTTTATATTTTCAACTAAAAACATTTGGAATAAATTATTTATGTTGTATAAATATTAAATTTTAGAATTAAATTTATTTTAAATATTAAATAATAAATAATTACATGCTTAACAAAATTGTAAATTACAATGATTGTAAAATAATTCCTCTCTTAAATTCTTTTTTTTCGTCGTTCTTTTCCAGATTGACAAAAATATGATGACCATAATTTAATTCTCTTTGCTTTTTCATTGCCTCATATCTTGACAAAGCTTCAGGGAAAACTATAATTTAATTTAAACGTCAAATTACTCTTATTTTAAATTCCCGATATGAATTCTGAACAAATTGTCTTAGGATTAGATTACCTTAACAATGTTTAGGTTTGCTTTTTAGATTTATTACTTTTACTTACTAACTAAATAATCTAGCCTACTAATTAACTAATTACTTTTATTGCTTACTTACTAATTTTTTGTTTTGTTTGTACCTGTTTCAATGCCCAACGAGGATTCTGCTGCTCTAAAGGCTCCTTCACACCGAGGCGGCGACGCGTCAAGCGACAGAGGAGAAGTTTTTTTTCGACCCGTTCACACCGAAGCGTCAGAAATCACTTTTACGCCTAGTGAAGTTCCAGTTATATCTACTAGATGGCAGTTTGGAATGTTTACTTTCGACCTGTGAAAAATCACTTCATATTTGGCTCTCTTGCGATTCGAGATTCGAACAGCCTAACCGAGATTACCGATTATTAAAAGGGATCTAATCTATAATGGATTAATTTCACTTACATAAATAAAAAATTTACATTTATTGATTTACATTTTTCCTTCTTTTATGTTACCTTGCTATTTTATTTTTGGTGTTGAACGAAATTGATTATATATATTTAGAATATATAATCTAATTTCGTTATTAGATGTTAACTTTATATAAGAATCAAATAAAAATATCAATTTATGCCAAATTTTCTGTTTAAATTATTTTTTTAAATATGAAATATTATGATCCATACCTTCTTTGATCTGATTTCCCCTCCCCCTTGTATTTCATTTATGTCAAAGCATTTGTAAAACGGAAATGAATGCATTATTTTTAAAAACAAAATTGAAATAAAATTATATAGATAACAAATATTTGCTAGACAATTTATGTAATGAACCTAAAATGCATAAAATATTTTATGCTCTTGTAAGTTTTGAAATATTAAGATAAATTTGATAAGATAATTAAAATGAATTTAATAGGATTAATATTTTGATTAAATTGATAAGATAAAAAAAAAGGAAATGTTAATTTTTTATCAAAGAACTAAATTTTATTATATTTTATAAACGAAAATTTTAGTTTAAATCATTAAAAATAATTTAAATAATTAATATGAATATTTTTAAGAAAATTGTGGCAATAGAATAATATTTCTTTGGTTTAATTTTAATTTATATTATAAATTAATTTTATTAGGATAGTTAATTCTGTGAACATATTGTAATACTTTCAATAAACATCTAAAGTTTTGCTTTAATGTTTGGTTATTAATATTGGTATTTGGTAGTGCCTTATTAATATATTAATTATTTGGCTGTAAATATTTGAAACTTATTCATATTAAAATATTTTTCCTTTATTAAATAAGCAAAATATGTGTTTACTTTATTTTACTAGAATTTTAAATTTAAAAATTTTGCATTTTCAAAATAAAATTTTTAAATGAAGGAGTAAGTTTTAAAAACAAAACAATATTTATTCATATTTGTATCTGTTGTATACTTAGAATTAAATATAAAACTTTTTATGTCAGAATCTCTTCATTCATTTTGTTTATAATATTTCTAATTGCCTCCATGGCTTCATATTTCTTGGCAGCAGTGTATTTCCTTATGCACCCCATAACAAACTCCATGAGTTGTCCAACCTCATCCATTTCATTGATGCTACATACCTTCTCCAAAAATTTATCATATAGTTCTACTCTTCTCTTCTCCCGTCATAAATTTATTTTTTATGCTTTATATTACTTAAATCACATAGATGAGGATATTATTTTACTTTATTTATATTTATTAAGAAGCAGAGACATTTTCACAGAGAACAGACACGAAAAAATGAAAAAGGTTAATTTAGAATTGATTCATTTTGCTTATTTAATTAAAAATTGCCATACATTCATTTTTCAAAACAGTGGTAAAAAAAATATTTGATCTTATTGGCTCAACCAAGTCACATGACGACAAGTATTTAGAGTTGAAGCATAGGTTTTTGATTTTTGTCCACCAAAATTTGTTTAAATAAAAATATACCATTAAATTAAATTTCATTTAAGATAATTTTTTAAAATGGTTAATAATAATCGTCTGCCGAGACTTAATTAATTTCTAATTGATTCATTTTCTTATTTAAAAAAATTGCCATACTTTAATAGACAGGAAAGTTACGGCTAAAAAAATGCTGGTCATGTTGATTTAAACCTAACTAATAAATCTTCATCTGGTGCTCGGTAACACAAGTTTCTAAAAATTCGAGTCCCGGTGGTGCCATGAATATTTGTGGTGGTTCGGAATCCACTTTAAATGCTGTTGATCCCAGTCTAAAATGAATGCTAATATGAGCGTTGGGAGTAAGGTTTAAACCCTACCCCGTAAAATAAATCTTCATCTGAAATCTGCCAGTAGACAGACGGGTTCCTTGGCCCACCAATGAATGGGGTGTTGCGCTAATCTTGAAGATGATGAATAAATCTTCAAAACTTCAAAGTAGATGAGGCCCCCTATTAAGCCTCAAGCACTACTCCCCCGAACCTAAACTTCCACCAATTATGGTGAAACAGGGAGAAAATATCAAAATCAAAGTTTGTCGGACTATATTAGATAACACATTACAATTCCTGTCTCTATATACAGCTGTGAAAAATATTGTGTGGTTATGAATGTTAATGCATGGAAAATAAATAGTTTAATTAATAGAAATTAAAATCAATTTTGTGTGTGGATATTTCAAATATTAAAGCAGTTATTAAATTAACGTATTCTTGCTAATTTTTTAAGAAATCTTTGTGTATATAGTTATTTTTCATCTTTTTTTTTGTTATAGCATCTTTTGTTAAAAAGTCAGCGCATTTTTACATCAAATTATTAATTCAAAAATACTACACTTAGTAAAAATTTTAAAATTAATCTAAATCAAAATATCCTGTTGAAATTTGTTTCTAAAATTTTCTTTAAAAATATCTTATGTTTAAAGAGCTTTGATTTATTTTTAATCAATATTTATTGCATTCATTTGTTGAACTTGGATGTTGCTTTTAAATGTAAAATACGAAACAATTTTTTTATATCTATTTGTGCATTTTATTTGATAAATATGCTTCTTTCATAGTGTCATGTTTATTTAAATGACCATTTATAGTTAACAACTATACATGTAAACCACAATCACATGCCATTCTTAAATATTTAGTCATGAAAATTAACAAGTTGAGCATATGAAATTCTAAATTCGAATACATATACATATATATATATATATATATGTATGCATGTATTCGAATTGTATATATATATGTATGCATTCTTGGGGCCTGAATAGCCGAGTGGCCCACAGGTTTCGGGTTCGAGTCCCGGAGGGGCCATGGATGTTTTTAGTTGTCCGGAATCCACTTTAAAAGCCGTAGGTCCCTGTCTGACAGGATAGTAGAGCGTTACGGAGGTAGTGTTACTCCGCTTCCGTAGCTTGTCTTCAAGCTACCCCCTTCTCCTGGATAGTGCTAAGTGAGTAGCGTCGGTGCAGCGCTCGCCTTTAAGCCATCAAAGACAACTGTCTAAGTGTTTGCCAGCTGCATATAAATTCTCATAAATTAGATATAAATACTCATAAATAGGCTCATAAATTCTTCACATATATCAATAAGTATTTATAGTCCGACCACTATCATGCTAAAAATTAGCAAACACTCAAGTTAGATGGATTTAAAAAAGAGCACTGTTATAGGGAAAAAATGTCATTTAGGAGAAATTTTAATGGCAATAAAAGGACGTTTATTTTCTAATAATTAGATTTTAAAATTTCATTATATTAAAAGAAAAACTAGATGAAAAATATTCCACATTATTATATTTTTTTCTTACAAAACCAGTTTTGTGCCACGCCTACCTGACTAGCACCTGAACACACACTACTGTGTCCAAAATGTGATATCTATTTTTAATTTAAAATTCCCAGGGATTATGGAATTTCAATTTTTTCTTTTTTTTTTTTTAGGTTGTTGGCACTGTTCTTAACGTTTGTGTGAAATTTGACATCAAAATATTCATTAGTGTTTGAGTTACGCTTGGCTTTGTAAGACATTAAAACTGATTCCGGCGATTTTTGAAATGTCTGAATGAATTAAGCAAAGAACATGCATTCAATTTTGTGTGCGGAAACGTATAGAATGTTGCAGAAGGCATTCGGTGAACATTTCTATATCGGAAAGAAATGTTTAGAAGTGGTATAAACAGTTCAAAGAAGGCACAGAACGCGTTGAATAGGGAAGAACCCTTTGGTCACCCACCAACCTCAACCGACGTAGCTCACGTACAAAAAAATTAAAGATTTGGTGATGGCAAACAGTTGATTTATAATTAGAGACCTTGCCGATCATGTTGAAATTTCAAAAGGATCGGTTAATTCCATTTTGGTCTCCAACGTGTCAAATCTCGATTGGCACAGAAAACACTGAATGCGCCAGCTCACACTGCATTAATGCTTCGTGACTTTTTCGCCAAAAATGAAACACATATCGTTCCACAACCACCGTATTTACACCGGGCGACTTCTGGCTATTCCCTAAACTAAAAAAAAAAAAACACTACCATTCCGGGGACACCGTTTTGATTCGATTGAAGTGATTCAACATGAATAGCCATCCCTGCCGATGATTTTATAGCATGCATTGATGTTTGGAAAAAAAGTTGGCATAAGTGCGTTGTGTCCGGAGGATTACTTTGAACGAGATGAAATAAATTTGAAAGAATAAATAAAGAGTTTTCGAAAAAAAATAATAATTGGTCTTAATTTTTGGGCACAGTAGTATTTCGTAAAGAATTTCCATTTAATCATTGTGCTAATAATAATAATAATAATGAATGTACGTTTATTTCAGCTTGTATGGCTGATCAGTCTCAATATACAAGGGAGGTGTATAGCATTAACAAATTAATCATTAAAAACAATCCTGTTGATGCTGTTTTAATTATAAGAAATAAAAATTAATTTATGAATTAGTTTGTGTTCATGCATACAAATGGAAATTGTATTATGAAAATTTAAAAGACACTCGTGCAATTTAACACGTACTTATTTTTCATATTAAACTTTATTTTTGTTTTCAAATTTTATACAAAACGAATTATAAAACATAAAAATAATTTTTGACATAGATTTAAATTTCCTAGAATTGCAAATAAATAATTTATAAAGTTCAGGTTTTTAACAATATGGAACCAGGACAAACTTAAAATTTCAGATGAGAATTCCCTGAAAATGATAAAAGAAAAGATTTTAATTGAATAATACATTGAGAAATTATACTTCAAATTATGATTGCAAAAGTGTAAGATTTCCCTGTGGGCATAAGATGAGTTATATAATTTATTAGCAAGTTTAATGACATCAAAAAATAAACTTTATAGATCCATTTTAGGGTAGTAAACACAAATTGATCTTTAGAACAATAAATACTGTGTTAGCAGCCTAATTTTGCTATTCAGTCTGAATATTTAATTTCTAAGAGTTTCGACATTTTTTCAATTCCTTCTATTAGCTCGCACTCTCCCTATATATATCTTATTCAAATTTTCAATCGTTCATAAAAGACTTTTTATTCATCCACTCGAGTTCAAATACATTTTTTTTGAACTTGTAGTGGATGACACTGAATGTTAATACAGTTTTCAAATATTAATCCATTCATTAAATTTAATTAATTAATTTTAGTTTTTAGATTTAAGTTGCCTATATCTACCAATAGATGGCGGCAGATAAACTTAAAAAATGAATGAAAATGATTTATAAAGAACTTTCTGCAATAGAGTGATAAAAAGTAGAAATTAAGACTTTTTAAAATTTTTTTTTATATTACTTGTTTTTTTGTTTTATTTGAATGAATAAGACTAACTAAACCTTAATTTTCGTCTCTCTACAACGATCCCAGGTTGATGATAGGAGGCGTGAATGGCTCTGAAGTCAAACTTCGTCCACTAGATGTACTCTGGCCTGTTGACATTCTGAAACAAAAACTCAGAGAAGAACTGGGCCGAAAAGAGATGGAGGACCTTGCTCTGGAGGGGAAGGGGAGGTTTGCCTACATACAAAAGAAATTAAGAATGCTTGGGTTGAATATTTAATTAAGTTAAATAATACATATTCAATCTGCTAATATTTAAAGGTAGCTATTAAATTTCGTGTGCGATAAATCTAGGAAGATATATACACTGGTGTGCAAAACTTAAGCAACAGGTGGGTTTTTTGCCATAACTCCACGAGAAATCATCTGAGAGACATGACATTCAGAAAAGAGGGAGAGTATTATGTACGTAAAAGATGACGAAAGCCTCGGCGCTGAAAAAAGGAATACAATACATACGGTATGGAATCAAACAAAAACAAGCTTTATTGAACGCATAGTATCATGATTTATGATTGTCTATCCAAGAGGAAGAACAACAAGAAGATGCTACTTAATATGGGATATGCCCTCCCCTCACTGCAATGGTTGCTTGCCTTAGGAGTGCTCATTCCTCAATCAGCATCTGTTTGAGTTGTTGGATGTTCTCCGGAGGATGTAAGCGTGCTGCAATGCGTCTCCCCAAAGCATCCCACACAAGTTCGATGGGATTTAAATCTGGGAGTACGCTGGCCAATCCATTCGAGTGATATCTTCACTTTCCACTTTTATTGCCATCCATAAAAATGAAGTCTGGGCCAATGGCACCTAGGAACAGACGCTCATGGGGAAGGAGAACCTCCTCACAATAGCGATCCTCGGTTACAGACCCTCTATCGAAAACGTGGAGCTCAGTTCGTCCGTTCAGCAAAATGCCTCCCCAGATAAAAACTCCTGAACCACCATAACGGTGTCTTTCCTTGAGGTTACTGGGATAAAAACCGGGTCCCGACCTCTCTCCAAATCAAAACGCGTCGAGAATCGCTTCTGTTACAGAACCGACTCTCATCCGTAAAGAGGACACGACTTCATTGATCAGTTGTCCAGTTTTTGTGCTCTCTGCACCAACGGTAACGTAAACGGTGGCCAACTTTCAACGGGAGGCAGCGTTCAAGACGGCGGGTGAATAGGTCCACTTTGTGAAGGCGTCCGGCCACAGTAAACCGCGACACTTCTCGCCCCGCTGAGAGCAATGACGCTGCTGACTGTTGTCGGCCTCTTTTCGTCTGCAGGACGATATATCGATCCTCCCCTGCAGTTGTCTTCCTCGGGCGGCCACCACCAACCTGTACCTGTGGTTTGGAACGCTTTCAAGCGCGCGAAACGACACTTTTGTTGATTCGAACTCTGCAGCTACATTGGTGACAGTACGTCCCTCTTCCAGCTTTCCGATCATTCTTTCACGTGTGAAGTCGTCCAGGTGATTTCTTCTAGCCATATTTTATGAAGTAACTCATTGGCATTTGCAGCGAATATGTTGAATTGCGTCTCCGTCCTTCCTTTCATTCTACTGTTGAGCTGCGCGCGCCGACATCACGCGTTTTGCGTACGCTCACGTCGCCTCCGACGTTCCGTTCCTGATATTTGCATACGCATGACGTTTCTACTGACTTACGTGTTCATTGTACTGATCTCCAGACATCCTTTTCTGCAATTTCAGGGGCTATCTGCTAAATTTTTACATTTTTGATTAAGTTTTGCACACCAGTGTATATATGAAAAAAAATATATATATATAATTTTCTATAAAAAAATAAAGTAATAAAATTAATTAAAAATTAATTATAAATTTTCTATAATATATATATATATATATATATATATAAGTTTTGTTACATAAATAATATATATGAAGGATGCATATTAGTATATATATATACATTCACTCAAAAAAGCATCGGGACACAATATAAATTAACAGGATTTTATCATAATATGTAACTTAAATATACAAATGGAAAAAAAAAAAAAAGAAGAGTATCCTATTTTGATAAATGCCAATCATAGAATCTAAAATAAAATTCATATATTAATGTAATTATGATTAGAATTTAATGTAAAAGAAATCAAGTTTTGAAGAAAGATAAATCAAGAAAATCTGTTCAAAAGTTTTGAGACGCTGCCCAATAAATTAAGAAAAAATATGAACTTGATAATCAATATCTTGTTGGACCACCCTTACACTTTATGACCTCTTGCTGTCGATTTATCTTGGATTTAATCAATTGTTTTCAAAATGATCCCTTGATTTTGGCACACTATTCGATTAGATGTTTTCTAACTTCTGCTTGTTAGATATATTGTGTATTTTTTTTTTTTTTTTTTTTTGTTGCAAATAATGGCACACATGTTCAATGAGATCAAGGTATGGACTCTGGAAAGGGCTCTTAATTACACCAGAACAGAGGTAGGGGACCCATAACTTGCAAATATCAGCAGCTTGTTTTGGGTCGTTATCCTGGTACAATTTAAAATGTCTTGGGATCCTCAAGTTTCTCCCACTTGCTCTAAATTTTGCTTGAGAATGTCAAGGTAGACATATTTATTCATTGTACCATCCATAAAAGTCTCAATTTCCTACAACAGAGGTTGCCATGCAACTCCAGACTAATTGATTGTCAACTCCAATGTTCCAAAAAGAGTGTTCCAAAGATTACTCTAATGAGAGTGCTCCAAATTTTCTCACTTACACAGGTCAGTAATTAACACTAATTCTATGTAAGCAGAACTGATTTCGGTTTCTCACGGCTGCTACGATGTGAGAAAGTTTAAAAACTTTGTCTGAATAAGTAACTTAAACACCGGTAAATAATAATTACACATCCCAAACATAAAGAGATGGTTGTTTACTTCTTGATATAACTCCTGTATCTTTTCAGCTATTTCTGGCATGGATTCTGCAGCAGAAAACAGAAAGTCAGACACTGTTCTCCTCACTTCTCTCAGAAGATGGATTCTTATATCCTAGAAATATTTTAAAGTTCCGTATCAGTTATTTTCAAATTGAGTGGAAAGAGGATCATGGATTGGCAGCAACATAATTATTAATAATCAATACAGGATATTTAATAGTCATTTATATATCTAATGTGATATCTGTAGTAATGTGTCTGGAATGGCTAGACAGATAGTACGTTGAGTTTCCAAACTGTTAGATTTGGGTTCGAAACTCGACAAGTGATGATGAATCTAAATCTTCCATGTCTACGTTGGGGATGGACAGAGAAGACCGGAATGTTATACCGTTGTATTCGAAAAAAAGAGGGCCTTTTCTCAAGATTCCACCTTGGTAGTTTCGGCCTAAATTATGGTGGCTCAATGCTGGTATTATACAGGAGGTTTCTTTCCCATAGCTCCGTGTAACAGCTGAATCTACTAAACAATAACTATCTACTATACTCTAATAGCTATTTTCACATAAAGTTTTTTTCTAATTTAGCTGGTAAATATCTTTTAAGTCATAAATAAGGGTTGCACCGACGTTACTCATTTAGCATTACCCAGGGGGCACGGAAGATTGAAGATATGCTACGGACGCAAATGATACTACCCCCCACAACGCTCTACGATCCTATAAGACCGGAACCTACGGTTTAAAGCGGATTCAGAATCATTGCAAACATCCATGGCACCACCTGGACTCGAACCCGATGCTTGTGGCACCGAGATCTAGTTACTCGGCCATCAGGCCCCACATATAAAAGTATATATATACTTTTATATGTCTAATATACACACATGGGGACTGATGGCTGAATGAGTATCGGTCTGACGCCCAGTCTAATATGACTAGAGCGTTGGGCGTACTGCTGACAACCCTAACCCGTAAAAAGAAAAACATCTCCTGTCTAGAAATCTACTAGCAAGCAGACGGCCTTTGCCCACCATGGGGCTATTGGCCCACTGATGATGATGATGATATATGTACATGAAGTGACTATAAATAAATTAAACGATTCTGTTACATGAGTCCCTAGCTATCACATTATTTACAAAATTCTGAATTTAATTTTGGTTTAAATTATTTTCAAGGATTCTCTCAAGAATGATATAACAGTTAAAAGATACGGTTTTAGTGACACGATTTCGAAAATTAGATTACGAAATTTTAACTAACAAGTTAAGTTAAATAACAGATTGTAAAAATTATCCTTCAAAAATCGTCACATTATTCATTTAAAATAGGAAAAGCACTTCTCACCTCTTCACTGCCAGGAAAAGTTTCTTTTATTTCGCACCTCCAGGCTCAAACGAGAAATGTTCTTGACGGCTCTCTTGATCTTGATGCTCAGGTCTGAGAGCTCTTTGGAGAGAGCTTCCCTCTCGCCCTCTCTGTCTTTCTGGGCTTCTCGCAACGCCCCCACAAAGTTCTGCTTTTGCTCCAGTCTCTCTGTTTTGTTCCTTATACTCTCCTCCAAAATTTTCAGCTCCTTCGTCTTCGTGTGCAACTGAATCGTCAGAGCATGTCCCTCGTTCTCTGCGTTCTTCAGTGATTCAGCGTCTTCGGCTGTACATATATTGGACAGAAAAAAAATATCGATACAAGATTATAGTTGAAATATGATATTGCACCAGGATTAAAAATTTAAAACTATTTCGAAATGTTATACCATTATTCTAACTATGTTAAAAACAGTTGGCAGCAGTGATCTACTACTGTAAAAGGTGCTTGGTTCAAAACTAGTTAAACAATGTCATATGTGTCCATGCCAAGGACACTATAAATCCAAAAAAGAATAGATGAATGTCCTTCCATAAAGTTTTGAAGAAGTTGCAAATTCTAGGTTCTCTCGTCAAGGACCTGAAGTTTCGGGCTATAATACCGGTGGTGCCATGGATGTTTGTAGGGGTTCGGAATCCACTTTAAATCCCGGTCTAATAGGATCTATGACAGAAGAACATCACAGAACCCAATCAGACTTCTCACCTACATCATTCCCAAACTGTTAAAGGGCAACTCAGCTCTAGGCACAGTGATGTGGTGTGGTGTAGTAGTAGCAGTAATGGTAGTCTAATAGGATCGTTAAGCGTTGCGGGGATAGTGCTACTAGAGTCCGTAGCTCTCCATCATATCATGAACATTAAATATAATGTTCATAACAACATTATAAAAGCATTCTTTAAATAGAATGTTGTGATAAATGTGATGAAGAATGTTGAGAAAATTGTCAATATTGTTGCCACTAATGTTAAAAATAGTTGGTCGCAGCGAACTACTACTGTAAAGGGTGACTAGTTCGAATCTCGTTAAACAATGCCCTGCGTGTCTATGATGAGAAAGGACACTATAAATTAGAAGAAAATATACCAGAAAGTACTTCCATAAAGTTCGGAAGAACTTACAAATTTCAGATCCTCTCTCTAAGGGGCCTGATGGCCGAGTGGCAAGCGTTCTGGCGCTTTGTATCACAGGTTTCGGGTTTGAGTCCCGGTGGTACAATGGATGTTTTTAGTGGTTCGAAATCCACTTTACACTGTAAGACCCGGTCTGATACGATCGGGGCCCGGTGGTCGAGTGGCTAACACTCTAGCGCTCATTACCAGAGGTTTCGGGTCCGAATCCCGGAGGTGCCATGGATGTTTGTGGTGGTTCGGAATCCACTTTAAGCTGTAGGTCCCGGTCAAATATGACCGTAGAGCTTCACAGAGCCTAATCAGACTTCTTCCCACCCACATCATTCCCAAACTGTAAAGGGCAACTCAGTTCTAGGCACAATGATGTGGTGTGGTGTCGTGTAGTAGTAATAGTGGTCGAATACGATCATAGAGCGTTGTGGGGATAGTGTTACTCGCGTCCGTAGCATATCTTCAAGCTACGCATGCCCCCTGGATAATGCTAAATGAGTAACAGCGGTACAGTCTTTGCTTATGGCGTAAAGATATTCTGTATTGCCAACTGCTTTAGAACAACAACAGATTCTCACTTCGAAGGGGAATATGAATGCATTAGGGCAGCAGGTTCCCTATCATGCGAGGAATTTGAAAGTGTGTTCGTTCCTCAACTAGTAACTACCAATTATACATTTGTATACAAAAAATGCATGTTTTAATAAATTATACCCCTCCTCAAAGTTTGTTCACGATTGTTGAATCCTTCTGTATATCTTAATGCCAAGTTACAGAAGATTATCATGGCAAAAACTTGCCCCATGTTAAAAAAAATGATTTTTTACTTCTTTAATGCCTCAATACATAGAAGCAGCCTGATGGTAAATTGGCTATCGCTCTGGCTTTTGGTACCATAGACTTCAGGTTCGAATATGGGCGGTGGCATGGATGTTTGTGAGTGGTTCTGAATCCACATTAAACTGTAGGTTCCAGTCTAATTATCCCAAAGTGTACACAAAATGACCGTAGAGCGACAAACCAAACCAATCAATAAATAGATTTAAAATGACAAATCATTAAAATTGCTTAATTTTAATTTTCTAACTGGGACTATTGCTTCTTATAGGAACATCCTTAACTATAACCGCCATGTATTCAAATAAGCTAAAAAGAAAAATATAATAAAATAAAAGTATATAAATATAATATAGATATAATAAAATATAATTATAAACTTAAATATATGTATATTTACGACTGATTCCAGCAGGATGAAGTGACTGTCGAAACTGATCGTTGGTCACATTTATCAGCCACACGGTGTTCTTGAGGGCGGAGAGCTCTTCGTCATTTTGAGGAAGCTCTCCAATAGTTTGTCTCGTTCGTGCTCCCTCTCTCGCTTCTCATTTTCAGCCTGTCACGATTTCAAGAATGCATTTCATCGGAATTATAGGGAAGAAATTTTTTAGACAAAAATAACTTTTATATTTCTACAAATAAAGTAAGGGCCTGAATGGCCGAGTGGCTAGCTCTCTGGCGCTCAGTACCACAGGTTTCGGGTTCGAGTCCCGTCGGTGCCATGGATGTTTGTAGTGGTTCGGAATCCACTTTAAACGATTTCAAGAATGAATTCCGTAGATCCCGGTACTAACAGGATCGTAGAGCGTTGCGGGGGCATTGTTGCTCCACGACCGTGGCTTATCTTCAAGTTACACGATCCCCCTGGGTAATGCAAAGTGAGTAACGTATGTGCAGCGCTTGCCTTAAGGCATCCAAGACCAAGCTGTCTAAGTGTTTACCAGCTGCATTAGAACAAAAAACAATTAAAGTAATCCCTACCCCCTACAATGAAGAATGTTGTGGTATTTTTGGTGCTATTTTTGGCTCAGAATGTTCTTATTTTTCTTAAATAGGGACTTGAATATAATATTCTTTCCTTGAATTTTAAAAGAAAAAGAATTAGTAGTTAACCAGTTTGGGCTTGATGGCCGAGTGACTAGCGCTCGGTGCCACACGCTTCTGGTTCAAGTCCTGGCGGTGCCATGGCTATTTGTAGTGGCTCAGATTCCCCTTTAAACAGTAGGTACCGGTCTGAAATGATTGTAGGAGTGACAATCCTGCCCCCTGTTTCGGAATCTGTAAAAAAACGGCCTTAACCCACCATGCGTCATCCCCTGTTTTGTACGAAAATATTAATTATATTATTATTATTATGAAAATATCAATTATAATCTGCCAAAAGGCCAGAGTAGTGAAAAAAAAAAAAAATTTGCCCCTTTTCTTAAATTTTTCACATTAAAAGTGAGCCATTTTAACTTTTTGTTGTTTATATAATTTATTTCTTTATTTTCTTAAAAATTTTACATCGTTGTAAATATCATGGTCACTTTTATTCAATTTTTTGACCTTGTCATCATTTACACATATTGCTTCAAAGGTGGTTTATTACATTCACATTACATAGTACAACCTCTTACAATGTTATTTCCGTAATTTTTCCATCCATCATTGATCGGTTATTTTATTTTTATTTTTATTATTTAATTTTTTCCATACATGAAAGCTGGATGTAATATCTAACGCCTTTGACTGCTGTAACATTTGGCCAGTAAATTATAACACCGGCATCGTTTCTTGGTGAAGGTTGCTGTAGCTATCAATTTGAAGGTGAAAGAAGTTCAATAGAGAAAGTTTTCCATTCGTAGAAGCGAAGTTTAAGTAAAAATCTAGAATCATGTACCTTTTGTACCAAATGCATCGCCAGGATTCCAAGTCGCCAAATAAATATAATAATGAATGCCGCAGTTAGTTTTCACGGTAAGACTATATTACGCTAAAATCCAGCAGTAGGATATCAAGTTGCGAAGTAAACAAACAAAATGGCTGCCGAATTTCGGCGCCGTTGTAAAATGCTATTCGCCATCATTAGTAGCCGAACAGCTAATACGTAAAATTTTATTTTTTCTATTGATTTTACGCCAAATTTTATTGCTGTATTGCTAAAATTTTTTCACTAAGCTAAATTTATTTTTAAATTACTTTTACTCCTAAATATATTGCTTTTTTGCGCAATTTTATCAGTGAGAGGAATTTTATTTCTAAAATGCTTTTAGGCCAAATGTTACCGCTTTAACGCCAAAATATATTATTATTTTGTCTCAATTTTGTTCCTAATTTTCTTTTGCGCCAACTTTTATCGTTTTAACGCCAAATTATTATGTGGAATTTTATTTGCTAACTCATAAAAATGTATCCTTTTAACAACGACAATAATTTGCTCTTACGATAGAATTACGCCACAATTATTACCTATAATACACCAATTTTTTTCTATTATGTCAAAAAATATTTCACGTTGTTTAAAAAGCCAAATTAGAATTATAAAACAATATTAATAAAAAAGAAACCGAAGTATAATTTGCATTTTATTCTGATATATCCTTAAAGGATCTTTTTTTATTGAATCACTAAAACCTGTCCTTCCATAGCCATATCAAATGAATGAAGAAAACAAGAACAAGAGTAACTTCACAAAACAACATAAAAATTTTAATGCGTTAGAGTAACGTTTTCATAGTAAAATAACTTTCTAAAAATAAAAAATAAAATTTTTTCGCTCGAATTCAAACAACAATCGTCACAACACACTGCAGCATTAAAAAGAAAATAATTATTTGTTTATAAAATATGAGTTATTAATAAAATAAAAACCATTTTTGTTGTTACTTTCGTATTTTCATGAATGGCAACAGCATAAAAAATTGTTTATATTCTATATCAGTGGCCGATATTAAGTTATAAGAACAAACTTGGAATAATCAATACTTTATCAGAATAAATATTTAAAAGAATATACATTTCTGTTTTTATTTACCATAAATAAAAATTCTGTTAATAACAATTAAAGTAACAAAATAGCCATATTGTTCGAAAAAAAAAGTTAGGAATTTCTCTAATTACAGTATTGTAACCCTAAAGACATTCATGGTAAATTGTGGCGGAATCTTCCGGGTTGCAAGATTGGCGACTTACTCAGAGGTACAGTATTCTAGATTTTACTGTTAGGGGCGAAATCTTCTCTAAGTTTGAATTTTGTTAAAGTAAAATAAATTTTTTCTTATAGTTTTTAAATAATCGTCTTGATTATTGGTAAGGAGAATGTTACGTGGGAGTGTTATTTTAAATTTGAATGAAGATTCCGAGTCAAAAACGTTTAAGGCCCACTGTTTAAAATTATTTTATATTGAATTACATATGCATGCATAACTACAGAATGCAGTTTTTAAAATAAAAATTTACTAAACTTTAATTAAAAATACTATAATATAAAACCTAAATAAATTAAAATACTATAAAATAAAATCTAAATAAATTAAAAATACTATACAATAAAATCTAAATAAATTAAAATACTATAATATAAAATCTAAATAAATTAAAATACTATAATATAAGATACTAAAATTTAAAATACAGATTTTTGAATAGGTACACTTAAATAACTCAAACAGAATATTATATCATAAAAATAAAAATATTTATACCTTAAGGAGTAATTCAGCTTCAATGCTTTCCCAGGCTCAGAAATTCCAAGAGTGTCCAAGATGATTTTATACCTAATGAAAATAACTTGCATTAAGTAACAGAACAAACAACTTGATAAACTAAATAAGAATTTAAAATTTCATATCCTATTTAAAGTATGCTCACTACATTTTATATATAATTCCGTGTCACGATGTTTGTCCGGGATGAACTCCGAAACTAACAATCCGATTTTAACTTTTTTTTTAAATGTGTGTTTTTGTTCCAAATTGAGAGATAGGATAGTTTTTATTCTGATTTTTTTTTATTTGGGCTGATTTTTTTTCTGATTTTTTTATTTATTTTTTTATTTATTTTATTTTTTTTATTATTTTTTATTTTACTGTTATGTGGGCTATGGGCAAAATTGAAAAAATTCAGCAGTAGAGATAGTTTGTCCAGGGTAGTACAGGGGCTGGTTGCTTGACGCAACCAATTCAAAAACTTTACCCTTTGAGGTGTCAACTTTATGAGATCCTGTAGAAAATCACCCTGAGCGACTGAAAACAGGTCCAGATATGGACGACTGTTTAAATCATCCTAAGAAATAATGTTTGATTTAACGAAAGGCTATTATTTCTTTGAATTAGATGTTGAATTTAATAGTGTTCATATAACATTTATATAAATGAAATTTATTTAGTTCATAATATTTTGATTTTATGTGTTTATATTTGTCAAACAGTGTTCAATTTAATTTTAATTTTTTATGTTAATAGGTGTATACCCAAAAAAAACATAGTTCGTAAGAAAATTTGAGTTTTCAATTTTGGCTCACTAAATTAAAGGTGGGAGTATCTGTTGTAACTGGTAAATATCCTATTGTGTGTGGACATGGGTATATTTCTTGGATGGATCCAGGAATGGTAGATAACGCCACATCCGTTCCACGGTGAGGTCCAAAAGAACCGGTCGGTTTGCTGGGGGTGATTGAAGACCCCTTTTGAGTTTTGCGGACAGAAAGGAAGACCCCGTTGAGGAAGGAGGGAGAGAACTAGCTGGAACAGGGCGTGAGCCTGTACACATATATTTGCTGCGAGAGTGTACATGGATAATCTATATTCATGTCCATCTTTATATTTGCTGCGAGCACCCCTTTTTAAAGGTTTTGAGGCTACTGGTTTATACTTTACCTACACACAGATATGAGTATTTCGTTTGAGGTATGCGTAATATTATGATTATTTCTCAATAAACATTTTTTTATTTATTCTGTTTTAAGTGCCCATGTAAAATCCAAAATTTAAGTGAAATTGTATATATTAGTATTCATTAAAAGTAAAAGTAAATTAGTTGTTTGTTTTAGTATTAATTTTCGTATTTATTTTAATTGTTTTATATTAATGTCAATTTATTTGGCCGTCCTACGAGTATACGTAGACTAACGGCATCATTTCTATGTCGGTTCTAACAGTATCTAATAATTGAACGAAATACAAGAAAGCCACAGCAGCGCGTGGCCGGGTCTGCTGGTATTTATATATTTCAAATATTCATGATATTTTTTTATTAGAATATCATGAAACACTTCGATAGTTAGAATAATAATTTAACTGTCAAATAAATAATTAGGAAAATTAATTTTTAGTTAAATAATATTAAAAAAAAAGGGTTTTTAGTTGTGTAATTGATATGATTTAAATACTCGAAAAATTTAAAATTTTTCTTTAACGGTCAACAAATAATATTAAAAATGTATTGATAATTCCTTTTAATGTAAAGGAAAAATATAGCAAAATAAAAAAAAAATAAAATAAAATTTGAAATAATAATAATAAATTACTTAATTAAATTATAATTAAGTAATGTATATTACTTCAAATTACAATTAACGAAATAAATAAATTAATTTAATTAATTAATTAATTAATTAATAATAAATTATTTAATTAAATTATAATTAAGTAATTAACGAAATTAAAATTAACAAAAATTGAAATAAAATAAAATAATTAAAATTAAAATGAAATTAAAAATTAACGAAATAAATAAATTAATTAAAATTAACGAAATAAATATTAATGATAAATTACTTAATTAAATTATAATTAAGTAATTTGTTATTATTATCTCAAAATTAAAATTAACGAAATAAATAAATTCGAACTTCTGTAAAATAAAATTCAATTTAAAAATATTTTTTACGTTACGGGTAATATTTAAGCGACAAATGAGGTGATCATGTAGAGACTTTTGTGAAGAAAGAAAATTAAAATATTTTGTGTTCTTTTATTTTAAAGATGAGACCTTTAGCTTTTGAAAACAATTTCTAGAGTCATTAGATCTCGAGATGCAAATATTTAATCACGAGCTTTAAAACCAGAAGTGCATAGTTAAAGGAAACTGAAATTTAAACGTAGAATTAACGTGTTAACTAATTTGCGTATCAAACTCAACGTGTCTAAAACTGAAGCTGTTCTCTATACTTGGAAACCTCCTAATATTCCTAATATTACTATTCTTGTATTTCGTTAAATTATTGTTTGTTTGTTTGTTGTTTCTTATCCCACTTGGCTGGCCAAGCCCACGAGCATACGTACTCATGATTGAAGGGAAGGAAGCAGCATCTGTTGTGATGGAGCACCCGTAGGTAGAAGTCTGACTTTTGCTCCGTGACGCTCTTACAGTCACAGGAGACCGGGACCTACGGCTTAAAGTGGATTCCGAACCACTACAAACATCCATGGCACCGCCGGGGATTCGAACCCGAAACCTGTGGCATCGAGCGCCAGAGACACTCGGCCATTCAGATTCCAAATTTGTGAATGCCAACGGCGTGCGGTGTTCCCAGGTGGTCATCCACCCAAGTAAGTACCTCGCCCAATGATGCTTGACTTCGGTGATCTAACGAGATCCGGTAGATTCAGCATGGTATGGCCGTTGGTCAAATTATTAGAAACTATAATCGGTATTGTTAAAGAAGTGATTGGTAAAGAATGATGAAAAGTTCAAATTAAGCTTCAACGCATAGAAAATGTTTAATTTTTATTAATTTAATGAATTAGGTAGATAATGTTGATTTTTAACACTGTTTTATAATTATTTTACCAAATTTAATTTTTTAATAATCATTACTTAATTTATCTAAGAACTAAGCGATGCACACTATTTCTTGTTAATCTGTCTTTCGTCAAAATAAATAAATTCGTTAAATAATTTAATAAGTTGGTTAGGATTTTCTAAAAGATTTCCCAACAATTCTGCAATAGCTCTTTGTACTTGCTTGTTCGATAAAATTATACTGACATCGAGTTGTCACACGTTCTTCAGAACTGCCCATAAAATAAATTTGAAGACATTTTGGCTCTTCGTTAGGTATTGGCATCAACGACCCGATCTCATGGTACACCTGATCTTGTATTTTGAATGTACTTTCAAAATTACGTCCATCGGATGAGAAATCGCAAATTTTAGTTGCGCCAAATGACGTCAATGGCGCCAAATGGCGAAATATGAAAATCGTCGATTTTGCATTTAAATAACAAAAAAAATCTGTATAAAAACTATGCTATCTCTCAAGTTGGAACAAAACACACATTTAAGAAAGAAGAAAGTTAAAATCGGATTGTTAGTTTCAGAGTTCATCCCGAACAAACATCGTGACACGGGAATTATATATAATAGATAAAATACAACTGGGACAAGACTATTGACAACATTTTAATAGTTTTAAGCGACAATATCTAAAAAGAAAGGCCTAAGCACCTACCAACCATAAGTCTTTGGCATCGCGTGGTGAGACTAGTGATTGGTTGACGCTTCATGCTTTGCAGCTTAACGCCTTGGTGTGAATGCGGCTTAAGCTCTTCCTTAATTTCGAAGCTGCCGAAATACGCACCCAGATTTAAATTAATGCATCCTATCTTAAAATTACCATTAGCGACAAGGCATAAACTCCCTCTATGTACACTTATGCTTGAGAATCAAATTTAAAAACCTCGCCTTCTTATGTAAGTAGGGATTGCAATATCGTACCAAAAGTTCAATACCGGTATTTGGTATTTTTTAGATCTTAATATCGGTAGTAGGAATTTTAGAAAAAAGAAAAAACCACAGGTGTTTCCTTATTTGGTTTTAATAGAGAGTCCCCAAAATTTGTAATTTATAAACAAACTATGAGATCGTATATAAAGAATTTTAGAAAAAAGAACCGCAAAAATAAAGGAACATCTTGTTTACACAAAAGAGTGTTATCACTATTCAGTCTGTCTATTACAAATTTTTTTGAAATGTGATCTTAAAAAAACATAATGCATTTTAATAGAAGCCTGGAACGTGCTAAAAACGCTCTTTCATCTACGCTAGTTGGTGGACTGTTAAAATTTGTAATTTATCTACAAATAAATCTGTTGCTCGTCGGAGTTTTGGATCGTATATAAAGAATTGCTATTTGTTTAGTAAATAAAGAAAAACCCAGTAAAAATTTTTGAGAAATGTAAAATGAAATAAAAGGGATTCAAAAAAAATTAAAAAAAAAATAAATAAAGGAACATCAAAGTTATTTATTTAAATCACAAAATTGAGTGTAAATATCACTATTCAGTCTGTGGACACCATACTATGGGGTACAAAAAAATTTTTGAAATGGTGTATCTTAAAAAAATTTCATAATGCATCATTTGTACTATCTGTTTATTTCCCAACGGCACGTTACTACTAACCTTTTAATACTGCTTAACACTGGAACGTCAATTTTGTACTGGCACAAATTACCAGCTGTAACACCCCTACTAGAAAACTAACACCACATCTATCATTGCTCTTTCAGCATCTACCTCACTCGCTCTCCTCAGACCATTGATTATAAGTGGGAATGTTAGCAATTTCATCTTCTCCCCATCCCATTAACGCGATAAACTTTTTTCTGCCCATAATGCTGCTTCTAAGCCAACTATTTACCTATTTACCCCTCCAAAATACTCATCACTAACCGTAATAACGCTTAAATAAAATTTATCGCGATCCTCATCTATATAATCATCATCAAAATCTGTTGCTCATCGACTGTTGTTTTGAAGATATAACTGATTTTAGGAAAAAAGGACTGTATTGTATTTTTAGCTACGACTTTACAGGATCAATGAAACTAACAACACTAACATTGTAACTTAGAAAACACCATTACTTCCTTTTTCGCCCAACCTCACAATAACGATGATTTTCCCAACACTAAAGCTTTTCATAATAAACTGCATCACTAATCTTAAAATCGGTAAAACCCCTGGCTTAGATCGTATACTAACAAAATGCTCAAAATATTCCTTTTTAAAAATAGTTCCAAATTTGAAAATAACCGATGCTAAAAACTTTAAGAATTGGAAGACCAAAGATCCAACCTAACAGCTTTGAAGTAAACTAATTGAACGCGTAATTGTTAACATCCTAAATGAAGAATCTGATAAACTTAACATTTTAATTTCGCAAATTCGGGTTTACCAAAAACTTGTCAACTACGCATCAACTTTATAATCTCACAGAAAATATTTCAGAAGGGTTTTCATGGAAACTCGACACTTCCTGGATGTCGATTCGAATCAATGGTTTAATATAAAAATGATAAAATATCAATATCCTACCTACTTAATCCGTACCATACATAACAAACAGAAATTTTGTTGTTTCTGTAGATAACACTACTAAAAACTGTCATATCCTATGATCTTGGGGCCAAACATATACACCAACGACATCCCACAAGATCACAAAATTAAATTAACACTTTTACGCGGACGATACTATTATCACAAAAACATAAACATAATCAGTTACAAAACTACATACACACGCTTGAAAATTGGCTCATTAACTGCTTAATGTCTGAAAACTGAAGCAGTGCTATTCACCAGGAAAATAAACTTTCCCCTAACGTAACTATTTATAATGCCATTTCCTGGTCCAAAGAAACTAAATCATAATACTTTTAAAATAAATAAAATTATCTACTAAATTCATAATCAATTAAGAAAACTCTTCCCCAATTTGTAGAAATTCCTCACCAATTGAACTAAAAAAAAAAAAATTAATCTACCTTTCTTATCTTAGACCTGTCATTGCATATGAGTCAGTTTGGTTCGACGCTGCAATTTTGCTCAAAGACTAAAATAAAATTATTCGTCATGCACGTTTCTTCAGAAATAATGATATTCTGCACTCTGATATTCCTAGTCTTTGTCGAAGAAAAACTGGCGATCCAGGATTTAAAAATATACGTACCCAGAAATCGTTAAACTGAGATTTTCGATTTCTCGCCGTAGCTGTAGTTAATATTTCTCTTTTATTGCATTTTTTGTTATTGGACATCAGTGCTTATTCCTTTAATTTTTTTAATATTTTTTGCTTTGGGATTTTTTTTTTTTTTTTTTTTTTTTTTTTTTTTTTTAATCTTCTTTGTGTAACTTTGACTTTCTGTCTTAATTGTAATGTTTTTGTTCTCTGAGTTAGTTATTATTCGTGATTTATTTAATTTTTTTCTTACAATTGGCAAAGGGCTCGATAAAGATAGGAAGACTCAAAGAACTACTAGCTCAACGCTGCAATTTTCATATTTGTCATATTGAAGTATTGGTGGTCTTTGTGAAGATGGCAAGAAGTTAACTGATGTGAAAGAGGACAGATAAAAGCTTTGTCTTCAACAGGAATGCTGGGAAGACAAAGACTGTAGTCAACAATTTTTTAAAAATTGAAAGACAATTTGGTAAAAGAATACTGGGGTAAGACCTAAAGCTTTGTCCTCGATGAAAGAAGAGTTTGCCAACTTGCATCTACTGGAAAGTACTCAACCAGGAAACTGATTCCGACGACAGGTTTAAAAGTTTGGTAAAAACGATTTATAACACAATTAGAAGGTCTGGAAGGTACACTTATACAGCAAAATTGATTAAGCCTCAGTTACTGCAGAGACACAAAAATAGAGCGTTTTAACTTTGGCCAGAAAGTCATGACCTGGGACAACCAATGGATAGAAATTTTTTTTTTTTTTTTCTGACGAAAAAAATGGAATTTGGATGGACCAGATGGCTGGAATTTCTACTGGCATGATATAAGAAATGAAAAAGAAATATTCTCCAAGCGCCAATTAGGTGGAGAGTCTGTCATGACTTGGGGCTGTTTTTCTTACAATGGTGTGGGCTCAATTGCATTTGTTTCAGGTAGAATGAATTCACAAGGATACCAAAATGTCCCAACAAATCATCTTTTGCCAAATGCTGAATGTCTTGCTGGAGAAAATTGGAAATATCAGCAAGACAATGCACCGATCCATTCGAGTAACAGCACAAAAAATTGGTTCCAAGTCAACAATATTGAAACTGTGAAATGGCCAGCTAGATCACCTGACCTCAAGCCAATCGAGAACCTTTGGGCTGACTTAGCAAGAAGAGTTGATGCAAATGGGAGACATTTTACATCAACACATTCTATCGAAGATGAATGGTATAAAACCGACCCCACCCTTTTGTCAAAAACTCGTTTCATCCATGAAAACAAGAATATTTGAAGTAATTCAAGTAATGGCTCCTACACAACCTTCTAAGAATTTGTAATTTTTTTCTTATATGTTATTTTCTATGTTGGCCTTAAAGTTTTACTCAGGCTCAAATATTCATCTGTGTGTTCTGTAATATTTTCTAATAATAAAATATTTTCAAATTAATTTTCTACTTTTTTTTACTTTTATTTAAGCTCAATAATTATCAATCAAATGGTATTTTAATTCCTCAGTTTAAATGTTTCCATTTTCTCAAAAATTTCTACTGGCCTTAAAGTTTTTACTCAGACTGTATATATATATAATAAATCTGAAAAATATTTTGAAGTCTAAAGTATAATATGCAAATACAATGGGAATAACAAACTCACCAATTTAAAAATTATCGAAATATTACACACTTTCTACTTCTTCACAACTACAACCCTGTTTTCACAAATTAGAATTTCTAGTTTTCAGATAAAAATTCTGAATAAGAATTCACAGTTAAGAATTCTAAATTTCTAGTAAATACCGAAAAAATGGTATTTAAACTTGTGAATACCGGTATTACAAAATTGTACAAAATGGCTCAAAATACCGATATTGCAATCCCTATATGTAAGGTTGCTAAATTTTTATGCATGGTGTTGTTAATGCTTAATTTTTCCAATACAGTATGGATACGTTCACCAATTTTTATTTGATAATCCCGATACCCTTTTTCGATTATTCTGTACATGAATGACAAGGAAAAAAAAAAAATAAATAGAATTTAGTACTTGGTTTGAAGCTTCGCGACTCTGTCATGGCTCTCAGTAATTTTTCTTGACGATTCCGCATTCATGCTCTTCTGTCAACAGTTCAGTTTCCAATAATTCACTGCAATGCTTCAATTCTTCAGTTCTCTCTTTCATTATCTACGGCGAATCAATAAATATTATAAATGCATTGATGTAAAAGCAGTCATTAATAATAATAAATTCCACATTAAAAAAAGAACATTGTTAAGAAATTCTATTTTAAACTCCATATATAATTGTTTTTACATATATATATATATCCATACGAATAAAACGCCAACGGCCATACCATGGCGGATATAACGGTTCTCGTTAGATCACCGAAGTCAAACATTATTGGGCACGGTCAGTACTTGGGTGGGTGACCACCTGGGAACACTGCGTGCCGTTGGCATTCACAAATTTGGGACCTGAATGGCCGAGTGGTCTAGCGCTCTGGCGCTCGGTACCACAGGTTTCGGGTTCGAATCCCGGCGGCGCCATGGATGTTTGTAGTGGTTCGGAATCCACTTTAAGCCATAGGTCCCGGTCACCTATGACTGTAAGAGCGTCACGGAGCCAGAGTCAGACTGCCTATGGGTGCTCCATCACAACAGAAGCTGCACCCCTCTTTCGATGAGGGACACGATAACAACAACAACATTGAAAAATAAAAAAGAATGTTTCTAAGAAATTCTATTTTAAACTGCATATAAAAGTATTTTTACATGTATACTCATATCTATAAAGATCATCCATTTTTAAATAATCATTAATTTAAAAGTAAAATGACTTACTAGTGAGTTTTTGCATAATGCTTTTCATGCTAATCATGCTTTTTTCCAACTGGCAACCCCCATTTGCACTTTTTTTTTTTTTGTTACTACTCTATGACAAAAACCTTATTTGATCATGGAAATTATGGCTATATTTAAAACAGTTGGGTGCAAAGCAGTTAGAGTATCGACTGTGTGGAAAACTGACAAGCTGCCAAGTTGGACGGATTGAAACAGATAAGAAAAAAAATGAGAAAGGTATTTTCGGAGGGGTTTTAGATTACATTAATTTTTTTTTTGTTCTAAGGCAGCTACCAAACATTTAGACAATTGTCTTTGAGAGCCTTAAGGCAAGAGCTCCACCGGCGTTACTCACTTAGCACTAGCCAGGAGGTGCGTGTAGCTTGAAGATAAGCTACGGACACGGAGTAACAGTACCCCCGTAACGCTCTACGATCCTGCTAGATCGGCACCTGCGGTTTAAAGAACCTACGGTTTCCGAACCACTGCAAACATCCATGGCACCGCCGGGACTCGAACCCGAAACCTGTGGTACCGAGCTCCAGAGCGCTAGCCACTCAGCCATTCAGGCCCAGTTTACATTAATAATAATAAGTTTAATATTTCCTTAATAAAATTGTAAATTACATAAAAGAAAAAAATTAGATGACAAAGTTTCACAACTGCTGTAGCATTTTTCCAACGAAAAGAGCTTTTCGTTCCCAGGAGACAGGAATGTATATTTTTAACAAGTACATAATAACAACCTATCACTCAACTTTGACAGCAGATAAGCAGTATCGTCAATATTTATATTGCATGCAATTAGTGTCTTCTACTAATGAGAGCAACCGGTCACTGAAATATGGCAACAAATAATCAGCGTCATGGATAATGAGGCATCATGAAATTAGCGATTGTCTGTTCGACCTTCACAGGTCGAAACAATTACAGACTCGATATGATTGCTTGATGAGTTGCTGCATCAGGATTGGTGATAGACCATGGGCTGAGGAAGTGTCCACTCGAATGAGAAGTGTGGGAAGCTGGCCCTCTTTCTTGATGGATTAAGGAGGTTTCGGAAAAAACAAGAGAGTTCTGTGACGAGTCGACAAAGAGTGTTTTTTCCTCTGAAGTGAATAATAGGCCGGAGTTTCCGCCCGTTTCCAAAATGAGCCCCTTGTGGTTTTTGCATATCACGCCGTGCGATATTTAAGGTCTGCCACAAAACCACGTGTTTTAAATTCGTTGTAGACTCGAGAACTCTGAAAATCTCCGACCTTGGAGTGAAATGCACTTGTGTATCTAATTTATATCCTTAATTTTCATTTATTTGTAAATAGTATAATAACCAGAGTTCTGTATATATATATATAATGCTTATAAATAAAAATTAAAGTGTTCCCATGAACCTGAAAGTAGCCCTGTTCTTGAAGGCGTTATAGGTCTAGGATAGGCCGATACGTTACACTATTGAATTATTTTCCTTCAAAATTGTGTTTACTTCCCACATATTTGACTAGCATCCTTAAAAAGTAATTATTCGTCCATTTTCACTTTTAAGCCGGATTTTAAGCTTTCCATACAAAAGAGGGGGCGGTCAACTAAATTTTAATCTTAAATAAACTAAATAAATTCATGGAAATCAACGAATTTATTTTTTTTAAAAGTATATCCGCTATACAGTACCAGATCTATAATCTATAAAATTATCCAGTAGTTTACCAATTCAAATTCAATTTGTTCTTTTTGCAGGAAGCTACAGATTTGTTCTTGCTGCTCAAAAGTCTCTGATACTTCTTCATTTGGAATCTTTCAAGACATTCTTGGACAAGAAATTCCTAAAAATCAATTATTGCATAAGTTTTATATAAACATTTATTAGAAATTCTCCTATTTTTAAAATAAAAAAGAAAATAACAAAAGGTATTAAAACATAATTAAAAGACAAAATATCTATGTATTTTGAACATAAACAATACTTGTTTTCTCGAAAGGCAGCATTTCAAAGTTTTTTCGGAATTGACGAGGTAGAAATCAAGAATCTTGATTTTTTCGACTAGTTCCTCGTTGAGCCTTTTGTTCGCTTCCAGCTGACTTTTGGAAACGTTTATTTTATCCTGAAATGTAAAAAAAACATTTTTCAATATAAAGTAATCATTAAAAAACTAAAATGTGAATATTTGCAATATAATAAATTTTATTTGTTCTTAGAATTGTAGTCGTTGTGCTGGTTTGTTTGTGCAGCTGGATCTGGGTGTGAGCAAGTTGAGAGCCCGAGCACGATACATTTAAAATGAGATGTATGTTGTGTATTAAACATATCTCAAAATATATAAACATATACTACAACATATATATACACAGTCCAGTCACATTAATGTGACCACCACCTACTTTCGATGTCAACGTGAAATAACCAATCTCAAAAGGCAGGCGGCAACACGTTGCAGTGGAGTGTATATAAAGAATTCCACTTAATACCACACTCCACTTAAAGCCAGAATGTACAAGAGTGTATATTCTGGCTTTTGACAGGTGGTCACATTAACGTGACTGGACTGTGTATATCAAAATGTGCAATTAGATAAGATAACATATATTTCATAATAGCATATATTTCAAACATATATATTAAACATATATTTCATCTAATTGTACATTTGTGGAAGGATTCCACTTCTAGCTTTCGGGGTGAGAGTTCGTAACTAACTGCAGCACCTGTTTTTTACCGTGCGTCCTCTGTGGCGAGAATCTGGATGCCTGCTGATGATTTCTTCTGAGCGCCTCAAAGAGCGCTCTTGTAGTGCGTAGGAGGAGGCATGGTTGCGTAGGTGGAACCACAGTTACAGAATTAAAATAGTATCTATACGATCTTTCATTGAGAGTTAAAATCCACCATGTTTTCCCGAAACAAAACATAGCCAACGGGGAAGAGTTCAAAGTTCATAGATCCTCCTTTCAAGGACGGGTTGACCCTTACGTCAGACTTTGAACGGTTTTTTTTTTTTTTTTTGCCTGTTAGATTTTGGAACTGATAATAGAAGAGGGAGAAAGTGAAAAGGGAGTTTACAGAGAGTCGAGTGTAGGTTCCAGGCAATACAGAGGGTATATAAAGACCCTTAACCGAACTGGCTTTTAAGATGATTCTGTAAATATTTGCTATATTATTGTGCTTTGTGTGTTATATGTTGCAGTTGTGCAGTGCTCTCTTAGCAAATTTTAATAAACATGACAACTAAACATCGCGGTTTTTATTTTGAGATATAATTTAGTTTATATCCATAAACAATACTAAATCAAGATCTCAAGCCTAACTTGCATTTGTGGATCTAAAATAGCTTTTTACAAACCTCCATGCTGAGAAAAGACTCTCAACACTTGCTGGTGAAGCAGTTACTACCTTTTTGCTAGTGGTTGTATTATTGAAGGATACAATAAAATTTCCTTTTTAACATTTAATTTTACCACTGAATTATTTACATTTTAATACTAATTATTAAAATTTAATTCATCCTATTTTTGAAAAATAAATGAACTAAAATGACGCTTCGTGAAACTAGGGCTGTAACGGATAGGCGTCGAAGTAGTGGGCCTAAAGTGGAAAAAGGAATTGCCGAAATTTTTAAGGAATCTCTTTTTGTTCCATTGAAAAGCTGAAATTACATACGTATAATGTACATGTGACTGTATATGAAGCTTTGTTCGTAAAGCATTGAGAAGAAGCTGAAATTTCATATGTATAATATATGCCGTATTTCCAAGAATTGAAAGTAACTGATCACACTAAGAAGTTACACAATTGTGATTGGTATAATGTACATGTGACTGTATATGAAGCTTTGTTCGTAAAGCATTGCGAAGAAGCTGAAATTTCATATGTATAATATATGCCGTATAGTTTTCAAGAATTGAAAGTAACTGATCACACTAAGAAGTTACACAATTGTGATTGGTGTAAAAATAAGTTACCATGTTAACTTAAATCATCAGGAAATTGGTTCACACTTTCAGTATTTACTGAGTTTCCATTTGTACAACAGGGGGCTGAACCATATACACTTATTTACGATTTATTAAATAGTGCGAGGTGCAGGTTGGAGAACCACATTGTAACTGAGTGTGTTTGGATTGAGATACTTGAGACGCGGGTTGGAGAATTCACAGCTTTATTGACACACGCACAAACGCCACACACATACAATTAGAGACATACAATATTTAATACATTTAAAGACATATAATTATAAATTCGTGGAAGGATTCCACTTCTAAGCCAAAGACCGAAACTCGTATAAGCGCAATGTGCGCGAAATATACTTCCTCTCAGGTGAGAGTCTGTAGTCTAACTGATGAGCCAACGTGCACTTAATATATTTTCTCTCGGGATGTGAGACTATAAACTAAACGTTTCTCAGCGGGAGCACAGGTTGCTCTGTACTTCCTCTCTCGAGTGAGAGTTTCGAGGCCTACTAACCATTTCTCTTGCATACCACAAGGAGACTCTCTTCCTAATGTGAAGAAGGAAGCAGGGTTACACAACGTTTTCATTTTCATGTCTCACTTTTTTTGTTTTCGTACCTCTATGCGTCACTTTCTACTATATATTCCTACTCAAAAATGTGTATTTTAGTAAGTTGTCCAAGTTTGACCTATAACCGTTGAATTATCTTGTATATATATGTACATACAAATGGATTCTTATGGTACGTTTGTTATACATGTGTCTTATTATACATTACCATAATAATACAATTAGAGACATATAATATTTAACAATTTTAAAGACATATAATTATAGATTCGTGGAAGGACTCCATTTCTAAGCCGAAAACCCGATACTCAGGTACGTGCAGGATGCGCGATATATACTTCCTCTGAATCAGAGTCTGTAGAGGCTAATTGACCATTCATCCTGAATGCCACGGGAGATACTCTTACCCGTATGTAGGTGGAAGGACGATTACAGTTATTAATAAATTCGCATTTTTTTTAATCGATAGATGCGAATTGTAACACTTTTAAACATTAGAGCATTAAATGGATAAAAGTCAGCTCGAAATACCTTCATAAGTTTCAGCTCGCCCGTTAGCATGTGCAAAGCGCTTCTTTTATCGTCCAGAGTGGCAAAGAGTGTGGAGCGCTCTTTTCTCGATTCTGCGCTGCTCCTCTTCGTTGGTGATGCCGGACATCTTTTGCACCCGCCGGCGAAGTTTCTCTAATCCAGATTCCTGTGGCGGAAAAGATACACTTAACACCATGCCACACGGGTTTATTTCGTTGCCTTCAACATAAAGCAAACTAAACTTGAACGGGAAGTAATGTGGAATTTTAAACCTACCTAGTTTCAAGTCGATAGAAATGCCCGAATTTGACTTTTAGTACCCTTTTTTTTGTTTAATTATTTACAACTTGTCCTTTATTCTGCATTAGATTCCATTTAAATTTTTATTTTCGAGAGAAGTAGAATTTTTATTTTCGCAGAAGCAACTCGAAACATTTCTTCTGTGTATCCAGGATCTATACGTTAAAGTGAAGTTCAACATTGGTTTATAAAATTTCCCGAGAAAGTAACATTAGTCTTGAAGATGAATATAGAAGTGATTGATATAATGATTTGAAAGTACTGACAAGGTCAGAATCTCATATAACAAAAAGAGAACTACTTGATAGGCAAAAACTGTGCCCAAACAACAATAGTGGAACACCTAAAAATAATAGCACAGAAGCGGCCTGATCGCCAATTGGCTAGCTCTCTGGCCTGTTTTGCTTCAGGTTGGAATCTTGGCGATGGCATGGATGTTTGTGAGTGGTTAAGAATCTACGTTAAACAGTAGGTCTCGATCTTACTAGCAAAGTGTGCAAAAAATGACCGTAGAACGACAAACCAAACCAAACAGGAGAGATTTCTTAATCTGGTGTTTGAGTTTCATACAAGCTTATAATTGTTAAAGCATCAACATGTAAATGTTTGCACATCGTCAGTCACCGAAAGAAAATTATCTTTTTTAAAAGAGTACAGTGTTTAAACTAACGCTCGGTCCACAAGTTTCGAGTCCCACCAGATGCTATGGATGTGTGTAGTGATTCGAATCCACTTTAAACCGTAGGTCCCGGCCTAATACGACTGTAGAGCGTTGGGTGTATGTTTGACAACCCTACCCCGTAAAAGAAAACACCTGCCAGTAAGCAGACTGCCTTGGCCCATTATGGGGCTGTTGCGCCACTGATGATGATGATGATGATAGCGCCTAGAAATGAAAAGTAGATGCCTTATGTAAATGTTACTTGAAAAAGACAATGGTTAAACTCAAAACAAAATCCTATTCCCATAACTAGGCTTGCATCTAAAGAAGGTTTTGTTAGGCATTTAGTGGGATATGGAAGGGATGGTTAATTTTGAACTGCTTGTGAATGGCAAAACAACAAAACTATCATCTCAGTCATCTACTATGGACATTTAGAGAATTTAAAGAGGGCTTTACTCAATAGACGGAGCGTGATTCAAAAAAAAAAAAAAAACACCCTCGATCTCATACTGACACAAATGTATCAACAGAAACTAAATCAAATAGGATGGAAAATTCTATATCATCCGTCTTATAGTCCTGACATAGCTCCATCGGATAGGACCAAATAGCCCGGATCCTCAATGTGTTGTTTGGGTTCCACAAGAATATAAACCATTAGCAATGAGTACAGGTTTGCATACTACTAGTCCCAAGAAGAAATTGGTCCTTTTTAAAGCGTATAGTGACAAGAGATGAAAAGTAGATACCTTCTGCAAACGATACTTGATAAAAAATGGTTAAACTCAAAATAAAAACCTATTCCCTGAGTAGTAAAAGCTGGAATTGCATTTAAAGAAGGTTTTGCTATGCATTTGATGGGATATGGAAGGGATGGTTTATTTTGAATTGCTTTGAATGGCAAAACAACAAAACTGTCATCTCAGACAATTATTTGAGAATGTAAAGGCTTTACTCGATAGATGGAGTGTGATTAAAATTTAAAAAACTTAAAAAATCGATCTTGATTACAGCCACAAATGAATCAACAAACTGAATGAATTAGGATTGGGTATTCTACATCATCCGTCTAGTCCATAACATAGCTCCAAATAGGGGCAGATTTCTCAATGTGGTGTCTGGGTTCCACACAAGCATATAAACAATTAGCAATGAGTAAATGATTGCATATTTCTAGTTGCAAGAAGAAATTCGTCCTTTTTTATAACGCACAAGGACTACATATAAACAGTGGAAACTTCATGCAAACATTACTTGAAAAAGATAATGATTAAACTCTAATGAAAAACCTATTCCCATGGCAAAGCTAGTATTGTAAATAAAGAAGGTTTTGTTGTTAATGCTCGAGGAGCGGATATGGAAGGGATGATTTATTTTGAACGGCTTGTGAATAACAAAACAACAAAATATCATCTCAGACATCTATTGTCGATATTTAGAGAATTTAAAAAAGGCTTCACTTTTATAGAACTATATTCACTTATATTATTCGTTTAGATCTCTACAGCATTTTCTTAGTGGCAAACATTTCAGTAATAAACAGGAGACCGAAAATTCTCTAAATGGATACTTTGCTGCAAAACCAAAAGATATATATATATATATATAAATTAAGAAGGAATCAAAAAGTTATTCCAAAGAGAGTTAAATGTCTCAGAAAATGATGGAGAATACATTAATTATTACATATGTGTAAAAATAAACATATTTTGTTTTTATTTTTAAAATTGCCTATCAAAATCCAGCATTACTTTCAGTTCAATTTAATTCAAATGTACAATATATTAGATCTTCCGCAAAGAAAATTATGTGACCATAAACTGCGCTGCACTCATTGGTTCCTTAAAAGGAACGATCAGTACTGCAATTGAGGTACAGATGCTAAAATGTTGGAATACACGCAACGGTGAACTAATTATTTGAATGGCAACGGTGGTATGTTTCACTTTGAAGATAAAGAAATAAGCTCGTCTTGCGAAGAAAAAAAGTCATTTTAGAAATTAAAATATCATTGTGATTAATTGAAATAAATATCACAAAGCTTCATAATGAATAGAAAATAATACAGGATATTTTATAATATTAACTGATATTTCGAAGGCACAAAAAAAAAAAAAAAAAAAAAAAAAAAAAAACAATGAATCGCACTTACTATTTCATAGGTTTCACTTTCTTGTTTCGTCCGAAGTTGGTCGAGAGCAATTACTTTGGCATTCAGATTTCTGATTTCTGCTTGGCAATTCTAAATAAAAAAAAAGTGGAGTGATTTTCAAAGCGTTAATATTTCTTAGAATAATATTTTTATATTGCAATTTAGATTATAAAAAAATGCTTTGTTGTTGTTTGTTAAAAAAATGTTTATATAAGCTTATATGGATATTTGACCTTTTTATTTTAACTAACTTAAAGTAAGTAAATGAAAAATTATGCATGTAATTTATTTGTAACTATTTATAATTTTACTAGCAGAATCCACCATAATTGTCCTATCAAAAAAAAATGCATTGTAGAAAAATACATATCTCGAATATATTCTCTATGTTCCAATATACGTGCACACTTATTTTCATGGATATAATTTGAATGATATATAAGATGAAATGCTGCAGCACTATCTGGTGGAAAGTAACAATAAAGTGGATAGCGCGAACATATTTTACATACTAGTATACAAATTATTATCAATTTTCATAGCGATTGTTGGAATAGAAGTTAATATGCTGCAGCACCATCTGGTGGCGACTTACAACAAAGGGAATAACATCAAAACATTCTCCATGTTTTGTCAAATACACACGAAAAATTTCATCAAAATTGGTCCTGCTGTTTAGGAGGAGTTCAGTGACGAACATACATACAGAAGAATTATATCGATTACACCTACCGGGTGCAATTGTGAATCTAAACCATCCAGGGACCCACTCAAACACACACAAAAAAATTTTATCAAAATCAGTGAAGTCGTTTAGGAGAAATTCAATGACAAACACATACACAGGAGAATTATATACATAAAGATAAGTTCCCTTTAAAATATTTTAATTAAAAGATGAAATGGGAGGAAAAAATTTAGTTTATGAGTAGTAATTTAGTTTATGACTACTAATAATTTAGTAGTAATAAATTATAGGATTACGAAATCGAATGCTTTAGATTTCGAACCAATTTTCCGCTATTACAAATTTAAATCAAAATATTGAGAATAGAATTTTTATTTCAAAGAGTGTTTTTCTCTCAGTTAAAAACAAAAACAATAGACTAATTTACGTCTGTTAATTGCAAATTATTTTCAGAAATGAAATCACATTTTGTGGCATAAACTCAAAGTTTAACTTAACATTAGGAATTAAAGCTCTTTGATAATAAGTTACTCATATTTCATTGCATTTTATAAATTACTTTTAAATATATAATTTGTTTCTGTATAATTTTAGTATAGTACATGCATATCTCCTTAAAAAAAATAAATTACTATTTTCTTTTACTATTTTTTTAGTGTTTAATTTGTTTGTATGAAATATTAATAATTTTGAAATTTTTATTCTCTAAAAAGGATAGTTTAAATTATGAAATTTTCTTCTCAGATGAAGACAATGTGTATGAATATTAGCGTATATAGTGGTCCCCAAAATTGAGAACACACTTCGTAATTTTTAAATATTTTATGAATAACAAGCTAACTCTAACTTCGAAATAAGCGAATTTTCCAGAGTCGATACTCTTCTGCGCTGTCTTTCCCACTTTGTGAATAAAAAAATTTAGTTTCATCCTTTCTCTTTTTTCATAAAAGAACTGGAATATGAAACTTTGCCAAAAACAATGTTACATTCTTTCTCTTTTCATAAAAGAACTTATGAAACTCCTGTTACATCCTTTTTCATTTTTCATAAAAGAACTGGAATATGAAACTTTGCCAAAAACAATGTTTCATCCTTTCTCTTTTTCATAAAAGAACTGGAATATGAAACTTTGCCAAAAACAAGGTTTCATCCTTTTCTTTTTTTTTCATAAAAGAACTGGAATATGAAACTTTGCCAAAAAAGAACAATATGAAACTTTGCCAAAAAAACAATGTTTCATCTTTTTCTCTTTTTCATAAAGAACTGGAATATGAAACTTTGCCAAAAACAATGTTTCATCCTTTCTCTTTTTTTTTCATAAAAGAACTGGAATATGAAACTTTGCCAAAAAACAATGTCACAAAATTGAGTATACACTTAACGAATTTATAAGTTACTTATCCCTTTTTTAAAGGAAATTCTTTTAAGCATTAATACAGTTGAGCATGAAGAATATCAACGTAATAATAGTTTTTCATGAAAATTGTTTTTCTCGTAATGTTTTTCTCCAAATGTCATATATATATTATATGTAATAAACTCGTTTTTTAAGAAAATAAATTCTTCACACATTGGAAGAGGTGGACATCACATATCGCGCTTTTTACTGTTAATACTGTAACAGTAAAAAGCACGATTTTCCTACAGCAAAATTTAGCTCGTTAGGTTTGGTTTGGTTTGCCTAGGTGTATACTCAATTTTGAGGCTCACTGTATGTACACTGAAGTGACAAAAGTCATGGGATACCTCTTAATATCGTGTCGGCCCTCCTTTCGCCCGGCGAAGTGCAGCAACTCGACGTGGCATGGACTCAACAAGTCGTTGGAAGTCTTCTGCAGGAATATTGAGCCATGCTGTCTCGATAGACGTCCATAATTGTGAAAGCGATGATGGTGCAGGATTTTGGGCACGAACAGACCTCTCGATGATGTCCCATAAATGCTTGATGGGATTCATGTCGAGGTGATCTAGGTGGCCAGATCATTCGTTGGAATTGTCCAGAATGTTCTTCAAACCAATCGCGAACAGTTGTGGCCCGGTCACATGGCGCATTGTCATACATAAAAATCCCATATCTTGCAGCCATACATGAAGTCCATGAATGGCTGCAAGTGATCTCCAAGTAGCTGAACATAAGCATTTCCAGTCAATGTTCGGTCCAGTCGCATCAGAGGACCAAGTCCATGCCATGAAAAAACAGCCCACACCATTACGGAGCCACCACCAGCTTGAACAGTGCCTTGCTGACAGTTTGGGTACATGGCTTCGTGGGGTCTGCGCCACACTCGAACCCTACCATCAGCTCTTACCAGCTGAAATCGTGACTCATCGGACCAGGCCACGGTTTTCCATTCATCTAGGGACCAACCGATATGCTCACGTGCCCACGAGAGTCGCTGCAAGCGATGTCGTTCTGTCAGTAAAGGCACTCGAGTCGGTCTTCTGCTGGAATAGCCCAAGAAAGCCAAATTTCTCCGCACAGTTCTAACAGACAAGTCCCTTGTACGTCCCACATTGATTTCTGAGGTTATTTGACGCAGTGTTGCTTGTCTGTTAGAATTTACGACTCTTTGCAGACTTCGCCGGTCTCGGTCGTTAAGTGCAGGCGGTCGACCACTGCGCTGTCCATGGTGGGATGTTATGCCTGAAATTTCATTCTCTCGGCACACTCTTGACACAGTGGATCTGGGAATGTTGAATTCCCTAACGATTTACGAAATGGCATGACCCATGCGTCTAGCTCCAACTAACATTCCGCGTTCAAAGTCTGTTAATTCCCGTCGTGCGGTCATCATCACGTCAAAACCTCTTCACATGAATAACTTGAACAGAAATGAAAGCTCTGCGAAAGCACTGTTAGCGCATTTATACCTGTTCTACGCGATGCTACTGCCATCTGAAAATTTGCATATTGCTATCCCATGACTTTTTGTCACTTCAGTGTATATGTTAGTTTTTAATAGAATTCTGAGAAAAATCAAATAGCTGTTACCTTATTATGTGTCTCAATTATCTTTTCTTTCTTTTTCAGTTCGTTCATTTCTCTGTCGTAGGACGCGATGTCCACGATGAGACTGTCAACCTCCCTCTGCACTTTCAAGTTTCGGTGATTTTCACTGTGGAGTATCTTTTCCAATTCTTTTTGTGTAATACTCCGCCTCAAAAGTCTCCTTGGTCAAAGTTTCTATTTTTTTTTCTTCGACGTCTTTGTTGTTATCTTTCAAACCCTGAATTCTGCGGGAAAAAGGCAAAACCTCAATCAATAAATAAATAAATAAAACATTTAAAAATAATGGATAAGGTCTTATCCATAGAACAATAATTAAATAGAACGCGCACCCCTACTTTAAAGGAAGAGAAAACTTGGGGCAAATATTTCCAAGCCTTTTCGTTCTAGAGTTGGCGCTGTATCGCCATTTGGCTTCTTTTTGCTGTACACATTTATTTAGAAAACGCAAACATATTACGAAGCGATCCTGAAAATTCCGATAAATGTCTGAAATTCTTCTTCTCAAATCATACATTTGTTGAACTATGTATTGGTTGAAGACAAATAGATATAATAAAATTAATTATAATGCCTTCTATTAGCTCACAGACTCCTTATATATATCTTGTTCAAATTTTCAATCGTTCCTAAAACACCTTTTATTCATCCACTTAAATTCAAATACATTTTTTTAACTTGTAGTGGATGACACTGTTTGTTAACACAGTTTTTCAAATATTAATTCATTCATTAAATTTAATTAATTAATTTTAATTTTTTTTTTAGATTTCAGTTGCATATATCTACCAATAGATGGCGCCAGATAAACTTAAAAAAATGAATGAAAATTATTTATAAAGGACTTTCTGCAATAGAGTGAAAAAAAAAGTAGAATTGACTTTAATTTTTTTTATATATTACTTGTTTTAGAATGATACTGGTTGTCTTTATATATATATAATTCTTCTGTACGCGTGTTTGTCACAGAACTCCTCCTAAGCGGCTTGACCGATTTTGATAAATTTTTTTGGATGTGTTTGACAAAACAGGGCGAAAGTTTTAATGCCTTTTCCCTTTGTTGTAAGTCGCCACCAGAGGGTGCTGCAGTATATCAACTTCTATATCGTTCAACCAAGCGCTATGAGAATTTATAATAATATGCATTCGAGTATGGAAAATAGGTTCGCGTTATCCACTTTATTGTTACTTGCCACCCGAGGGTGCTGCAGCATTTCATTTTATATACCGTTCAAACGATATCCATAAAAATTAGTATGCTCATATATTGGAACATGGATAATATATTCGCGTTATGTAATTTTCCATAATGATTTTTTTTTTTGGCAGGACAACGTAGGCCGGGTTCTGCTAGTTTTGTAAAATTCGATAGTGACTGAGTATGTACATGTATCGAATTAACCCATATAGACAGCTTTGTATAGAAAAGATTTTGTATTTGTTAGGAAAGATTATTATTTAATTTTAACAAGTTAATAAATAAATTAACAAGAAATTTAAGCTAATTAAGCTAAAATTATTTTGTTAATTAAGAATAATACAATGATTCAGCTGTGCTTCCTCCTACACTCTGGCAAGACCGCTCCCCTGTACCGTTCAGAAATGGTCAGTAGGCTTCGAGACACTCACCCGAGAGGAAGCACAGCCTAAGCAGTGCTCCCACTGAGAAGCGTTTAGTTTATAATCTCATTCCGAGAGGAAATACACAGTCCAGTCACATTAATGTGACCACCACCTACTTTTGACGTCAACGTGAAATAACCTATCACAAAAGGCAGGTGGCAGCACATTGCAGTGGAGGGTATATAAAGAATTCCACTTAAATACCACGTTCCACACTCCACTTAAAGCCAGAGTATACAAGAGTGCATATTCTGGCTTTTGACCGGTGGTCACATTAATGTGACTGGACTGTATATATTTAACTCACTCCAGAGCATTAGCTGGCCTACAAACTCTAACTTGGAGAGAAAATATATTTTCCGCACCTAATAGCGCATAGCTAAGTTTCGACTTAAAAATGGAATCCTTCCCCAAATCTATAATTATCTACATTTAAATGTGTTAAATATTGCATGTCTCTTATTGTATGTGTGTAGTGCTTATACATGAGTTATGAGCAAATAAAAATTTGAGTTCTCCAACCTCTGCATTATATGAAGAAATTTATTTTAAAAGAGGTAACCATGCTTCCTCCTACATACTGGCATGGGCGTCTCCTATAGCGTTCTAGAGAAATAGACAGTAGGCTTCGAGACACTCACTCGATAGAAAATACAGCACAACCTGCTCTCCGCTGAGAAACGTTTAGTTTATAGTCCCTCAACCCGAGAGGAAATATATTTAGCGCAGTCCTACGTATTAGTTGGCTTACAGTCTCTCACCCCGGAGAGGAAGTATATTTTCGCGCACCTTGCGCGCAGCTAAATTTCGGGTTTCCAGCTTAGAAGTGGAGCCTTTCCATGAATCTATAATTATTTGTCTTTAAATGTGTTAAATATTGCATGCCTCTTTATTGTATGCGTGTAGTGTTTGTGCCTGTGTCAATAAATCTGGGAGTTCGCCAACCTATATCTCAAGTATCTCAATCCAACCACACCTACTCATAATCTGTTGCCCAACTTGCACACCGCAATAATTATTTTATGGATTGTCCAATTCAAAATAAAGTCGGACAAATTATTAAAATTATAAATATTTAACAAAGAAAATGAATAGGAAGGTGCTAGCCTTGCCAAAGAAGGGAGTGGCAATTCCAATAAAATAATCTTTTCAATTCCTTCTATTAGCTCACACTCTCTCCCTATATATATCTTGTTCAAATTTTCAATCGTTCATAAAAATACTTTTTATTCATCCACTCAAGTTCAAATACATTTTTTTTTTTTGAGCTTGTAGTGGATGACACTGGATGTTAACAACTATTCAACTGTTTTTCAACTATTAGTTCATTCATTAAAAATTTAATTAATTAATTTTAGTTTTTTTTTTTTTTTTTAGATTTAAGTTGCATATATCTACCAATAGATGGCCCCAGATAAACTTAAAAAAAAAATTAATGAAAATTATTTATAAAGGACTTTCTGCAATAGAGTGAAAAAAGTAGGAATTGACTTAAAATTTTTTTATATATATCACTTGTTTCTGATACTATTATTTGACCACAATATTATTAAAAATAGAAATAATCATTGAGCAAAAGTACCTTTCAAGCTTTTTGCGTCACTTGTTTCTGGAGTTGTTTCAAAACGTTTTCAGCTACTTGCTTCAGATATAATAAATTGTTCAACACATTTCATTACAGTGGAAAGCTGAAAAACAAAATAAACATCTGTTTACACTACAAATACACGATTATTTTTACGGAAAGTAAATAATGCACAATAATAATAAAGTTATACTATTTATACATTTACAAAGAAATTTATACACAATGGTGTCAAAATCTTACATCAATAAGGTTCATTAAAGGGACTTGATTATCGAGTGACTATATATGAGGGTATTTAGACTATATGGGTGACTATATAGCTGTAGGGTGTTCAGGCAATGTAAAGAATTCTTGCTTGTTATACATAAAATATGACCAAAGGAACTACTTTTATGATGCATAGTTTTTCGAGAAAGAATGCAAAAGAAAAAAGAACTATCAATCCTTCAGGGTAGGAGGGGGAGTTGATGGCCGAGTGGCTAGTGCTCTGGCGATCAGTACCACAGGTTTCGGGTTCGAATCCCAGAGGTGCCAGATATATTTGTAATGGTTCGGAATCCACTTTAAGTCGTTGGTCCCGGTCTCATATGTCCATAGAGTGTCACAGAGCCCAATCGAATTCTTCTCACCCACATCCTTCACAAACTGTAAAAGGGGCAACTCAGCTCTGGGCACAGTGATGTGTTGCGGTGTAGTAGTAGTAATCCTTCCGGTAGGGGCCTGATGGCCGAGTGGCTAGCGCTCTGGCGATCAATACCATAGGTTTCGAGTTCGAATCCCGGCGGTGACATGAATGTTTGTAGTGGTTCGGAATCACTTTAAACAGTAGATCCCGGTCTAATATGATTGTAGAGCATTGTTTCCATCGTGCGCCCATTCTATTTTACCCACATGATTCCAAAACTGTATAGGTAATTTAGATCTAGTTATAGGTATGTGGTGTGGTATACTAGTAGTAGTAATTCTTCAGAGTCTTCGAACAGTTTTTGGAATAGAAATGGGATTTGCTGTTAACTGAATTTATATAAACACCCTCATTTTGAGCATGGAATATTGTTGCTGTGCTTGCATATCTGATAGTAATGACTATATTTCAAATCCCATCTGAATTCTTATGTTTTCACTTTTGTGTATTTTCAAAACAGAAAATAAGCTTATTGTTTTCTTTTACGCTTCATTTGGGAAGGATTGTTTGGTTACTCTTTTTACCAAATTTCATTAAATTCCTGGGATTAGAAGTTTATATAAATCATTGCTTTTTTTTTTTTCCTTATATTTTGGAAACCAGGGCCTGAATGGCCGAGTGGCTAGCGTTCTGGCGCTCGGTGCCACAGGTTTCGGGTTCGAGTCCCGACGGTGCCATGGGTGTTTGTAGTGGTTCGGAATCCACTTTAAACCGTAGGTCCCGGTCCTGATAGGAGCGTTGCGGGGGCATTGTTACTCCGCGTCCGTATCTTCAAGTTACATGCGGTAATGCAAAGTGAGTAACGTCTGCGCAACGCTTGCCTTAAGGCATCCAAGACCAATCTGTCTAAGTGTTTGCCAGATGCATTGGAACAAAAAATTTTGGAAACCAGTGTGAAGTGTTTGGAAAATAAATATAATTTACTTTTTTAATTACAAAATGCAATAAGAAATTAAAAACTAACAAATTGCAGACTAGGCTTATTAGAAAATATCAATCTAATCATTTATGGTGATTATGTTTTATTAAAAACTCACCTGAGCTAGCAGGTCTGTTTCTCTCTCTGGGCTATCTTGATCTGATTCTTTAAATCAGTAGACAGTTTGTCTTTATGTTCAATGTCACGCTCCATCTCATTGTTGCGAGAGATTTCAGAAGACAGGAGATCATTTTGTTCTTTTAATGTATGCCTTAGAGCAGTTTCGTCCTTTCTTAATTTGAATATATACTAAAAAAAAACACAACTTTCTATAAAAAGGATTTCGTCATACATTATAAAGGGTGCTATTGAAATAATTTATAACACTTAGAGATGACATTAAACATTATGAAGTCTTTTTATTTTAACTAATACGGGATCAAATTATTACTATTTTAACATTGGCTCACATAAACATGTTGATATGGTGAACCCTTCATTAAAAGGAACACTTTTTCTTTGTGAGAGGAGAAGAAATGTCAGGTTTTTTCTACAAGTACTTTTAATTCAGCTTTGGCCAATAAAAACTTGTTGATGTATGAAATTTTGTTAAAGACACAATCATTTTCTCAAAGAAGCAATCTTACGTTAGCCATATTGCATTTGCTTGTAATGTGGGCGGTTGCTTGTACCAGGTTTCCAACCAGATGCCTTGATTTCATTTCAGCATTGGTCCATGAAAATTTTCTCTGTGTAAAACTTTATTAACACATTTAATTCTCTGTACATGGAGGGACAATCTTAGGGTTAGCCACACTGCATTTGCTTGTAATATGGATGAAAACCTGGAAATTGTTATCAGACATCTTGATTTCATTTCAGCATTGGTCTATGAAAACCTGCTGATGTGTGAAACTTTATTAACACATCTGATTCTCTATATTAGGAGAGGCAATCTTAAGGTCAGCCATACTGCATTTGCTTGTAGTATGGGTGAAAACCTGGAGATTCCTACTATATACCTTGTTTTCATTTTAGTATTGGTCCGCGAAAACCTGCTAGGTGTGAAACTTTTATTAATACATCTGATTCTCTATGGAAGGAGAAGCAATCTTAGGATAGCCGCATTGAATTTGCTTGAAATATGGGCGAAAACCTGTATATTGCTACCATACATCTTGATTTCAATTCAGCAATGGCTCATTGAAAACCTTCTGATGTGTGAAATTTTATTAGCACACCTAATTCTCTATAGAAGGAGAATCAATCTTAGAGTTAACCAAACTGCATTTGCTTGTATTATTGGTGTAAGCCTGGGGATTATTACCAAATAATTTGAGTTCATCCAGGCATTCTTTATCGTAACATCGACGATTCTACTCATTATTCAAAGGGATAACTGCAATCCATGCCATCAGTAATAATCGAACTTTTACACTCTTATTAAATGTGTGTGATGAAAATAATAATATCCAATGTTTCAGGTCTAAATAGTTTCTAATCTCATTTTTAATGCTTCTCTTATACTCCATTTGAATTCGGAAAAAAAATAAACAAATTCTCAAATTAACAATATTAATAATAGAAACGAATATGAGTAGGTTTTAAAGGAATATCTATAATATTGCAATTTCACTTAGTTCTTTTTGATTAAAACAATTAAAATCATTTTTTATCTAACAAGTTGAATTAAAACTGACCTCACTAAAGAGTTTTTATTTACTTTTTAAAAGAGCTGTATATTTCAGTATACTTAAAAATAATGTCTACAAGAATGTTTATATATATTTTATAATTTGAAAATACGCTTTTATTTGTAATATTATTTTGAGGAAATGATAAAATTAATTTCATTGAGATAATGATACAATGACATCGTGCAAAATTAAAAGCAAAATTGAATCATTTTGTATGTAACAAGTTGAATTAAAATTGTTCAAAACTGACCTCACTAAAGAATCTTTTGTTTACTTTTGAAAGAGCTATTTATTTCAGTACTTAAAAATAATATCTACAAGAATGTTTATATATATTTTATAATTTGAAAATACGCTTTGTTTTGTCATGTTATTTTTTGAAAATGATAAAAATTAATTTTATTAAGATAATGATAGAATGACATTGTGCAATATAAAACACAAAATTGAATGATGTATGTTACCTCAGATAGTTTATGGACTTCTTATTCCTTTGCTGTATCTGATGAATGACTTTCTCCCAGTTGTTGATCATACTGTTTCTGTCTACGTAGGCGTTATGAAATTCTTCTTGAAGATGATCCAACTCGGTCTGTTTTTTTTTACGAATGAAACAAAAAATGTATAATATGAATTGAAATGACTCAAATTGCTTAAATTATGAAATAAATATAACAAAAATAGTCATTAAATTTACTTATTTATACATATGTAGCACCTGTATGATAAGAACTTCTGTATTGACATCGTCAAGAGAGCTTTTTCCTTTCGTAGCTTCTTTGCTCAGTCTTTCAATCTGAAGCCTTATTTCCTAAAATCAAAATAACTTTATTTAATATAAAATATTACTTACTAATCAATATAATATTACTTACTTTCTCGTCAGGACTTACTTATTACGTATCAACTATCATTTACTTGTCTGCTGGCTAAAATAAGCCAATAAAATGAGAAACCAGTTCATTGCCTAACTAATACAGAGAAAATTTTGCAGAGAAAACATATCCTGATCACACGGACTTTTTTTAGGTGTTTCGAGCTTTTTAAATTTTTATCCTTAGAACATTTAACTTGTTTTTAAATGTTTTTCAGGTCTTTTGGGACGTTTTGTTAAGAATATTTGGTGTTTCCCTTTGTAATTTTGATTTGTGTATATGTTCTTTTTGTTTCTTACGGTAAGTATCCAAATTTGTATGGATTGAGTTCCGAGTAAAGTCATATATAACAACAACACACTTTCCTGTGATTAATCGCTGCCTTAAGGTTTCTGTTCATGAATTCCCTCTCATTCTTTCTTGTCAGCCTCTCCAAGATATTAACCACTATAAATGATTTATTAATGATTTCATTCGGTCTGACTGCAGACGCTTTACAATTTTCGCAGCTCTAGGATGTGTGCTTTTCTATTTCTCCTTGCCTCCCAGGCTGAACCCGAATTCCATAAATATCCATGTTAATAAATTGAAGTAATCAGACTCATTAAATTTTAATTATCGGTAATGTTTACTTGCCTTTCAAGTACAACTTTGCAATAGCTTTTGAGCTGCTATATATATATATATATATATAGCAGCTCAAAAGCACATATATACATATATATATATATGTGTGTGTATATTGTGTATATATATATATACATATATATTGTGTATATCAAGAGCCAAAACATTATGACCACCCCTACATTTTGCAATGAACTCGCCTGGATGACGTGGAAAGCACGTGATCAGGTGGAAATGGTATTTAACTGGTACTAAGTGGTGGTATTAATCCATGCCAAGGCGGGTTGAAGCTGTGTTGCGCTAAAGGTGGGCCAACTCATTATTGACCAGGTGGTCATAATGTTTGTTCTTGAGTATATATATATATATATATATATATATATATATATATATATATATATATATATATATATATATATATATGTATGTATGTATGAGGCCTGGTGGTCGCGTGGCTAGTGCTCTGGCGCTCGGTACCACAGGTATAGGATTCAAATCCCGGCGTTGTCATGGGTGTCTGTAGTGGTTCGGAATCCACTTTAAACCGTAGGTCCCGGTCCTAATAGGTTCGTAGAGCGTTGCGGGGGCATTGTTACTCCGCGTCCGTGGCTTATCTTCAAGTGACACGCGCCCCCTCGGTAGTGCAAAGTGAGTAACGTCGGTGCAGCCCTTATGGCATAAAAAGATCGCGGTCTATTTGCCAGCTGCATTAGAAAAAATATATATATATATGTATTACAATGCTTCTCCAATTTCAGTTATATACATATGAATATGATAGAATTACATTGCTATTATTTACTTTATAGCAGAGGAAAAACAGATTCAATACTTTACGGTGCCTATGTATAATAAGAAATGTAGAATTTTAGGTTCATTTAAATCAGATATTAATTTGATTAAATCTGGTAATAATTTAGACAGCAAAACAGATGATATTTCAAAATAATGATGAATCCGAATACAATGAGTAAATATGCAATGTGGAAAATGAGTAACGAATATACGAAATGAAAGTATACATACGAAAGGAAAGTATGTATGGAAATGATATATATTTAATGATATATTTCATATATTAAAATGATATACGAAATAAGGAATATATATTCAATGTAATATGTTCCAAATCCAACTTGATCACATTTCTGACAACCACCTTTAATTTTACCTTTTTTTTTTTTAGATAATGATTGAATAATAAATTTTTACTGTCACAAACCATTTATTTAGGAAAAAAATTCTGTTGCTATGCAATAATAACATATTTATAGTCATTCATTGGAGTTTATTTTATAAACGTTTTCATTGGAAAAAAAAAAACTCTTAAAATATTTTATAAAAAATCTGTTCTCGTATATATACTGCTTCTGATACAACTTTGGCTTTCAATGAATTAAACTGCTGCTTGTAAAGCTTATTACATTACTTATATCTTTCTTTTCGTTAAGAAATATTCAAACATTTCTCAACTACTTCAACGCTGCTGACCATATCTTGACTTGCATTGGCCACTTGCATGACTTGGATGGATTTGGTCTAGAAGTTGCTGTCGACCAAATGGGATAAGAAACAACAACACTTCTCAAGAAAATCGCCAAAATATTCAAATTCTCTTATTCTGGAACACAGTTAATGCAACTTTGTTTCAAATTTTTGAACACAATTCTCTAAACGACAGACGCTTTTGTTTGAAATGCACCTCTCGTATTAATAAAATTTATATTTTAATTCTTAAAATAATTTTAAAAATGTCTAAAGAAAAAATTAACTTACATTTAATTTGCTATCATCTTCACTCGTGTATTTCAACAGCGCCATGTTGTCTTTCTCCATTTGAGCAGATTTTTCAAGGTACTGCAACAGGGCGTCTTCGTCCCACTGAATGTTCGCCTTGAGATTTTCTTTCTTTTCTGTTTGTTCTGCTATAGCTATCTGAAAAGTAATAAATAGGAAAAAAAAATTATTTGTAATAAACATTTGCAACAATCAATCTCTATACACAGTAAAATATTTATCTGAATTCCCTTACAAAAAATATTTCGGGTTAAAAAAAATTTAATAATGTATTATTACTATAATAAAATATAATATTTCCGGTTAAAACATTTCCCTTCCATATTAATCTTTACAGTCTGATGCCATTTTGATATTCGCTCCTAGTGGTGTTACAGCTTGCGTCTATTATTTTCATTTTTAATCGTTATTAGATGTTTTTCCCTCTGTATTGAAATTGTTTATAAATGTAGGCTTTTCATATTTATCAGTTGAATTCCATATAGAAATTTGCTAGCAGTTCATTATTATCACGATGTTTAAAAGAGCTAGTTTCTGTAAAATTTATGTATCCAGGAATCACCAGCTCATATCTGTTAGTAATAATATAAAAATATTTTAAAAAATAAATCTCAGCTATGGTAAATTTCTATATTATTAATAAAACAAAATTGATCTATATAATTAAACATAAATTGTTGTATATGCAATATATGCAGATTTATCTGTTTTTGCTATAGTGTTAAAAAAAAAGAATAATTCAATATCACATGATAAAGTACTTTTGATGCATATCATGCACTTATTAATGCTGGTTATTCAAACTCTGCTTTTCACTGATATGTGTTTTTTATGTATACACTTACGAAACTATATCAGAATATCTGGTACTATTTAAAAAATTTCGCTAATTTTAATAACCTAAGGGAAAAGCATTTCTCTAATTCGTTAGTAATATTAAGAAGAATTTAAATTGCTATTGATTATAATTTAACCCATTTGTATCATTCGAAAAACTGGAAAATTGTCCATATCACCAAACATTTTTAAAAATAGAAATGTTTCAAAATGATAAAAAAAAAAAAGAAAGTCTGCTGTATGGGAAAAAATACGCAACACACTGATACTAAACTCCAAGAAAGAAGTTTGATTTACACATATTGTAACAATCGCCTTCGAGTCTCCTTGTTTCCAAGAGCAGCGACTACAACGGATGTTGCCAGCCGATTCGAATTTTTATCTCTCCTGCACTCTAGCTGTACACGTTACCTTTTGCCCATGAGTTTTCCCACAGTTTGTTTTATTAAACATTTCATTAGCTTGATGGAATACTTGAACGATTGATAGGTGAGAACACGAGCAGATACAAACTTCATAAAACATATTTAACGAAAAATAATAAATAAATAAATACAAAATTTTAAAAATAAGAGATTTGAAAATTAATCTTGAAAGTTCTTTATGTACTTTTAATATAAATATCGATAGGGATTAAATAAATAATAAAGGGATTAAAATGATAATAATAATAAAAGAGGATTACTTTACTTTTTATAGGAAATTTTCATTTTGTACATTTTTTAGATTAAAATTTTCATTTGAAATTATGATTAATGATAATGATTAGTGATAAGTTTTAGAAAAAGTAAACAATAAAGTTCCGATAAATAAAAAATATTGAACGATTTTTATAAAAACTCATGCCTAGAATACATTAATTAACCTTATTGCTCATTTGTTCAACTATTTTACCAACGAATTTTTTTCCTACTAACACTATTAAGAACTGCTCAATAAAAAGAGCAAACGATATTTAGTATATCTAATTTGCCCCCAAATTTGCTACATTTTTTATAAACATTTAGATTCACAAATTCTTTGATTTCGTTTACTCGATGAATCTTTTCCGATTGCCAATTTCTATAAACAAATTGTAAATGAAGTTATTTTTATTCAATTCCTTCTATTAGCTCACACTCTCCCTATATATATCTTGTTCACATTTTCAATCGTTCATGAAATACTTTTTTATGCATCCACTCAAGTTCAAATACATTTTTTTAAGTAGTAGTGGATGACACTGGATGTTAATAAAGTTTTTTTTTTCAAATATTAATTCAGTAATTATATTTAATTTATTAATTTTAGTTTTTTTAGATTTAAGTTGCATATATCTACCAATAGATGGAGCCAAATAATTTCAAAAAAAATGAATGAAAATTATTTTTTATGGACTTTCTGCAATAGAGTGAAAAAAAAAGTAGGAATTGACTTTTAAAAAAAAAAAAAAAAAAATTTTTCTATTACTTGTTAAATATAAGAATTTAATTTACAATTTATATAAAAAGCTAAGCACTATAATTTTACTAAAAACTAAAAATTTTTTATAAAAATTGTGTATAACAAATGCGTGTAATTTACGTTTCTAAAATGATTCTAAATCAATAAGTTCGATTTTAGGATTCAGAAATTTTTTTTTCTGACTTCTTTCAAATGAAGCACTGAAAATATTAATAAAGCAAATAACTTTCGAGATCTTCCATCAGTTTAATTTCCACTTTTATTATTTCCAAAGATCTAATTAAAAACGGCATTTTTTTTTAATTTGAAATATTTATATTAATTTATTCGCTATTTATTTTTTTTTTAAAGAATTCTTTAATGTAAAATTTCTTTTTTATTTTATAATTTATAAAATATTTATTGAAAAAACGGAAAGAGCATTTCTGATTCAACATTTTTTTTTTCAACAAAAAATTTCCAAAGAGTCGTTCGTGTAAGTTAAAATTTTAAGCAAAAATATTTTTACATGAAAAAATTAATTTGAATAAAATTTAAATTAAATTGAAAATTTTAAAAACATTATTTACAAAATTAAAACTTAAAAATATATTAAAAAATTAAATTAATATTAAAAATTTAAATTAAAAATTTTAAGAAACAAAATAATTATGAAATATTATTCAATTCCTTCTATTAGCTCACACTCTCCCTATATATATCTAGCTCAAATTTTCAATCGTTCATAAAATACTTTTTATTCATCCACTCAAGTTCAAATACATTTTTTTTAACTTGTAGGGGATGACACTTGGTGTTAATACAGTTTTTTCAAATATTAATTCATTCATTAATTTTAGTTTTTTTTTTAGATTTAAGTTGCATAGATCTACCAATAGAGAGCGCCGGATCAAAAAACTTTAAAAAATGAATGGAAATTATTTATAAAGGACTTTCTGCAATATAGTGAAAAAAAAGTAGGAATTGAATTTAAAGTCAATTCCTATTCCTACTTTTTTTAATATTACCTGTTTATTGAATAATCTCGTTTTCACTTTGAAATATAATGTTTGTCTTCACTTTCACCAAGCTATTGTTTGGAGAAATTTAACATTTTAATTATATATAAAAATTTAAGAAAAAAATTAATTGAGGAAAACGAAATTTAAATAAGCATTATGTATAAAAAAATCGTGAAAGAAATTTAAATAAACCAATAAGAATTGCGCGTGAAATTAAAAAAAAAAAAAAAAAATTAACCAATAAGAAACTTGGTGAAGGATAAAAAAAATTGATCAAAGAAAGGAAAAATTCCGTTCTCGAAAACAATACCTGTAATTTAATGTGTAATTCGTAAGATTATAAGTTATTATTTCAAAAATTGATTTCCTCATCTATATCGAAAAACTTTTATTTTATTTTAAGTAGACACTCATTTGCCCTGCCATTTTAATTTTGTATATTTCAAAATTAAAATGGTGTGTCATTTATAAAGGACTTTCAACAATATAGTGAAAAAAAAAGTAGGAATTGACTTTAAAAAAAAAAATGTTTTTAGTACTTGTTTTTATTGAATAAAGGCTTGAAGAACAAATATTGAACCTTAAAATATTTACCTCTCTGCTTTTGCCTCGCCCTCAAGAAGTTTATTTCCTTATTAATAGCTCTGGTTTCTTGTTCTAAGCGACTGCATTCTCGTTCCATGACCTTCTCGGCGTGCATTTCCATTTCCAGTTCATGTTCTCTGGATTTGTGAAGTTGCTGAAACAAGACAGACAATTATTTCACAGTGTAGACCAGGGATGGGCAAACTACTACCCGAGGGCCATCTCAGGCTCACCGGAAGATTCTATCCGGCCCGCGGACAGAATTTTAATTTGCCAGTCCGATGCAAATTAAAAGAAATATATATTTACATATTATGGGCCTGAATGGCCAGCGCTCTGGCGCTCAGTACCACAGGCATCGGGTTCAAATCCCGGCGTTGCCATAGATATTTGTAGTGGTTCGGAATCCACTTTAAACCGTAGGTCCCGGTCTAATAAGATCATAGAGCGTCGAGGGGGCATTGTTACTCCGCGTCAATGGCTTATCTTCAAGTGACACGCGCCCCTTGGGTAATGCAAAGTGAGTAACGTCTGTGCAGCGCTTGCCTTAAGGCATCAAAAACAACTACCTAAGTGTATGGCAGCTGCATTAGGAAAAAAATATTATGTATCCATCTCCTTTTCTACTTCGATTAAATGTTATTTTTCCTCTTCCTTTTCTTCAAAGGATTGATAATCTTTTACTTTCTCTATTTTTGTTCTACAAACATAAATCGATGGAAATAGCAAGCACAGACAGATTTCAGTTCCATTCAAACAGAATATATTTTTACCATGACTTTTAACTTAAATTTTGAAGCAGTGAGGTCAGATTTTCAGGTTGAATTAATTGAGTTGCAACCTAACAATCATCTCAAGCAGTGGTTTCTAACTGTACCAAAGTTAGAGTTTTACAAATCATCATCGAAAGTAAGTTTGCCAAATTTAATAACTCACGGCCAGAAAATCAGTGCTTTGTTTGCTTCATCTTATATATGTGAACAAATGTTTTCAACTATGAACCTTAGAAAGAATTCTTTCAGAAGTAGACCGACAGATGAGCATTTAGCCTCGTTCCTTAGAGTCAGTACATCTCGCTTCGAACCTCAATATAAGGAACTTTTAAAAAGAAAATCGCAATTTTATTCATCTCATTAACATATTTAAGTTGCAATACTTATATATTGTTTATAAAATTTTAGAAAAATTTATCTTGGCCCTCCAAACTTTTTTTCCGATTTTTGGCCCGCGACCGAAAAAAGTTCGTCCATCCCTGGCGTAGACAGTACCATTTCAACCACTGGGTAGTCAATCGGAATTCCTCCAATTTCGGAGACCCATTCCCCAGATTTTTAAATAATTCATTGCAGTTAGTTTATTGATATTACTACTACTACACCACACCACATCACTGTGCCTAGAGCTGAGTTGCCCCTATACAGTTTGGGAATGATGTGGGTCAGAAATCTGACTGGGCTTCGTGACGCTCTTACAGTCATAGGAGACCGGGACCTACGATTTCGAAGTGGGTTCCGAACCTCTACAAACATCCATTGCACTGCCGGGACTCGAACCAGAATTTTGCGGCACCAGAGAGCCCCCATTTTATTGATAAAGCAGGATATTATTTTTATTATAACAGTGTTGGGTGGAATAGCAGAATAGGAGCCGTTGGCAATGGGCGTCAGAAAATCTTTTCGCTAAAGTGCGCCAAGTAACGGGTTGCAATTGAAAGTAAAGTGGGTAATTAGTGAGTATTTCAACACCACTTCCCAGTGGTATTGACCACAGAACGGTTCTTGGCCAAATCGCAAAATAGGTGTCGTTTGGATTTGGCAAATTTTGTGAGGCCAACTGAGCGATAAGTCGCCAAATGTGGTTACCCGAATTTCTTGTACTGCTTGCAATTCACTTTACTTACATTACCTGATAGTCGAATGACTAGCGTTAGGGCGCTCGGTACCACAGGTTTCAGGTTCGAGTCCCGGCGGGGCTATGGATGTTTGTAGTGGTTCGGAATCCACTTTGAATCATAAGTCCGGGTCTAATTTGATCGTAGAGCGTTGTGGGGGTAGTGTTACTAGCGTCCGTAGCATATCTTCAAGCTACACGTGCCCCTACCAAATGTGTAACAGCTGTGCAACCCTTGCTTATGGCATAAAAAACTAATCGTCTCTGTATTGCCATCTGCATTAGAACAACAACAACAAGAACAATCGTAGCCCTTTTCTTGATGCACTTTGGCGCAAAGAATTTTTGAAGCCAAATCCCAACGGCCCTATTCTGCGATTTTACCTGGCCCTTATGCTAAAATTCTTAATTACTTTTCATTTTATAATCAATACAATTTTTTTAGCAATAGTAAAATTAAAAAAAAAAAAAAAAACAACTTACAGAAATAGATAATAAAAACACTTAATATTCACATAAATCAAATTATATTCTACTCACTTGTTTATAATTTAGAGTTTGGATGAGGTCATTGAAATGCTCTTTTATGTTTTTTCCTTTGTTTACGCTGTTCTCCAAAACAATTTTCAGTCTCTCAACCTCAATCTTCCTTTGTTTTAGCTGAAATATTAAAATATACATAATAAAACTCTTGTAGGAAAAATAAATGTTAAAAAATTGTAAGTAAACATTCTTTCTCTTACCATTTCCTCGAGTTTTTATTTTCGTCATTCGCAACAGGCAGTTCAGGCTTATTCTTCCAAATAAGGTCATAGCCTCTCAAATCCACAATATTTTCCAGCATTATGAAGGATTAAAATAATATTTTTATGAGATTGAAATTGACCATACAACACGATTCCTACTTTTGTCCTCTTTGCTTGAATTTGAATCAAATGACTTTACTTGTTGTCATAGCAACCGAAACAATGCATTGCCATTAATTCACAGTACAATAAAAAGATTGTTAACTTTTTACTTAGGCTGTGCAGCAGAATGGAAAATTAATGAAATATATAAGCTAAGCTGAAACATATTGAAATGAAAGGGTAGGTGAAAAATAAATAGTACTTTTCCTTGATATGTAAAACTCATTTTTTAAAATTTATATTTACATATATATGTGCAAAAATTATTTTTATCTATTTTTATTTGATTTATGTAATAAAAGATTTATCGTAATTGCTGTTGCTGCTTTTAATCTCTATAGTTTAAATTTAAACCCTCAAAAAATTAGATAAAGTTTTTTAATAACATGAAAGATTTTTCCTTAATAAATCAATAATAAACATAATATTTTTGTTAAAGAAATTTTGGCAATAATTCTCAAGTAGTTTTGTTTACGATACGTTTCGTTTAGTCTTGTAAAGTATTAATTTAATGATAAATATCTGCATAATATGCTGTTTCTTTAAAATTAATGTAAGTAAAAAAAATAATAATAATTTTTTTTTATGGCCAATTCTTTTTATTTACATACGGATTAAAGCAACTTAAAACTATTTGCCGGCGTGATAAAAAAATACTGTTGTATAAATAAATGGGTTTTTTTCCTATATTTTTTAAAATTTGTAATTTTCCATTGACTGTGATTACTCTTAAAAATGTAAATAATTTGTTAATTTTCATGGCATTGAATATCTTCAAATCATTAAAAATATCATAAATCACATACATGATAATTATTTATATATACGTAGGTTTAATTTTTTGAAGACAGCATTGATATTAAATTGAAAATGATTTGTAGAAGGTGAATACTTGCTATTGTAAAAATATATGATAATTTATTTATTTTATTGTATGGCTTAATAAATATCCTTTTGATATTTATTAAGCCATACAATAAAATAAATAAATTAAGCATTTGGAAAACAGTTTCGATATTTTATTCTTTCATAGTATTTTTATTTAATTAATATTCACTGTTAATTAGTAATCTTATTAAAAACAGTCATTTATTTTGCTTTACATTTTTGGGTTAAATTTGGTGTATACTTTGTAAATAATTTCTTTTTAAAAATTCTTAGAGAATTTGAATCAATATGTAGTTTAAGATGAGGGAGACTTTTTATTTTTTATTTTTTTTATTATCATTCTTCATATGTTAGTGTTCAATTTAAAATCTTATCAATGATTATAAAAATATCATAAATATTGAAATAAATGCAAATTTACATAACATATGAATTTAATGCTATACAAATAACTTAAAAAAAAAAAAAAAAAAATTGCCAAGTTCAGTATAACAAATTTTGTTAAATTAATCTACATCTTGTGTCTAGTTTTTGTTTATAACTATATATATATATATATTTTGGTTTAGTAAAATATAAATAAATTAAGAAATTTAAATATAAAATTTTTTAACATCTTACATCATGAATAATATTTCATTTAATTCATTGTTTTTTTTCTTCTTTATTAGAAAGATATGTATGTCATTTATATTAGAAATCGTTATACTGATTACATACTGATATGCATTAATTGCATGCCAGTGAATAATTTCTGTCATTGAATATGTCAATCAAATTTTGTTAAGAGCAGAAAATTTTCAATATATAAAAATATTAGAATGTTGACTGAGTGCAAAATATTAATATTAATGTTCAGTCATTGTTATACACACGTAGGTTGTTTTAAGTTATCAATTGCTGGCATGCAGTTAATACTAAGTACTCAAAAGTATGTAAAATTTACTTTTGTTTCTAGTTATTATAATAAATAAATTAACTAAAAGCATATCTAATTTATTGTCATACTCTCTTATAATGGCCTATTACTAATGAATAAAATGAACAAATGCAAATCATTCATTAGTTATACTGCATTATTTATGTACATTTTTCTGCTTCAAAATACAACTACAAATCACATATGCAGCTGCAGATTATAAGAAAGAAACTGCAATAATTATAAACTAAGTTACCTTGGATAGTATATTGTTTTATACTTATAGGTTTGGTTTGTCGCTGTATGGTCATTTTGTGCACACTTTAGGTTAATTAGACTAGGACCTACAATTTAACATGGATTCTGAATCATTAACAAACATCCATTCCACCACCAAGATTCAACTCAAAGCCCATGGTACCAATGGTCAGAGCGCTTAACCAATTGGCCAACAGGCCGCTTTATATTTATAAGATACCATTTTATGCAAAATATATATATGAAGGGATTACTTTTTAAATTTCTTCAGCTAAAATTCTTAATAAGGCAATGTTTTTTTTATTTAATTGTAAAAACATTTTCTTTTTAATAGCTATTGTGGAAAATGGAAGTATATTTGTGATCAACATAGCTATATGGAATCAGTTTACATCAAACTGTAGAAATACTGCTTATTATATTTTAAAATATTTGTTTCCCATACAAATAGTTATTGTAATTTTTTAAATAGGATTTGATCATTGCCAAAGATTTTAGAGTTTGCATTATGCCTGCTAGAACTAGACAACCAGCAAAGTCAAGACGGAAATTGCAAGAGAAAGAAATGCACCTATTGAGTATAATCCTGTTATGTAAGTTAAGTTTTGCTAATGTTAATCATGTGTAATAATAATATTTCATTTGAAATGCAGTATTTCTTTTCTATCTGTCAATTTTTTTATCTACTCCTGTATGTCTATAAGTGAAAAAGAAATGAAAATAAAAATTCTTTTATTATGATTGCAGCAGTTGGATGTTTTCGACATTTGTTTCTTCCAAAATAATAAAGTCTTTTCTATAAAAATTGTTTACTGTTATCAAAAGCAGTTATTTTTTATAATGTTTTATTCAAAAGAAAAACATATATTCCTGAAATTAGTTCAGGGGGAAAATATTGTGTATTTAATATCAAATAAATAAAAATAAATACATACATAAAAAGATTAAGAAACATTTTCTATCTTTTATCACTGATCATTTTGGATATTGAACTAATTACTTTATCAGGAATATTTTATGGTTATTACTAGTTGCTTGTAAATATAATATATTTTACATTGATATAAGAAAGAATATTATGGTGTGTTGAAGATTGAGATACATCACAAATAACATGTGCAACAGCATACCATTAAAATCAAAATGTATTATTTAATTACTTTTACAAAAGGTATGAAACACTAGCAGGACTAAGCCAGCACACCTTTGAAACCAAAACCCGAAAAACATGATTGTTGCCAAATATAACTTTTACATAACTTCTCACAAATCGCCAGAGAAAGCAGTAAGTAGAGAGTGCATGAAATCTGCTGCAAAGATTTAATGTTCACTACAATATCAATAAGGGGGGAGGGGAACTTAGAATTTAGAGAAATACAAACATAAATTTACAATATAGATACTTGCATTATTATACTTTTAATTAATTGTGAAAAATATGATTTTTCTATACAGTTGCAAAAGTCAGTTATATGAACACTTCAAATATGTCTTGATACATATAAGCAAAATATCTAAATAAATTGCTATTTTGCAAACTTTTTGAATTTGAATAGATTGTAATATATCAGTTTTTAGTTTTTTATGTGTCAAAAGATTGCTTTTAAATCTTTTTGTAAGAAAATGTTGATACATTACAATACCTATCATGTTTTATATAAGAATTTATGGGAAAAGCAATAAATTGCTCTTAGATCATTTGTAATGAAATATTAAAGTGATTAAACACCTATTAAATATGATGTCTTCTTCTCCATTGCCGCAACAGTCCCCATGATGGGCAAGGCCGTTTTTTAAATACTGGCAGGTTTTAAGATAGGAGATATTTTCTTTTTTATGGGGTAGGTTTGTCAATCCTGTGCTCAATGCTCTACAGTCATATTAGACTGGGGACCTATGGTTTAAAGTGGATTCTGAACTACTACAAGCATCCATGGCACTGCTGTGACTCGAACCTGAAACCTATGGCACTGAACGCTAGAGCGCTAGTCACTCGCCATCAGGTCCCTATATAGATGTCTAGTGCTCTAATGTGATTAATATCTACATAAGAGTTTCTAAAAATCGAATTATCTGAAATTTTTAGCACCATTAATAGCCAGAATACAACACAAGATGCGAATGCAAAAAAAAAAAAATACAGGGAAAAAAATTTTTTTGATTATTCTTTCAATAAACTTTTTAGCTTAAAATTTTTTAATTATTGAAATATCTATCCAATAATAGAAAACTTTATGCAGTTTAAAATAAGGCTCATTAAATATATTATTCAGTGATTTATATATTTTGTATAATATAGAGGCTGAAGACTTATAATATTTAAAAATTTAGGGCTTGATATTTGCAAATATTTTTTAGGAATATATGTATTTGTTAAAATAAGGAATATTAAAATTGTGCCTAAAATATGTAATGCAGCAGTACCTTAATCATGATTATATTTTAATGTATATGCTATGAATGTTTATTATAAGAAATGCTACTTTTAATGAGTTCAATAACATTTTAAATTAGATTTAAAAATGATTTAAAATTAGATTTAAAATGATTTTAAAATTAAATTTAATTTTTAAATTAAATTTAAACTTTTAAATTAAATTTAAACTCATATACTTAAATATTAATTTACAAGGTATATGATGCCTATATTATTGTTATTGCTTAGAAATGAGGAATTTGATGGAGAGGATAGTAATACTTGGATGCCATCTATGTATACATCTTTCAAATTAGTTTTATCTTTGCGCCTTTGTGCTGCTGTTTGGAGTAATATTTCAGACTGTGATGAAGTTTATAACTATTGGGAACCAGTAAGTCATTGCTGTTTGCTTGAAAAAATTAATAAGATAATTGTTGTATTTAAGTAAGATGGAAGGATTTAATATGTTTCATTAGAAAGGAATAAGTTATTTCAAATTTTACAAGTATGGAATTGTAAACTAAAAATAAAATAAAAATTTTTTATAAAATTTTATGTGACTTGTAAACAACAATTATAAAACATCAATTTAAATTTGTTTTTCAAATGAAAATTTGCAAGCTTTTAATAACATCAAACATTTTTTTATAACATGTAAAAGCAAATTTTTTTTTTTATAAATAAACAAATTTGTTTTCAGTAGCAACATTTTTGCTGTATTTAGACTAATATAGAATTAACTTTGCTTCAAACATTCTATCAATTACATTTTTTATTTCATCAGTTAGTAAAAAAATATTTCAACTGTGTTAAGTAATATTTTTTTTCATTTCATTTTTGATTACTTTTTGTTATAAGAAATTATTAACTATAAAAGTTTAATACTACTTCTATATACTACTAATAATTATGTTGTTGCTTCTTATCCCACTTGATTGGCAGTGACATCTAGACCAAATCCATGAACCTGTGTGTTCCTCATGGAAGGAGGGAAGGGGTAGCTTTTGTTGTGATGGACTCCTGTAGGTAGAAGTCTGACTGCGGCTCTGTGTCACTGAAGAAGGAGAGCAGTGGCTTCTAGGAGGGACTTTTAGGGGTGAACTACCCCAAATTTGTATATTGTATGAAAGAAAACACGAAAACTCCCACCAGCTAGTCCGACTCAGGCAAAATGCTGAATATCACAAACATCATCGTGTTTCTCTTTTTTTGAAACTGTATCTACAACAAAGCCTCCAGTGGATTGAAAACCTGAGCCCTAATGCTCACCAACAGCATATGTTGCCACTGAGCCACAAGTCAGGCACTAATAATTATACCATAATGAAATGAAAAATTTTTGTTGCATTGTTGAAACATTTTTTTTTTTATCACCTGATCAAATGAATGAAGCAATTCTTATAATGGTTCAAACAAAGCTAATTTTAAGTCTCTAAATATTGTAAGAAAAACTTTAATACAATATTACATTTGTTTGTGACTATAAAATTAAAATTTCATTCACATGCTATAGATAATATTTGATGAATTGAAAAAATCATAAATATATTACAAAGATTATTGCCTTCAAAGTAAGGTACAGTAGAAGAAAGTTATTTTAATTGATTGATGAATTTTTCTTTTTATAAAATAATACAATGACATACTATGTCTTTTATAGCTGCATTATTTACTTTATGGTAAAGGCTTTCAAACGTGGGAATATTCTCCATTATATGCAATTCGTTCCTATGCATACTTGTGGCTACATGCTCTTCCTTGTTGCATATATGATGTTTTTTTCCAGACAAACAAGGTAAGAAAATATTAAAAAATTATGAAAAAGAATGCATTAAATTTGCATTATTTTCCCATTTATTTTTATAAAAAGATATATTTTCTTGTCCAAATTTTTAAATGCGATGAGCATTTTAAAAACTTTGTCTGTTTCCTAGATTAATATATATTTTTTTTTTTACTAGGTCTTTATATTTTACTATTTAAGGTGCTTGCTTGCATTATGCTGCACCATGACTGAAGTTTACTTATCGGTATGAAATCAGTTTTAAATCATTTATTATTTATTAAATAAATAAGTAATTGTAAATGATAAACTTTAAAATTTATTTCATGTCTTTGTTAACATACATATCTTAATTAATGATTAATTTATATTTATTATTTATAATAAATTGCTTTAGGAATTTATTGGTTTTAGAAAGAGCACCCCAAATACTTTATTTGGGGTGCTCTTTTTTTTCCTGTTGAAATTTAATTAACATTTCCTTCTTAACTTATTGAATAACTGGCAATAACTCTTTAAAAAATAGCAATGAAGTTTTATTGTTATATTTCTATAGAAATCGTAACAAAATAGAATTTTGTAGTAAATATTATGGATATACTAAAATGTAACAATTTTTTAAGATATAAATTTTGTATTATGCGTGATTGTCTTCTCAGTAAATTAATAAATGTTAGTAAATTGGTGACATGTTTCATAATTAAAACAATTTCATTATACCATCATATTCTTTTAGTTATAATTAATTTTCTTTGTTTCTAGTGGTGTATGTCACATTTTGGACAAAATATAGGGAGATTGGTTATTACATTCTTGATTTTAAGTTCTGGAATGTTCCTATCAGCAGCTGCTTTTTTGCCGAGTTCATTTGCAATGTATCTCTCAACTGCAGCTTTGGCTTCGTGGTTTATGCAAGATTATAAAGTAATTTGTTTCTGTTTAATTTTATTAAAATTATATTAACTATTTCTCAAAAAAAGTTTTTGTTTATATATATTACAAATTAAAGTAACCTATGAAAAAAATCAATTATCTTTTTTTTTTTTAAAAATTTAATGATGGTTGAAAATTTTTCTACACTAATATAAAACTAATTCTTATTGTTATTATTCTAGCTTGCTATATTGTTTACTGCTGCCAGTACTCTTGTAGGTTGGCCATTTGCAGCACTTTTAGGGGTGAGTTGAGTTGCTTTTTATTTACTCATATTTTTCTCAAATTAAAAGTTGCTATAAACTCTTAACATGACCTTAACCTAATCTTGCACGTTTTCGTTTTTAATTTTTCTTTCTTGTGAATAACGTTTCATTAATTTACAGGTTGCCAATTGCTTATGATCTCATCATATTGAAAAAGAATCCAGTATTTTTTCTAAAGTGGTCACTGATAGTATTTTTTTTTGATTGCGGTTTGTTTTTAAAATTTATTTTTTATTGTAATATTTGTTATATACATTTGTATTTCTGCATAGATATCACATAAGAACTTTTAAATTTTATTATTTAGAGTCTATTATGGTACTTATTAAAATCTTTTAACTGTGTATTCATGCTTATTGTAACTATTTGAATATTTTCCTATATTATATATTATATGTAAAGGAGAATAGAAAGTTTGTACACAAAATTAAGTTTTGTGAATAATTTTAAAAAGTCTGTATTTAATTTATGCTTTATTAGTTTTAATAACAATTTTAAAATGCATATGTAAATTGATTGATGACATATGGTATATCATTAAAATAATATAAGCTGAATATTATGAATTAGAATATGTGTTCATGTGTTTTTAAAATTTTAAATTATAATAATGTGTTTAAAATTCTTAAATCAAGATGGATTAGAAAATCTTTAAAATGATAATAGATAAATTTTATTGTTTTTTTAAAATTAATAATTCTTTTGTTTAAACTATCTCCCAACTGTTATGTATTTAAAGTTGCAAAATATATTTAATTGATCAAAAAGTACACATTTAAAGCCACAAAAAAATTAATTGCTATAAAAAATTGTTAATATTTACTGAAATTTCAAATATTACATAGGTGACATTAAAGGATATAGCAAAATTTAGTGATATTGCTACATAAGAGAAAAAGTTGAAGCTTTAATATTTTATTTTTAAACATTTTATAAAAATATTTCGCATTGCATTACCATTGTCACCAAATTAACAATGCTGAAGTTTATCCTAATTATCCTAAGAAAATATGATTGCTATAGTGATCAAATCCCAAAACCAAATATTCACCCATCAAATTTTCTAACATCCACTATTACGGGTTTTTTATTATTAAATTTTTGAATAATAAATTTGTTTTAATAGTAATTTGTTATTATTTATTTTATTTAATATAAAATTAATCATACCTATTCATTTTGTACCATGTGATATTTAATAGAATAAACTCATTATTACCCAAAATTAAAGTTTTGAAAACCTTGTTTATACATTTTACAGTAATTAAATATGCATTCATATGTTTTGAAAACATTAACTAAAATCTATTTTTCAGTATAAAGCATAAATGAAAATAATCAATTAGACTTCTCTCCTTTTTTGTTTTTGTTAATTATTTTTTTATTACAAATATTTTTTTTTTTTCTAGTCTTTTAATTCCTTTTACAGCACATTTCTGTTAAGTAGCAATAAATATAATAGCTTTTAGTTAATAAATAGTAGCTTTTGTTTACTATTCTATTACTTTATTTGAAACTAAAAATATATAAACATATATGTATATAATATTTTTATTTTATTTTAGATTCCGTTAATTTATGTTGATTCATTACATTTTGGAAAATTTGTATTTGCTCCTTTAAATATTGTACTCTACAATGTATTTACATCACATGGACCTGATTTATATGGTATGACATTACAATTTTAAAACTATGACTTTTAATTTATTTTTATTTTTCATTATGTGAAAATATTCTCCAATGAGTTTAATTTTCTTAAAGTCTCCTTTGTCGAGGAAATTATATGATGAATACATTCTTCATTGAAAAAGATATAAATTTTAATTCTTAAAAATATAAATTTTAATTTTGATATTATCTTTCTTAACTGATAGCATTGGTGATTTGCTTAGTAGCATTTCTTGATTTTGATAGAAAGACTGTACAATTAATTAAGTTAAATATCATTTTATTTATTTATTTATTTATTATTAACCTTAAGCTTATTAAATCAAGAACTATTTTTTATATTAATATTAGTTTTCACATAAATTTTAGGTACTGAGCCTTGCACATTTTATTTTCTAAATGGATTCTTGAATATGAATATTGTGTTTCTCGCTGCCTTAGTTTCTATACCTGCTTTGGTAAGACAACTTTTTTTTTTTTTCATTCATTATAAAATGTTAGATTTTTGCTTAAAATGTATTAAATTGTACATTGTTTTACAACTACATATAACTAATAAGAAAATGCATAACCTGGCTTGTGATATTTTAAATTTATACTACATATAGGTCACAGATGTATTGTCTTATTGCTTTGGCTAGATGATCTCTCAATAATTCCCAAATAGATTTCTTTTAAAGTCTTAAAATTTTTTGTGTTAAGAATTAATGATAAGTTGTAGGTTGTAATGATATATAAATAATTAAATTTATTTTTATTTTCTACTAAAAACGTATTTCATATATATATTTTATTTATTTCAAAAAAAGATACTATATGTTTCCATATATAGGATGATACTTTTCGGAACTTTTTTCTAAACTAAATTATGGAGGGTGGCCTTATATAGAAATTCGCTAATTTTGCAAAAACACAATACATTTTCTTCCATTAGCCTGATACAAATGATAAATTGCTTATTATTACTAAATATAGCATGTTATAACATTCATACAGCATTTCTTTAGTTTATATTTCATATATAAATAAAAATGAGTTGTTTATATATTGTTGATTCGTTGCCTTATCGCCAAATAGATAACTCACTAATTTAAGTCATTTTTTTCTTTACTCAGGAGCTTGTTTTTTATTTAGTAATAAATGATGAGCAGCCATAGTGTCAGAATTTTCAACATGATCAATAGTTTGAAATTTGCTATAAAAGAAATTCTTTTCCCTCTCATCTTTCAGCAAAAAAAAAAAAAAAACAGCACAGAAAATATGAGTAGCACAGATGCCAACACACAGCAATATTTTCACTTTTATAGTGAGATTCTTTCACTTTTATAGTGAGTAATCTTTCACTTTTATGAGTTGTGTTTGGGATGTTAACAATCTGAAAAAGCAAAACTTACTTTAACAAAATTTTGGATGACCTTGAGTCCAAACCAGACATAACATATTCTAATTTTTTTAGGTGCAGATGGTCTATCAGGGTTGTTTTCATTTGTTTTTTTTTTTTTAATATTTAACAAATTTTGGTTTTCTGTTTGAGGAAAAAAATGTTAATTCTTCATGAAATCTACTATTTATTTTTACATGATCTTATTGCTCACACATGTTGACGTTTATTGATGCCTTTACATTATTTATGTGATTGATACTTTTAGCTGAAATTGATTTTATATAACCAATAGCCTTGCCAGATGTGTTTTGTGACATAAAATATCAACTAACCACTTAAAAATTAATTAAACATTTAGTGAAATTTTTTAATGAATAAAATTTAGTTAAAAATTCAGTTTTAAAGCTTATTTAAAACTAGATTTAAAAATATTTTCTGATTTTCGGAATATAATTTTGGAAACACTCTTCTTTTACTCATGCTCTATCATTTAACTCTCTTCTATATTGTTTATGATCAACTGTATGTTTTTATAGAAGACGGAAGAAAAAAAAAGTTCATATTTATGAGGTTTTTTTTTTTTTTTAATTAAAATTTTTTAAATTTTTCACTACAAGTCTCATATAATAAAAAAATAAGAAGGTATTGATTAAAATACACCTCTGAAATTGTTTTTGTTAGCCAACATTCTCTGCTTTAAACATTTATTTTAAGCCTGGTTCCAGTTAACTAAAATCAAAACACATAAAAACTTTTTTTCCTGCCTATAATAAGCAAAAATAAATAGAAGATTATTATAGATTTTACTATCCCAATATATGTATTTAATTTTTTAAATTTTTTATCATATAATATGCCTTTTTTTGTTATTTGAGGATTTCAGTCGCCCAAATACATTTGGTTCTATGAATTTTGAATATTTAAGAATGGATCATAATTTTAAATTTTTTTCTTTTTTTCTTTTTATTTATAAAATTTTGTATTTTTTTTTTTTTTATAGTTTGCATTGAGAACTATAGAAGGAGTTCAGAGGAAAGTTTCAGATGGTCCTCCATTTTATTTATGCCTTCTCCTTTATATTTATGGATGTTGGTATTTTTTCCTCTTGCACATAAAAGTGAGTTTTTTCAAAAATATTTCAATATATATAGAGAGATTATTTTTTTAGTTAAATGAATGTTGTGTGTATTCTTTTTAAGTAATGTATAAAAGTATTAAATTTATATAATTTGTAGAACAATGAACATAATAAATTCAAAATTAGTCACAAATGTTTAAAATCATATGTCTGACAAATTGTTAAAACTGAAAGTTTATGAAAAATAATTTTGAAAGAAAAGATACGGAATCATTTTTATATAATTGATACTACTTGAAAATTTTTAGTAATTCAAGACAGTAATTCTAAAATGCTGAAATAGTTTTTGCTGCAGAGAATTTCTTTTTTTTTGTATCTAAAAGTATACAATTTTAAATACATAATCTTTAAAAAGAATGAATGTTTTTGCTATAGGTTCTTCAACGATTCACAAGGAACAACTTTTCGTTTTAAAGATCTCTTTGTTTCTTCTTCATTGATGTAACAGCTCCATGGTGGGCCAAGGCCATCTGCCTACTGGCAGATTTTGAGACAAAATATTTTTTTCTTTTTACTCTTTTACAGAGTAGAGTTGTCAACCCTATGCCTAATGCAATATATCATATTAGACCTATGGTTTAAAAGTGGATTCTCACCCAATACAGACACCCACAGCATTTGAACCCATAACTTGTGGCACGAGCACTAACCTTTGTTTAACATATGTAAAAAAATATCTAACAGTATATAAGGAATTTCCTTTGCTTTAAATTACTTAAAGCCTCTGTTTGTTGTTGAGGTAAATGGAAGAAAGTTAAACAGCAATTATATTTGCCGTGACTGTTTTAAATTTGAAAGTATAAAAATCTTTTAAAATTTAATGCATTATTATATATTCATTATGAAATGTTATTTTTATTCATCATTCTTCAAATGACAATGAGACTTTAAGACAATGAGATTTTAAAATAATAAAACTAAATTATAAAAACTAACAAAGAAAAAAATATTGGATTATTACACAATCATTCTTTTGATTTCAGCATTAATATTTTTTAACAAGAAAGAATTTAAAATGAATTTTGTTCCTAGATCAAGATTATTTAACACCGTTTAAGTTAATGATCTTCAATTAAATATGTATTTTTCAAATTTCGTATGGAATGAATTTATTTTTAAATTTTATATCGAATTAGCTTATTTAAAAATTCTGATTTCCAGAAATCTTGGTGATGATTTTCTTGTAGGAAGAAAGATTCTTGTTTCCGATTTATCCCATGATTTGCTTGGCTGGTGCATTCACAGTGGATGCTGTGCAGGTATGTTAGTTTTATGGTTAATTTAATAATTTAATTTGATTTTGTACAAAATTTCTAACACAATATTTTTAAGTGTGCAATTTTTATTCAATATTTTAAATTAATTTTTGCAGAAAATTTATCATTATGTATTAGTAAAGAGGAGATTTACTGATTATCTGGATTACACTAGTTGGATCTCATTATCATTCTGTACTGCATTCTGCATCATATCTTTATCTCGAACAATTATTTTGTACAAAGGTAAAGGCTTTGTTTTATTCATATTTTTGTGGTATAAAAATCATCATTTATTAATGATTAGAAATTTTGAAGTTTTTCTTGGAATAACACAAATTTTGAACTTATACATTTCATTATGATTCCAATTTTTAGAATTTTTTTAATCATGTATTGTAAGCTTCATAAAAGTTGAAAAATTACTATCATAAGGAATAACCATAATTTCCTGTTTATAATTTGCTGATTATGCTTTAAAAATCTTTTAATTGCTTAACCATTGCATATTATCTTTTTTGGCAGTATCAACTCCTTAGTAAACGTTATGTAGGAATACTTTCTTCTAAACTTCATAAAGGATCCCAATAAAATTCACTACTCATTGCTTTCATTGGCTGTTATTTTAATTCAAATTTTAGCCAGTTGTATGCATGGGAAACAGTATTGATTTTGCATCTCTCAATGATACAGAAAAAAATATGGACAGATAAAAAAAAGAATTACCAACACTGATACCATTATGTTTCTAAATTTAGAAGAGGTTACTTTACTGGTATATTCTTAAAGGGGGAAAAATCAATTCTAGATCCAACTTGCAATATTCTGTTTAAAGTCTTTTAATGACTCTTTCTCTACAAGTCTCTTTAATTTCTCTTTTTCATCATTAGAAAATTTCAAAGATAGTTCTTTGTGATATTACCACTTTATAAAATTGAATGATTTTAAGCATTGAAGTCATTCAATTGTGCTGTAAAAGATAGTGGAAAAATATTTAAAGAAAGCAGACAATTTTAATAATTAGTTGAATAAATCAATTTTACCTAAGTTAGAATTTTCTATTTGGATGAAATGATACGGTCATTAAATCGCTTTATTAAATTGTCTGTGAGTTACAGTCATGAAAACTTTATTTGAAGACTAGAATATTTTTTCTATTACTGAAAGATTTTAACAACAGATTATTGGGTGGAAATTAGTGTATATGTTGATAATGTTATGAAAGAAAAATAATCTGCATATGATTTAATTTTGTTTTGCTTATAAGTTTTGTCTTTATCATTTAAATCTGTGATACTGAGTATTTTCTAAAAGGGAAAATGTAAGATTTGTATCTTTTATCAGATATTTCTAAGCATTAGCATTTAAAAGAAAAAAAAATTTAATGAGAAAAAATATTTTTTTCCTTAAAGTTTTAAAACAGTTCAGAAGTTTTTATTTTAGTTAATTGCATTTGTTTAGAAAATCACAGAGTATATAATAATTTTCCATTACAAATTAGTTTATTGTAATATTGTTTCATTTGGTATTTTTAGTAAAAAAATATTTAATACAATTTAGGTTTAAATTTCCTATTTTTATTTTTAATGTTGTTAAATTACTTATTATTGAAATTTTAAAAACAATGAAAAACTTTAAAATTAGTTTTTTTTTTTTTGTACTTTACAAAATGTAATTTATTTTTGTAATTTACAAAAATAAAATTTCCCATGTCTTTCAAAATAACTATAGTATATTATCTTTCATTTTAATTTATATTGTAAATATGTTTTAGTTGTAAGTTGATTTTTCAAAATATACTCTGTTCATTGGAAATAAACATGAGGTAAAATGAAATATAAACAAATAGAACACAGTTAGTTTTTCTTTTTGCCGATTTATTTTAAGTTTTAAGAAATTTTTATTTGCTTCTAATTTGTAGAAAATAATTATTTTGGGTAGCAATGGTTATTTGTCTTTTGATTGCCAAAGTGAGCTGGAATAAGAGATGAAAAAATGCATTGTAAAAATACTATGGTGTGTTAAAGCAAAGTAATGAACCATTCATCTAAAGAAAAAAATATTTTTATTATTTAAAGATTTTTAAATAGTTACACTTTTGAACTTGCCAGTGATTATATTGAAATTTCGACAACTTTCATTCTTCTATTATTTAAAAAATAAAGAAGAAAATTTCTTCAAGCAGTACTTGCATTTTATAAAATGTGTCTTTTCTACTAGCCTATTTATTATAGTATTTTTTTTTATTATCATTCATTATAAAAAAATCAATGAATAAAAATATAGTTTTAGAATTGAACATTTAAAAACATTTTACTTATATTATTTTATTAAATTCCTTTTACTTTGTATCACCATAATCAAACTCCTCTTTTAATCACTAATCATTTTCCTTCTTCAATGGCGCAACAGCCCATGGTGGCCCAAGGTGTCTGCTTTGCTGACAGTTTCTGAACCATGAGTTGTTTTTGTTTTTATGGGGTAGGGTTGTCAGGCCTGTGCCCAACACTCTGCAATCATATTAGACTAAGACCTATGGTTTAAAGTGGATTCCAAACCGCTCCAAACATCAGTGGTACTGCCAGGGCTCAACCCAGAGTGCTAGTCACCTTTGCCATCAGGCCCCACTCATCGTTTAGGTCTTGAAAATTAAATTCTGTGTTTGTGATATTTTGGAGTTAACATAAAATGTATATTAGATTATTAATTTCGCTATTACATTAAATAAAACAACCCATATTCCACCTTTTACAATTTTAATATATTTAAGAAATAAAAAGAGTGAAAATATTTTATATTCTTAATTTTTATTATCTGAAATGAAGATTGTAATAAATGATTTGTATTTATCATTTCAAAAAGAAATTAGCCTGGTTCTGCTAAAAATTATCAAATTATCCATTACTTATTATTAAATTAATATTAATGCAATTGATATTGAAGCCATACATTTATTACTGGGATTTATGGATTAGTTTACAGGAAAAATGTTCTTCTTGCATGATAAATTAAATTATTAAAATGCTTAAGATTTTTATCAATTAAAAAATTGATGTTTTTTAGGATACCATGCTCCTATTGAAACATTTGTGGAACTGAATAAAATATCTATTGATGAAGATAAGCATCCTTTACCACCTGAATATCCTGTAAATGTTTGTATGGGAAAAGAATGGTATAGATTTCCCTCTAGTTTCTTCTTTTGCCTGATAAGTAAGTTTTAATTATATTTTACATTTATTTTAATAAATTAATAAGCAAACATTTATGTATATTTTTTAGCCTTCAAAAACTTTATTTTATTGACCAGCTTTTAAACTTTGCAATATCAAAAATTTTCAATTATTTCTGTTCAGACAGTTTTTGAAATTTGGAAGTTCTCATGAACATTGACTATTAAAGAATAAGGATTTTTCTCTTGCAATCTTTTAAAATTATTAATAAAGTTGAGATAAAACACAAATTTAAATGGAATGAATTTTCTTTGATTATGCACAACATTATGCTAATCAAATGAGTTTGACTTTTAAATGATGAAATACCTTACAAAACAAAGTTTACATTAAGCTAAAAAAATTCTGCTTTGAATAAGAATCTCAGGGATGGATTTTGTTAAAGTAGACTGAAAACTTCGGTGCAGCAAATTATAGTTTTTGATTAAAAGTGCTTAACCTTAAGTGCTTTTAAAAGTTCCTTGGCCCTTAAATGATGAAAAAAACCATATAGGATGTATTGTCAATTATAATCTAAATGCGTAAATTGTCCGCAGCCCCAACTTTCGAACACATAATCCTGCAAAGGGAGAAAAAATTCAAGTGATTCATAATTTATCTTATTTTGAAGCATGAAAGCTAAAATAACTAAGAAATAATCAATGGCTACAAGTGAGGCTGTAGTTCAACCTATTTGTTCAATTTCTTTAGCAATATAATGGGTGCAACTTGTTCACCACTTTAAAAACTCAAATACCTGTCTGTTACTCAGCTAAGCATACTGATTGTGCTACTTCTTCCTTTAAAAATGTTGCTTCAACGAAAACCCAAATCAAATTCTAAGGATCATTTAAATGAGAAGTTAAACAGAAATAAAAAAAAAAAGTAGTACTTTATGGGAAAATCTTTAAAAAGCTGCCTGTTACAGAATCCATATGTGCAGTAATGTTAGTAAATAATGAAAATAACCGTGACACAAAGATAGTTTACTGATTTAAATAATGTAATTATAATTTATAATGTTCCAGGGATAGAATAGAGGAGTCTGAGCTAAAGATGGAAATAACTTTAAATTTTTAGCTACTTATGCATTGTATTAACATTCAAAATCATTACCAAGTATTTCAGTTACACTGTATTGAATTTTTTTTTTTTTAACTAAGTATTAACTTTATTTTAGATATATGAGTGATTAGTAATTTTGTTGGTTACACTTTCTTTATAATTAAATGTTCTGCTTTCATGACACCTTTTGTGATTTTTAGACGGAAATTTTTTGTAACCATTTTTCTGGTATGGCTTGACAAATGTAAGCCCTTGGGCCATAGAACACCTACCTACCAATTTTGTATAATTTTTTTTTACCTGCTAGAAATTTAAAAGTAATCTATTGTAGGGATGTGTGTGATTTTTCTTTTTTGTTTCATCCATTAAAAAAAAAAATAGATAATACTGAATATAATGTTGTTTTGTATTTCAGCTGGCAGTTGAAATATTTAAAATCTGAATTTAAAGGTCAATTGCCTAAGCCTTATTCAAATTTGCCAAATGCAACAAAAATAATTCCCACTGATATGAATGATCAAAATTTAGAAGAACCATCAAGATATGTAAGTTTTTCAAATTCCTTTTCGTTTTATTTAAAGTTTAAAATATTAATAATGCATATTGTTGTTTTGAAAATGAAATATTTTATTTTTTTATACCTTTCTGTTGTTAAATTATTTTTCCATTACTATTAAAAAATTGAAATACAAGAAACCTTAAAAAATTTTTGTTTTCGTTCTTTATCTTTTTTTGTTCTTCCTATTATATGAAGTTCATCTTACTTTAGATTTACTGCTAATTATGATTACATTTTTTTTTTATTTGTGATTATTTTAATATATCTTCTATAATGATATATTTTTCGTTACATTGTAAAATTTTAATCATCAATTTTACTAATTGTAAACTTTCACATTAAATAGAAAAGTAAATAAATTTTTTTACCAGACTTAAGCATGATAATACAGAGCATTGTATTTAGTAAAATTAACAAATGCTTTTGTTCATAAAATTTAATCTTTATCTAAGCATATTTTGGGTACAAAATTGTAATATATGGAAAACCACAGAATAAGTAAATGCTATGAACTGTTTTTGCTAAGAGTTGATAAACAAGATAGCTGAAGAATGAAATGGGGTGATATTATTGTATGTTAATTATATCTTTATGAATTGAAGGGGAAAATGCATTATAATCAGTGCAAGCAATGTATTTATATTTTTTTTTGAAGTTCTCTATATGTTTTTGCCACTGTTCGCACTGTTAAAATTAAAAGCACGATTTAATTTAATGCACAGTTCAAAATTGGCATCAGTACTTTAGCTCCTCAAATTACACATATAAAATTAATTTTAGAAATATATGAATTATTTTTCTTAAATAAGGGATTTTCTTATTTATTTTTTTATAAATAAGTGACATAAATTATTTTCATGATAGGTGAAGATTTTAAGAATATTATAAATGAAACTATAGTTGTTTAATTTTCAATTTCAATTTTACATTATTAGAGTTTGCATGTACTCTAATTATTAGCGATAATCTGACCCCCGTTCTAACTTTACTCAAAAGAACCAATTTATTCAAAAATATTTTGATCTCTATAAATATTCAAGAATTTTATAGAGATGAATTTTGTGAGATGCTTTTTTGCATTAAAAAAATATTTTATTGGACTTCTAAAAATTTAAAAAGTAGAGAAAAAAGGTAATATTGACAATTGTTTAAAATTTTGTTTAAACCAGGAAAAAGAAATTTTTTTTTTCAAGAATGAACATAGCTTTTTATCCAAAATTTTAATTAGTGTTTTATAATGTAATTACTGGAACTCTGTTTCTTTCTCTCACAAGTTTTAATTAATGTATTGCTGAATGAAAATTTCCGACTTTTAAAAGTATAAATATTTTATGCCAAATTTCTAGATTTAGGAAAAAAACATAGCAAGATGTAAATTTACCTTTTGTCTATCAATAGGACATGCATATAATATATTTAACACTAGCCAAAATATGTGATTTTTTTGTCTATTTTGTATTCCATTCCAAGGTTTATGGAGAAATTGCCATTTATAATTTTCTTTTTATATTTTAATCCCACATTTTTGAGTAGTTTAAAAAATGTAAATGCTTTTTGATAACTTCAATTTTATTGAAATCCCAGCCTCTTTACTCGTATTTTATGTTGAATTTTTGTTTACTCAAAATGATTTCTCAATAAGTAATTATTGCAAAAAAAAAAATTTCAAAAATGTTTTTGTAGAGAAATTTTTATGTAACTTTCAAATTTCTCTTCATTGGTATAGCAGTTTGATGGTCAATTGGCTAGCACTCTGGCCTTCAGTACCATAGGCTTCATGTTCAAATCCTGGTGGTGTTTGTTAGTGGTTCAGAATCCAAATTAAACTGTAGGCCTCAGTTTAAAGTATGCAAAAAATTAAACGTAGAGTGACAAACCAAACCTTATTATTATGTCTTTTTTATCCCCTTTCTCTTTCAAAAAAAAAAAACTTATCTCAATTTTATAAAAAATGTATTGTAAATAATAAGCATTGAGGTATTACAAGCAGTTTTAAACAATAATAATATGCATTTATTTTATTAAAACAATATATTGCAATCATTAAAAGATTGGGATGTACTCATTATCTAAAAAGAGTGGCATGGCCATCTTTTTTTTTTTTTTTTTGTATTTTGTAAAGTTAAAGACAAAAAGCTAAATATATTTTTAAATTGAAGGGGATGTGTTCACTATATTTCTTAATATAAAAAATTTCATTATCGATTTTTAAGTTTTTCTTTTATTGTTTCTAGGTTGATATTAAAAATTGTGATTACATAGTGGATTCAGATTACCCAAATCATTCATCATTAGAACCAAGATACTCTAGAAATCCTAAATGGAATAAAATATTTTCTCTCTCATTTCTGGATGGACAAAGGTTAGTTTTACGTTATTTTTCATTCATCTATTAGATTCTTTTTAATTTCTTTGTTGATAATTTAAATACTGTCATTTTTGGGCTGTAATTAGTAGTCAATTTTTAGCAAGGAACATTCTTTTTTTTTTTTTTTAATTTAGTATTTTTAATTTCTTTGTTGATAATTTAAATACTGTAAATTTTGGTTTGTAATTAGTAGCAAATTTTTAGCAAGGACACAAGCTATTCTGTGGATCAATTTGTAATTCATTTTTATTTGTTACTAATAAATTTTTTAAGTGTTTATAAAATTTTCAAATTTAAGAACGTTTTCAATGCCAACATGACAATTTTTACTGTATAATATTTTTTTAAAAAATGTATATGCATGAAATAACTATAATGAAAACAAAAGAGTTGTTACCTCACTTAAATAGGTGAGGTAACTTCTTCTCTTTTTCTATTTCCTTACTTTCCTAGTTGAAATAAGTAAATAAAGGTAAAATAAACAAAAAAGCCTTATTCAGGAATTCAATTTCAAAAATTCAGAATGTCATTTTAAAAGCAGCAGAAAAATTATGTTTTAATTACATATTGCTTCCTTTTGATTTTTTTTTTTTTATCCACTTGCAGATCTGTATATAATGTGAGTACTATTTTGACTCTTGTAAAAAGTACAACTATTTTCAGTCTACAATTGCTATAAATTATTCACTTTATAAAAACAAACATAGTATTCTTCTTTACACTGCGTCTCAATTTATTCAGTTTTCAGATATTTTATGCCCTATTCTTATAATTAAAAATCATACAACTTAAATGTTGATTCTATAGCACTTTCTTTCCTGCTATGTGTAATATCACAAAGAACTATATATTCTATTCTCATATTAAAAAATTCTGTTTACTACTGTTTGCAAAAAGCCATTCTTGAGAATATAACTTTTCTGAAAATTGATTTCACAGATTATATGCTGAGACAAATCATAAGCAGAAAATGATGGTACTTAAAAATTTATTATCATTTATATACAATGACTGACATTAATTGCCAGCTTGCAGAGCTGTTATTCAAAATAAATTGATAATTATCTGGTATTAGGATAATATTTCTTATATAAAATATGGAGAACTTGAGTGAATTAGCCATCATCTTTACCAACATTGGCAGATTTTTTCAAATGAATGAAATTTAGGCTCCCTGGTGTTATAATATTGTATATAAATGGCATAATACAAAAAAATAAAAACACTTTTAAAAATAAATGTTATTCATAACTAAGTAATAAAAGTTACGTAATTATTTACAAAATTAAAAATTGTTTGTACCAGTTTAAAAGCAATTGTGTTTCAAAACCAAATTTGAAAGCAAGATTCACTGTTATATATTTTTAATTAAATTCTTAATTATAATATTATTTATTTTCATTTTTTACTTATATTTAAATACACTTTTATTTAGATGTAAATTTTCTCGATGTTACTAATTTACTATTACTATAGATTTATTAATTCAGTGATTTTAAATTATATATTTTATAATTTTTTTTTTTATATTACATATTTCTGGTTGTGGCATATTTAAATATTTATTTAATAAATTAAAATGTCATGGATGATGAATATTACTATTAGTAATATTTTTTTTTTTTTTATTTTAATACAATTTCTTTCTGCCATGATTATCTCAAAATATAATTCTAATTTTATATGTAAATATATGTAAAGCATGTAAAATTTTAGAAATTAAATTAGAATTGATGGGTTCATGAAAATAAATTATTATTTATTTAAACAAATGTATTTATTTTGTTATTATTATTATTATTTTTTTTTTTTTTTTTTTGGTAGATCGCACCCACTTCTAAGAGCTTTTTACATACCTTATTTTACTGACTACTTCTGCAAGTATGTAGACTACAATCTGTTACAAAGTGCTACGATTAATGAACGTCTTATACGAAGGAAAAAGAAAGTTATGCTGAAGAAAGCCTAATGGATTGCAATTTAAAATCATTGTGCTTTTAAAATATTTCTTATGTGTTGACTGCTTTTTCAAAGAGCTATATGTTTAAAAATGTATAGATCAATTATTAAATATAAAAATATGAAAATATTTTAAGCCTATAAATACTTTTGAAAATTATAAATTTGTTTGTGTACAAGATTGAATTGTAACTTCATCTAATTTTTATAATAATTTTTAAATGTCATTTTTTTTTTTTAAAAATGGAATTTGAACACATTGTAAGGAAATTAATATATTATTTAAATCATATTATTGTTTATGGGACCCATTGTTGTTTCGTTTGTTTGCATTTAAAATATGTTGCATAATTTTTATTTATTTTTTTAAACGAATAACTTTTTGAAATGTAAAGATTTATATCTAAGATGTGATAAAAGTATATATTTTTTAAAATTAAGAAATTTTTATGAACTTTCTTTATAATGGATTAAAAAAATTCATTAAATATTTACTAGAATCATTGTTATAAATTTATTTTTCATAAATATTAAAAATAGAAATTCATTTAAATATTGAATTTAAAAATATGTGTACATGCTGGTAATATCTTATATTGTTTTATTGGAATAATATATAGTATTTATATAACTGGATAGGGCTGTGTTTTTTTGTCGAATATCGGTGGGCCTCATGTACTACTTATGTATCCCATGAACAGCCCACTGATGAGTAATGAGGGAAGAACAATTAGGTCTGGAACCTGTCTGTAATGGTTGTATTTTAAAACAATATTACCTTAGGATGCACATTCAATATAAAAATCAAGAATAATTTTATTTCTGTAATATATTTACATGTGATATGCCTAAAAAGCAAAATAAATAGTAAATATTCATTAAACAAAACTAAATAGCTTTTTTAAAAAAAAAATTATTTTAAGTACATTTTATTTTGTATTTATATATATCTATATATATCACTCAGAAAAGGCAAATGAATGGATGGAAATAGTGACTACTCATGAGACATATGTGAAATTTTCGTAATGGCTACTGGGTTAAGTATCGGAATATTTTAAAAGTACAATGTCTGTGTCTTTATTTATTTTATTGCATTTAAAATGTGTCTAATTTAACAAACATTCCTCAGATGTATTTCCTTATTAAATGAATCATGTGAGTTATTTATGAACATTTATTTTTTGATGTAAAGGTGTTTAACTTTTGTAGTTGTACTTATCCTTGTCAAAAAGGTCATAATGGAATGTGCATGTCATTATATCTTGATGTTGAATGTGCACATGAGTATGTGTTGAAATCAAAAGTAACATTTTGATAATCTTTGAATGTATACACATTACTAGTCCTAGAATACAATTATAAAAGGTTTTTGTGTAAAATTTAATTTCAGGAAATAGTGTTCCTACTGTATGCCATTAAAACTTTTAAAGTTATAGCCGTTTCATTCATTTATTTATTTTTACACTAGTTTATTTACTAAGACATCACTTATTCATTAAAAATATCAAGATTTTTTTTTTTTTTTACAAATTTTATATTATCCCCCTATTTTTAACTGTTTCATTTATGACTGATGTAATAAAGATTGCAGGGAATTTCTATTCTTGATTCAGATAAAAACATTTCTTTCAGAAGATAAACTTACTTATATATGTATAAGAAGCACAAAAACCAAAGGAGAACTGACAAGGAATGAACTAGAAGGAATGACTACATACACATATTGTATAACAAAACCATCATAGCATTCACACTATAAAATCTGGTTTGCCTGGCATATGGAATAGTAAAATAAAGTTTACTTTTCCGGGAAATTTTTTTCTCGAAAAAAAACATAAAATGGAAACCAATTCCACAGCATTATTGGTAGCAATTACTGTAGCATTTTGAGTTTTGGCATTTTATTTCAGGAGAGAGAAAAAGAGGAAGAACGTATGTTATTTGACAATATATAATGAACCATCACTCAAATTTGACAGCAGACAAGCAATATTTTGGGTGGTTATATTAGAAGTGCAATTAGGGTGTTGTGCTAATAAAGATAACCCTACCCCCCAAGTCTGGATAGCAGGCATTTGGTATCGGATATAATGATGAAATGAGCGAGTGCTTGTGTAACCTTCACAGGTCGAAACAACTACAGATTGAATATAAAAACTGTACTTATGAATTATTCCATTGTGATTGGGAATAGATCACGAGCTTGAAATATCTATTCCAATAAGCACTGAGGGAAACTGATTGATGGATTGTCTTAAAAAGGAGGTTTTTTTGGTGAAGGAAGAGAGAGTGCTGCGGCGAGTCAACAAGAAAGCGTTGGTTTTCTTTTCTCACAAGTGCCTGCATGGGCCGGAGATTCCGCTGTTTTCCGCACTTCTATTAGCTCACACTCTCCCTTTATATATCTTGTTCAAATTTTCAATCGTTCATAAAAACACTCTTTATTTTTCATCCACTCAAGTTCAAATACATTTTTTTTTTTTTCGAACTTGTAGTGGGTGGCGCTTGATAATATAGCTTTTTTCAAATATTAATTCATTAAATAAAATTAATTATATTTTTTAGATTTAAGTTGCATGTATCTACCACAGATGGCGCCAGATAAACTTAAATAAATGAATATTATTTATAAAGGACTTTCTGCAATAGAGTGAAAAAATGTAGGAATTGACTTTAAATTTTTTTTTTTTTTTTTTTTTATTACTTGTTCAAAGTGCTTGTGGTTTTCGTTTATCACGCTATGTGATAATGAAGGCCCGGCAGAGACCAGGTGTTTAGATTCTTCATAGACTTGAGAACTCTCTGAAAATCTTCATTCTTGAATTAACTGCACCTTCTGTAGAATCAAATTATCTTTTAAATTTCACTTTCGAACTGCATTTTTCAACAGAACTATTTAGAGTTTTTGTTTATATGTATACAATGCTTGTAAACAAAAATGAAAGTATTCCCATGAACCTGAAAGTAGCTGCTCTTGAAGTCTGTTACAAGTCTATGTAGGCTGAGATGTCGCAATACGTAAGCTGCAGTAACAAAACTGGAAAGTTATTAAGAAACACAGGTATGAAAATGTTGAATGGCAAAAGATACATTTGCAGATTAAAAAAGAACACAGAAATTTATACAAAGGGTGTGAAACGTGGTTGTTCAGGGAATCTGTAAAACGCAAAAGAAAAATTAATAAATTCAAAAGTAAATACTTATAAAAACGAAAAGAAATTTATTATAATGTCTTTTAGATTATAAGGCATCAATTAATACATGC